>CM053792.1:360360838-360945838 GCA_028749045.1 Cupressus sempervirens | reverse complement strand
GTTTTGTATACTTTGATTTGAACATGAATTTTTGGAGTTACCAAAATATAAGTTTTGTATACTTTGAAGTAACCATGAATTTTTTTTGTTGGCTAACGAGACTTTTTCCCCTTTGAATTCATTTCTTATGTAGAGATGAGAATTGGATACAAATACTTTATAAAGAATTAGAGAATTAGGTAGATATTTCCTGCTGAAAACTATGGTATACTCTATTTTAATTTCATATTTTCTAAAAATAAAATTCGTAGAAAAACCTATTTCAGCCTTTTGACACTTAGTTTAAGTCAATTTTAGAAAATTGAAGATACATAGTGAAAGCAAAATCTTCAGAAAAGTGGGACCTATCAAAGCAATTGGATTTTCTTTTTAATGCGCTGATAAATCTCTTTCATTAGTGTGGAGAGGAGCAAGGGCATGGCTGTATTTTGATATTGTGCATCCTAGATTTTTGTTCCATTTTTATTGGGTTTTCCTATTATTACTTTGAGATAATGTATTTAGTAATGCAACCATTGTATTTAGTTAACTTCGAGCCAAAAATTATCAAAATTCTTATGTGATGTATAAGAGGGAGGGGGAAACTCTAGATTTCACTTGTGAATTAAAAAGAAAAAATTAATTATATTAGGTGGGACTACCTAAATATAGATTTGTATACTCTGAAGTGAACATGTATGTTTTGGTTAATGTCAGTTTTTCTCCTTTGAATTCCATTCTTATGTAGATCGTAATCGGATATGATCACTGTATAAAGAATATTATATTGATTTTTTCTGTTGAAAAAGTATAGTATAGTCTATTTTAATTTGATATTTTCTAAAACAAAATTCCTAGAAACAACTTTTTTTGTTTTTTGATAGTTAGCTTTAGCCATTTTTGTAAAGTACCAACCACACCTTAGTGTGCAATGGGTATATTATATATGTATGAAAGGTCAACTAAGTATTTACCCCATTTTCAATCTCTTTGTCTCATCCTCTCCATATATCCTTAACTATCTACCAATCTATCTGATCACCATCTATATCTCTCTCTATCTCTTCATCTTTATATCTCCCTATGTATCTTCCTAGATCTATTTCTATCTTTACTTCTCGATCTATTGTCTCTATCTAACAGTCAATTTCTCTCACATCCTCTCACTTTTTATTTGTCTCTATCTCTATCTTCTTCCTCCCCCTCCATATCTCAAAAAACCTCCATCTCTCTCCATCACCCCCTTCTATATACCTTTAAATCTATGTATTTCTCCCACCATATCTCCCTCTATCTATATCTCTATTTTTTATCTCTTTGGCCTTCTCTATCCATAATATATCTCCCTCATTTAGGTGGTCATATATCTTTATCTTTCTCATTTGCATAAATTTTGTGTCTCTCTCTCCCTCTATCTGCCCTATTTTTGTCTGCCACTCTTTATCTATCCTCAAATTCATATATATTTGTGTATATATATATGGGTGATGTCTCTCTTTCTACCTACTTATTCCTCTCCCTGTATATATCATTATCTTTTTATCTCTTTATTAATACATCTCACCTTACATATATTTCTCTCTATGTTTTTTATCTCCTCCCTCTCTCTCTCTCCCCCTCTACTTCATCTCTCCATTCATCCATCTGGTCCTCTCATTATTTCCCCACACCTCTCCTCACTTTGTATGTCTACTTTTATCTTTCTATCCCTTCCCTTATTAAATGTAATTCAAAAATATATAGATTGATAATTTTGACTTATTTTCAAATAATAGGGAGATGTTTTAATAATAATTTGAAATGAAGAATAAAATATTCTAAATTGAATTAAACCTAACTACTCTATTATTAAAAATGTATAATAATTCTCAACTGGTCACCCTATTAAAGAATAAATACCAATGTATTGTAGCCAAATTTAACATATTTATTTATCAAAAACTAATCTCCCTTTTAATCTTACTTGATCATTCTCCTTTTCAAAGCATTCCAATACTTCATATAACAATCATAATTAATCACCTAGTTTAGGAATAAAAATCATCAACTTGAGATCTCATTTCTAGTTGTCCTTTTTTACAAGATCAATTTCTCAAAGAGAAACATCCTCCTAGATAACCAAAAATGTAATCTATTTTGATAGGGGTGTAAGTATAACATTTGATTTACACATATTGGCTACCACATACAAGCACTAGTGGGACTCGTGCAAATATCCTATATAAAATTTGAATGTAGATGGCATTGTTTCTAATTTCCTAGATTGAAGAGTTGAGTAGATCTACTCTCCTCTTATATTTTCTAGTGAATCATTGAGGTGATCCACAAATATTCTTCTAAGGGGATTCCCTCAAAAGCATTGGAAAACATCATGCTTTATTAATGTAGAGGATATAATTGTTTGTAAAAGTTTATATATTTTCAATTATTGTAATTTGTCTTGTTTTTATCATCTTTTTTTGGGAATTTTATTATTTACAAGGACACTTGATTGTAATATAGGTGGCACATTAGAAGTGTACTCTTCTCAAGGATGTGACATTTCTTCTCAACATAAAGTGTAGTCTAGATGTTGGAAGGTATTGGCCTTTACTATTTGCAAGGCAGAGGCAATTGCTTCAAACATAAGTGTTGAGCTTGTATTAAGAGAGATATTTTACTCTTTAAAGGTCTACCTATTTTTATGTCTCAGAGATAAAAACTTAGGCTTTAACTTGGTAAGCCTATGGTGATTTATCTAGCAATCCATTATCTCTTGAGTTGGAGAGATTTTGGACTTGTCCTCTTGGAAAATGTGGTGCCTTAAATATTAGAGTACAGCCTATTAAACTTCTAATATTTTTACGATTAGGGATTTTTCTCCTAATATTAATGAATTCTCCACATTTAAAGATATAAGGTTTTACAACATGCAATTCTATGGTGAATCCTACTTCTATTAGTAGTTATATGTAATATCTAGTTTCAATACCAATAGGATTATGTTATAATAATCTTTGGCGCTCCTATTACACATATCATAATAATCTTTATCACTCTTGTTAGGTATGTATTTGATAATTGGGCTATTACTCTTTCAAAGATGGGCAATTTTTTAGACTTATTAAAATTACATTTAATTTCTAGATGAGTTCTTCCACAATAGATCTCATCCATAAGTCATGAATCTATTACATTAGTGATATTTGACTAAAGCAAGCAATGTACATACAAAACAAATTGCACATCCCTATTTTGATTCTTCTAGAATATGGACCACTTATCTTAAGAAAGATGAAAGGTTGTCCATTGCTTTTCCATGTACTTTTCAAGACAATAGAGAAATGCTTGAATGTAAAAAACTATTTTGTAGCATGATAAATTTTTCTATAAAAAGGAACAATATAGGAGGCTAGTAAATTCAATAGAAATGTGTTGGCAGAGACACTACATAGAAGAGAGACTTTGAAGGAAAGAGATACTCAAATCTTATACTCTACATATGATCACAATATCTACAACTATTTTGTAATGATCTCATTTTTTTATTTTTTATTTTTTTGTTAACATATAAATTTGTAGTGAAAATAATATTTCCATATTATTAATGAAGTGGCCACCTAATGCTAAAACATTTCATCTACATCTAAGATTATTTCAAATAATATGAAATAAATATAGTATCATAAAGAGAAAACCAAAGAAAGAAAAAGAGCTAAAGAGAGGGATAGATGAAGATGAAAGAGATAAATATAGAGTGAAAAGTAAGATGGATATAAAATTATATAGAGAGAGAGAAGTAAAGTGAGGGAGGGGGATTAGCATAGAGAGAAATTAGGAGATAAAAAGATAGAAAGAGTTAAATGTCAAAAAAAAAAAGCTCGAGGTGGAAATGAAAATAGATATAGATATGCAAGTCTAGGAGACAAAGCAAAGAACGATAACAAGTAATAAATAGAGAGAACTATAAAAAGAGGGAGATAGATATAGGTAGGTAGGGAAAACTAGGGCATATGTGTAAGAGAGAGAGGGAGAGTAATATTATTAGTGTACTCAATTAATTATAACCTCACAACCTATCTTAGAATAAAAAAATTCACTCTAATTTTTATAAAATAGTTTTCTAATTAGTCAATAAATGACACAAATAATTTTTATAACTAAAAGAATTGATCATTTATTTAACAATTAGTCATTATGAATATAAATTGATCTTAAATATTTATTTTTCTCATTTTAATAATAGATAATTAAATATCACTTGAACTAGGGCGCGTGTAAGAGAGAGAGGGAGAGTAATATTATTAGTGTACTCAAATAATTATAACCTCACAACCTATCTTAGAACAAAAAAAATCACTATAATTTTTATAAAATAGTTTTCTAATTAGTCAATAAATAACACAAATAATTTTTATAACTAATAGAAATTGATCATTTATTTGACAATTAGTCATTATGAACATAAATTGATCTTAAATGTTTATTTTTCTCATTTTAATAATAGATAATTAAAAATCACTCAAAATGGTAACAAATGTTATTCTTCAATTACTTAAAATGTCAAAATATCTTGTATCTTATAAACCTAATATATCAAATTTTAATTCCTCAAAGAGAGCTCTTGATCATACCAAGATACTCACCCATCCTCACTGAAGCAAATATAATCATTTTGGGATAATCGAACTCTCCCTTGTAATCTCTTGCTTTGCTTTATATACCAAACTTTTCCATATTGCTAACAAGTCTCTGGTTGTTCTCATATAGTGAATAGGAAATCTGTTTATTCCACTTTTTTAATGTTTTTTTACTTGATTCTCAAGCCAGGAAATAATCTCATTGTTGTGCTCTCATAGATGGGTCAAACTCTAGCAGAGCTTGGCAAACAAAAAGTTTCACAGCGTAGGGAGTAGTTGCCCATGTAAAGCATGTCCTTTTACTTGATTCTCAAGCCAAGGAATGATCTCATTATTATGCTCTCATAGATGGGTCAAACTCTAGCAGAGCTTGACAAACAGATAAGTTTCACAGCATAGGGAGCAGCTGCCCATGTAAGGGTAAAAGTACAAAGTTGTGTCACCTTTTAGGCTAACTTATCAGAATGACCAAATTTGAGTATTTTTGTCTAAAAATCAATTTTGTTCAAACATATGATCTTGATAAATTCATTCTAGCTAATTTATATATGGTCTCACACTTTTCCAATTAGAAATGTCTATTAAATGCATGTTTTATACTAGTTTTTATCCAATTACTAAAGAAATAAAATTATCTTAGAAAAATGATGTTTCAATAACACCTACTATTTTTTATGACAAATTTTTAATAACATATAAATATTATTTTATAGAGGTCAAAGTTAAGAATATTCTCATATAGAGTTTATAGTGTTTTAATTAGATATAGTATATTGTAATCTAAAAATTCTACAAGCACATATTTTAACACTCGAAAAGATGTCAATTTTGAGAAAGAAAATAATATTAAATCATATCAAAAAAAAAAAATGTATATGATGTTCTAGAGGAGAGATTCCTCTTCAAGAATGTACAATTTTTCTTTTGGTTAGAATAGATTTGTTTTGAAAAATGTGGTGGGAGGTGAAAACTATCAATTTAAGGTGACTTCAATTTTGAATCATTACAAATGAGAAAATATAGGTATGAAGCCAATTTTTTATTTTTTATTGTTCTAGCTATATACTTTATCTATCACATAGTCAGAGATTAAGGGCAAATATGTTTATTTACATATAATTTTGTGGTGGGAACTAGATCCCTAATTTTCAGCATTTTTCAGCAACTGAAAAATTATCTATAAAAATAAGTAAAACATATCAATTCTTATTCCAAATAGTTATTAAAAATTATAATCCTAAACTTCATCCATTTCTACACATTTCATTGGTTTACTTCATTTTCAAATTCTAAATAAAAATATCAATTTTATGTCATTGAATGTGAACAGTTATAATTTTGTTAGCCTTTTCCTTTACAAAAAGGTGACATAGGTTTGTGCTTTTACCTGTAAACCTGAACACAGGGCCTTCATGCCTGGCCATATCTTGCCAACAAATCTCTACATGGGTTGTCTTCTGGAGAGTAGGTTGTGAGGTTAACTAGAGTAATGACTGCACAATTGTTGACTTGCAATGATAGTCGACTATTTTATATTGTGATACCCTTTATGCTGACACCATAACTTCCATCAAACATCAATGCCTGCATAGATTTAAGAAATTATATATATATATATATATATATATATATATATATATATATATATATTTGCCACTTGTGGGCGATAGCCCACCAGAATTTCCTCACGCTGATGCTTGTGGCCGGAACATTGCCGCCGAAACTTTATCACCAATTATTCATGTTTAGTACCCGCACATAGACCAAACACTTGGCAAAATGCATGCTTTGGTTTGTATTACTTCTGCTTAGTCATGGTCCCAAATTACATGTTTGTTAGTCCACGCCCTCTTAACAGGTCTAATTATGGAAACTCATGCTACCAGTTTAGGGAATTGTAAGCTTATTTAGCAAGGGAATTTCTGCATGGGAGGTTAGAACTTTATCATTTTGCTTCTACTTATATTTTTCGTACAACATTCTGGTAACAAAGAAAAATTAAATATGGTTGTCCAACCCATTATGTTAGCAGTTCTAGATTGCCAACTTTTTTAAAATATATTTATGTGTAGTGAATCTTGTGACAAGCAACTACTTAAACACCACTTACAAGATCTAAATAAGATATATTTGAAATCAACATTATCAAATCGATGACATTTTATCATTTATTCTATTGAGGAAAATTTAGCCAAAAAGGAAATTGAGTGTAGAATACAACTGCAACCTCTATGTGGCATATAGAATGCACTATTATTAAAGCATGTTATTGCCCCATAACATATTATTTCCCCTTGCAATACCATTACTTAGCACGCTTTAGTAGTTTATTAACCTAACTCCTCACTTTAACAGTGCAGCATTGAGAATGTCACATGTTATTAAAGCATGCTTAATAATTATTCAACACATTTAATGGTGCATTATATGTGTTGTATGGTCATACCACTGACATATTTGATATTCCTCAATATAATATGTAACACATCACAACAAAAAATAAAACTAAGCTATAAACAAACATAAAGAACCATGGAAAAAAAAAAATTATTTAATCATCAAATTGCAAGATCAAGAACAAAGATTGAATCATTCTCAGAATTGTAAACCTCAACATAAAAGAATATATCATCAAAATATATTTCCATAAAGATGTCTATACATAATGAGTCCGATACAATATTGATGAACAGTATCATTCAAAGACGCCTAGGTCCCACAAATGAAATTTACAAGTATCAAATTCAGTTTCATGAAGTAACTACAACAGTCTTCCTTCACACTAGATATTCAACTTGAACACCTGAAAATAACACAAACATGCAACACAACACACAGAGGGCTCAGTACACACTGAGTTAAAAAGTGTAGTCCACTTGCATACATGTCAGAATTAACATATATAAAGCCTTAAAGCAGATATCTAACCACATAACCTAGTGCAATTCTAATATTACTATGCAAGAAGCAACACCTTCTAAACAATGCAAAATTAAACTCGCACTAAGAATAACTAGTTAATGAACCATATATATATTGATGTGTCATCACTATGGTGCTAAGATACTGCATCCGTCTATGGTAAGCCCTTAGACAACACATAGTGGGGTTCTCTATAATACTCGTGAAATGATGTAATAGAGACCTACCTTATTCTTCGTACTTAACCTTATTGGTTTAAGTCATAGGTAAGGCCAATTATCTTTTATTTATAATTAACCATCCCAATTCATCTTAAAATTATCACTAAATTTAATTAACTGAATAGAATAAATCGATATTCAGCCACCTCGATATACGTTCACTATAGCTATCATTAACATACACATCAAACAGATATTCTAAGAATGCACATGTAACTAATAACAAGTCGGTTTTCTCATGATATTACATTCTTCATCTTTTAAAACTCTCATCTTCTACTGTCAATTTGAAAGTAAACTTAAGTTATTTTAATAATAGAAGTAAATACTACAATATTACAATCTCGTAAATATCACTAAATTGCTACATCAGTTGAATGATATTTACCAGTCGCAGTACTGTACTACTTATCTCTACTATTATAACAAACTAAGCTTAACCTTCAAATTGGCTAAGATAATAATACAATGTACATATGATACCCTTGTTTCATCACACCAACATATATCATAATTTGTCTCATATCTTAATACGACTTTCCATTTTATCTAAGAACAAAAATACATCTTATTTCAAAACAATTTGTAAATGCTTATTAAAACACTTCATAATACAATCAAGTATTACTAAATCCAAGTGCAGTCAATGCTAAACAAAAGATAACCTACAAGGTTACTGAATGTCCAAGTGTCTTTTGATGTTTTACCACTATTTAACGGTGAGATACCACCCACTAATATCTACAATCAGCATTTAAAATACAATATCTAAATTAAATTTGAAATATGACTCACAAATATGTAATATAACTTACATTACATCAATGACCAAAAAAAATGAATAAGATACAAAATCCCAAAAATAGTAAGATGCTCACAAGCTGTTCGCATAATAACCTTGGTGATACAACAGCAACTACCTATATCTATGCTCTCAAAATAATGTCTTGTTCATTTGTAACCAATTTCACAACAACAGTTGTTCATAACTCAAGTCTCCATCATAAATTATGGAAAATTTTATACTATCACAGAGTTTCCTGTTCGAAACAAGTTTTCTTTTAAAACATTTGACAAAATGTCATTTCCAAAACCATCAACAACTGTTTACTAAGTTACTGTTTTCAATAATTTAACCATATTATTGGATTCGACACTTTTTTTTTAAAAAAATAATGACAAAACCCTCGTAGTACTCATCAATATCATAAAACAAGGTAACTGTCATAAGGAATTCGAACTAACAATGTTCAGACATTATATCGACCATCTTTCATGAAGATATTTCAAAAATTTCATTACCCATAAAATGCTATGTAAATAACATGATAATTTAACATTGTTATGGTTTCACGTAAACCATTTGACAAAATGCCTCTGCCCTCGACAGCAGACACGAGCCTGTTTTTTTTTAAATATTCTCAAGTCTAAGGCCGAGCCACTCCCATTTTGATATATATTACCAAATAAGCTGAAGGTATGGGTTCTCACAAAGCTCATACCAAAGGGAGCACAAAACTTGCTCGCAAATAACACAACAACCAGCATGCTCACTGCCGCATCCATATGTTTCTCACAAAACTCAACTTGGTGGGAAACATATGTTTGAGGCGAAGCTAAATAAACATAAATGAAGCAACTTCCAGTCAAATTTCTCCACAACTTCCACATTCAAAGGTGAATATATGCAAAACTATGCATTGCACGCAGTGCATATACTCATCCCTGAATGTAAAATTTTACAATATGTAAATCTAATAACTTTTACATTATGCAAAAAGAAAGTAACATGGCATTTGCAAACAGAGTGAAAGAGTAGGGTAAGAAATTGCCCCCACTTGAAAAACTGAAGATGGAAGATTGTTCTTCAATCCAACTTGATGCCAAAACCCCAAAAACTGAATCCAACACCGGTGAGCAAACTCTACAATGTTGACTCACACAATTCGCAGAAGACTTCACAATGGAGTGAAGCAGAAACCCCATAAACAACAACAGCCAACTACTGAGAAATAACTCCATCGAGTTAAACCCAATATGCAAGTTAACCTTCCAACCAACTCCCATAAAAATGCCGATATCTCAGCACAAAATCACAGATGTAAAATCAACAGAGCAATATGGCTCAGAAACCGGCCCATAACCAGCAAAAAAACTCGACTCATATCAAGATATGGCCGACTGAAACTTCAGTGCCATAAGTTCGGTAGTACCAAGTCCACCGCCATGAATTTGGCTCAAACAAAATAACGATGTTACCCTCCTTCATAGCAATCGATACCCATTTAGGGTTACATCAATGCTATATGCTTAAGAGGTTAGACCTTTAATCATAAGAAAACACATATATAAATATATAAATGCAAACCATGGTTCCCTCAATTAACAATTCAATATGAGTCATGAAACAAAACCATCTTAAGGTTAACACGATCTAAATATTTAATCCCTATATAGTAACATATATGAAAGTACAATGAAGGATTCTAAATAAAAACAGCATATAACCATTTAAGTATATCTGTAACATCAAGTCAACATACAGCATGAAACAAAATGCAATA
Source organism: Cupressus sempervirens (assembly GCA_028749045.1). NCBI lineage: Eukaryota > Viridiplantae > Streptophyta > Pinopsida > Cupressales > Cupressaceae > Cupressus > Cupressus sempervirens. Next base: position 360,935,533 of record CM053792.1, on the reverse strand, counting down.
AACAAAGAGTTAAAAACATGATAACATAATCAATAATCTATCAACTTGAAATCAATGATATGCCAAATTCAATTCATAAAATCCTAAATCACATTTATTGCTAAAACATAGTTCTTCACAGAAAATATGGTCAGCATCAGTCTCATGATTCAACAATGGTATTATAGCCAAGTTCTACAAAAATTCAATCATAACATCATAACGAAATCTTAAAACAACAAAGTCCTAATTTGCAAAAATAACCCAAAGTAGTGGTCAGGCATGACATAATACACTTTTGTAATTCCATGTTAGAATATTCAAATGTATTGTTTATTTATAATTAGTTATAATATCAAACTAATATATTAGTTGATTAAATATGAAGTAGTTGTTTCTTAAAACTAACCAAAAATATTATATGATAATAAAGTCAAAATGCTAATCCAAGAGGGCAATTTACAATTTTATTAGTTCAATTTTAAGTTGGGAAGCAATCAATCAGCGAATGATGTCTTAAACAAGATGCTTTAGATTCATTTAGATCAAATGTTCAATGCCTACTGAAGACATCATAAATAGCTTTGTTGTCAAGTTGAAGAGCCACATTGATGTGTTGTAGCTGAGAGAAAGTGTGACCAGCGCCCATGAATGAGTACATACATCTACATACATTTTCTAAATTTAGAGAAGAAGACTTGGCAAATGGCAATATTTTACTTCTTGTGAGGGAAGTGGTGATAGGGTATCTTTTGGTAGAGCATGTTCTCCTATGTTATGAGAAGTCAACACAATCTATGGAGTATTTCTAACTAAAAATAGTGCAAGCAGCAATCTTAGACATTGGGTATTGCTCAACTAGTATGATATGTCTCTTGGTTTCAAGAAGACTCTCTTTTGTAGTAGAAGAGGTATTAATGTCCTCATCATGATATCACCATCATGTTGTGTGCCAATCAGAGGGCTTTACAACTTCCTAGCTCCTAATTGCACCTAGTAAAAAGGCCTAAGAACCTATTAATGAAACCCTCCAATGTACTCCAACTATGGTTAACATGACCTTATCCTTCACATCCAAAATTCCCTAAGGCTCGCACTTGCACAACAAAATAAGAAACCTTAGATTTCCTAAAAACAATCCTTAGGTGCTCCTACACCACAACCTAGGTTTTTCCTTTTAGGATTTTTGATCTCCTTTATAAGGAATGATCTCTCTTTATAAATTCATTCACTATGGATTAATAGAAATTTCTTTTTTTTCTCATCAAGAATGTCTCATATGTGCATCTAGGAATTCCAAGCTCCATAGCTTTTTCTTCTTTATTTGTGTGACAGGTGTTTGCATGCAAGTGATTATTGGGAGCTATGAGGTTGATCTTTCATTAACTTCAACCTGGTATTAGATCTCCAGATCTTCATGCCCTTGTTCTGTTTATGAGAGGTTTGCTTGGCTTTTAGATATGTCTTTTTTGTATTGGAATTTGTTGAAAACTGAATCAATTTTTTTTTTAACCCAAGGCTATACAACCTTTGGTTTGAAAATCAAGGCAGTAATACTATTTATTTTTTGTTTAAAATAAAATAAAATATCAATTAAGGAAATTTTTCACAATATATGGGCCCTTTTGGCATGTGTTTGTGAACAAAAAAAGAAAATTTAAGAAAAACAACTAAGCACATTGCAATGTGCATGCGAGCACCTAACAGCTTTGAGCCTGCTATCATTAAGATGGGTCACCCATGCCTTTGACAATCAACGCATCTTCCTTGATTTGTGATCATGTCATCCCATCCTATCTTGAAATTTTTTAATGGAGCCAAAAAATTTCCTTTCTGTGAATGGGAAGCCACATGGGGCAGAATTGGTCCCCACCGTTGGGACACATCAAAAACCTAGGAGTCCACATTAGTGCTTAGTAAATTATGTTGATTATGATACATAGGCCTTTAGAAGTCATTTTTTGTTGGCACCACCCATGCAGCTCATCTCTTTCGACCTTTGCACATGCACCCATAATTTATGGACTTTAAACCTTGGAAACAAAGATTTCATTTGCTCACACCCTTGTACATGGTGGCCCTACACAATTTGATTGGGAGGTTGTCATTGGGGTCCATGTGGTGCACATCTCCTATATGCACTTTATTCAATCATGCCTTCCAAAATGTGTCTTCCAACATAGTTTTTGTGCATTTCTCAATGGATGATTTGGCATTACTTCCCATGGTCATGCACAAACATCTCCTTGGAACAAGCACTCAAACTTCACATCTGTCTTTTGGAGGGTGACTGTTTGGCATTTTTCCTTTTGAGCTATCACCATGCCATGATTTTCAGTATTTGACAATTTTTTATTGGTGTTTTCGTGGATGTTGGTGGTTTACCACTTAGCTAAGTGGTTATATTAGTGGTGTTTTCATGGACGTTGGTGGTTTACAACTTTGCTAAGTGGTTATTTTAGTGGTTTTTCCAATTCTGTGATTTGGACAATTCTCATTGTGATTTGGATGGCCACATCAGTGTGTTTTTACTATTTTTGTACAAACATCTTTGGTAGTTTTACACTTTGTCTCTTGGATGGTGGATTTTGCCTCTTTTGGTAATTTTTTTCCCACATGTTGAAATTTATGGTGACCGAATTTATTTTTTGGAACCAACTCATTTCTCCAACTATCTAGACATTTTTTCCAGTGAACAGGTTTTTTCAAGCATACTGGATACTCTTTTTCTAGTATCGGGGATCATTAATTAGGTTTTTTTTCTTTGACGATCATTTGACTGTCAAATTTATGTACGTCACTTGTTGATGTTAACACTACATCAACACTCTTGTCACCCCTTCTGGCTTTGTTTGGACCTACCTTTCCATTTTTTCTCATATTGCAAGCATACAGACTCCATTTTTCACAAATGAGATATCAACGAAAACTTGGTTTTGAGCCTGTCACAGTGGTATATGTAGTTTTCAGTTTTGATGTCTTTTTCTACTGTTAAAGTTAGGGGTATAATTTTGCACTCTGGAAGACATATCTTGATGATCATATCTCTAATTTGGGAATTCTTTATATTGTTGGAAAGATCTTCTAGAGCTCTTTCTAGTTATGCTTGTTGTTTTTCTAGATTCTAGTCAAGGCACATTTTATTCAATTTTTTGCATTTTTGCATTCTGGTGGATATTTTGATTGTTTCTGGTCTAGGGATCAACTTTGTTGCTTTTGACTATTTGTCATGGGTTGTGCTATCTCTTCTATTAGCCTTATGTGTCTTTTGGTCTACTTAGAAATCATTTTTTTGCATTCTTACAAACACACTAAGATAAAGTGCAATATTGCATCTATATATTTGACTTTTGTCATTTGCCTTATTTTGCCTTTTGATTCGAGCAGTGCCATATGAGGACACTCACATAGATTACTACGTTGCCTTATTGTACATGCACTACTATGATTAAAGTTCCATGAGGGGTTAATGTTTGCATTTGTTTGTCATCTTCCTTTTTCTAGTAAGTGTCCCTTTCCTAACATTTTCCTCATGACATGTCTGAGATTTATCACCTCAATACACATATAAATATTGTTTTATGCATCTTGATCATGGTTCCTTGACATGCAATCCTTTTGGCCCACTTTTTTAGTTGCCTGTCAGGTCACCCTTGTCTACATTCTAGGGGGGTTCTTCTATTGTTTTTTATTCTTCCTTAGTTTAATGGAGTGAGCTATGTACTTAGTATTTGTTCCTATGTACTAGTGGATGCGGTGGTTGGGTACCTATGCATTTCGGTGAGATGGATCATTTACCATATATATACTCTTTTTTTCATTCCTACTATGGATGTAACTATCTATGTTTGATTAATTAACTCTTCAGGATTTAGTGTTTTATGTCATTTATATCTTAGAGTTCAGATGTTTCTCTTTGTGTGCCTCTTGATTTAAGTAGTATCTTCTGAGAGCATTCGTGTAGATTACAATCTTCTCTACCTGGTTAGGTTTTGATTCAGTAGAGGTTCTTCTTCAGCAATTACTTTTGATAGAGCTTTGCAACTTCTACGTGCTTCAGTGGTCTGCTTTATGATCATCTTTTGTTCCTATTTACTAGGACATTCCCTAGTTTGGAGGCTTCTTCAGTCCTTCACTAGTTCTTTCAACATTCTTTCTATCTCTTTTTGGAGTAGGGTTTTTCCCATGTGGTTTTCTCCATTTATCCTCTTTATAGAGATTTTGTTGTGCTTGGGTACCTTATCACACCTTGTTGTTGAGACCCAAATCTACTTCCTATAGTATTCTAAGTTTTTAGCTACTCCCTAAGTTTATCTTAAGGCGGGGTGTTAGAGTAATTAAATATTTTCTAATCAAATCTACTCTACTTAAGCCAAACTTTAGGAATATAATCATTAATTCTTTTTTAATTATTATCATGCAACCTAGGTTTTACCTTTTAGGGTTTTTTATTTCCTTTTTAAGGATTGATCTCTCTTTGTAAATCCATTCACTTTTGATTAATAGAAATTTATATTTTTGCTCATCAAGAATGCCTCATGTGTGGATCTGGGAATTTCATTGTCCATAGTTTTTTCTTATCTCTTTCTGTAATAGGTGTTTGCATATAGGTGATTCTTGGGATATATGGGGTTGATCTTTCATCAATTTCAACACATATAAAATAGCATCATCAAATAAATAAATATCCATAATAATGCATGAAATATCTCAAGTATGAAGTAGCTAATCATATATATGAATCCAATCATGAAATAGTGTCAACCAACTAGGTAACCAAGTACCACTGAATCAAATCACATATGCATAAAAATTGACCTAAAAGAGTTCAACAATATAACTGAAAGCAAACTAGGGTTAGGCACTACAAACAAGCTCCAACATTTATTTTAAAGCCTTAATTCTTCCATTCATGTCTAATGAAAGTTTAGAGAGGTGGATGTATCCTCTTGATGGAAGTTTGAGTGATTGAATAAGACTAGTAACATAGATAGGATAAAGAATGACATATCTATACCATTATTGCTCCTTCAAGTGATTCACCATGACCTGAACCTAGACAATGTCCTATTAGGAGATAATGTGACTTCCTATATAGCAGATTATGGCCTTTCCAATCTTATTATTGTAAATATTGTGGATTCAACTTCTACAAATGCACTCAAAGGATCAATCAGCTATAGTATACCAGATATATGTGCATCTTTATTGCAATATCCATAATTCATAGGCTTTCTTTGTATATATTATGTTTAAAATGTACGAGTTGTTGATTGTTGTGTATTTTTTATCATAGCATACATGAATAGGTAGAAACTTTATTACTGGAGGGATGTATACAATTATGGAATTTTAATTTAAGAGTTATTTGCAAGAAAGGGACCAACAAATGATATGTTTATTTAACCTAAATAAATCTACAAAGATGGATTGAAATGCATTTTCCAAATAGAATCTTAGATGTACTAGATAATTGCCTACTTATAGATGCCAATGAATTAGAAACATCAAGGGTAGTGGAATTTAGACTCGATTCATAGAAATTGGATTGTTTTGCACAAGAGATTCATCTCAAGAGCGACCTAATATGACTAAGATATTGGATAGGTTAAATACATTCAAAGGCACATTTCTTGGTACACCCAGAAGTCTTCAATTATAAATATATATATCACCTTTTATTAAAAAAAAATTGAAATAAGTATAAATACAATTGAGGAAGTTTTTCTACATCAATATCCTAGAAAATAATTTTTCTTTCTTTACTTCAAAAATAAAAATCTCCAAATTTACTATTTTGAATAGTATAGTGTATTGTGAATAGAAGAAATAATACTCAGGTCATGTTATCTAAATTATATATTATATGGTGGCATAGTTCGTTGTCCACATCTAAAATTGTGAGTGGAAAATAGATGCTATGAATATTATTCAAAAAAATACTTTTTATATGTTCATTTTTGAATGATGAATATTTGTTAAAATTGAATTAATTTTTGTAACAATTTTAATGAAATAATTAGAAATCAATTATATATTCTAAATTTTAAGTGAATTTATTTTGATAAATTTGATAAAAATTTAAAACTATAATTATTCTATCATTTTTAAACACCAAAATATTTAAATATATAATTTTAATGTATAATATATTTAAAAAATTATTAATAAATTTTAAATACCCATACATATTATCTTAACCAGTTTAGGCAAGAGTGGGATTATAGTACGAATATTAAAGATGCACCTATAAACACATAGGTGGAAGGTCCAATGTAAATCATGTTCAAATAGGTCATTAATCTTCGGTAAGGGATACCTATTCTTAACTGTCACATTGTTCAATTATCATTAGTTAATACACAAGCATAACGATCTATCCTTCTTCTTTGCAAAGAGCACAAACACTCCCCATAGAGAAATACTTAATGCAATGCAAACTTTAGATAAAAGGCCCTCTAACTTTAGTCACAACTCACTCAACTCCTAAGTAGTCATATAATAAGGAGCTATAGATATGGGATCCACTCCTAGAATGAGATCAATGTAGAAATCAATGTCCCTCTTTGGTGGCATACCTAAGATCTCGCTAGGAAAGACATTAATAAAAACTCCTACAATATAGGATGATCTAGGGCCTTATCCTTTGGTTCCTCTTCCTCAAGTTCACTCATAATAATGGCGAATACTAGACAACCCTTTTAGATGCTTCACTTAAAATGCATAATGAAAATCATGTAGAGGGACATAGGCCTCTAGATTCCTACAATCTTAAAGTCCTCACCTTTGGCATTCTTGCACTCAATGATCTTCTTCCTACAACCAAAGCCAGCTCTATGTAAACCTAGCCAATCCATACCCAACACAATATCATAAGATCCAAGTGGAAGGACAAAAAGTTCTACTATAGTAGTAAATTCTCCTAGGTCCAACTAACATTTTTGTTCTAGAGAATATGTGGCTACCTTAGTTTGTGAAGCTAGTTCCACTTGCCAACCTATGTCCTATTCTATTGCATCTAGCTCACATGTGACTAATATAGAAGGATATATGAATGAATTTGTGTCACAAGAATCAAATAGAATAAAAAGGGATATACCTCTGATAGCTCCTATAGTCTCAACTACAATACTCCGGTGATCAACCAAACAATGATCTACCATTGCAAAAACTCTATGTGATCTCCCATCATCATGTTAGTTTGTGGTGATTGATCAAGGGAGTACTGTACATACTTCATAAATTCTTTGGGGTTATTCACCAATTTATGGCCGACATGTTGTAACTAATTTTAACCCTAAAGCGAAAAAAATACTTATATAAAAGGGCTTAGGGTTAGGTATTGGTTTTGTTGAGATAATGGGTGTTGCACACATTGCATAATATTGTTATTTTATTATTTTATTTTATTATGTAATGTTGTACCTAGATGGACGTGCAACATGTAAAGATTCCCATGGAATATTCTTGATGAGTTGTATTGTAACATTGTGAAAATATTTCATGTAATTATTTAATATTGGGGAAAAGAATTAAATGCCCAATATTAAATGTGGGGTCAGTGGGTTAGGTAGCACATGGTTTTAGCACATGGTTTATGTAATATCACTTAGTGGTTTTGTGGGACTTGCTACTATATAAGCAGCCACAAGGGTAGTTGTTGTAGTGAGAGAGTGACAAGGAGAAGACAAAAGGCAAGAGTCGAGCGGGATAAGGCTTGACAGGTTAGCCAAGGGAGCATTTGTGAAGGTTGAAAGTATGGCATGGGATGTGTGGATTCATGCTTGTTCACATAGTTTGCTCGGTTGTGGCTATGGCCATGAAGGCTTCCATGGTTGTATGGCAATGGCATTTTTTGCTGAATAATACATGGTGATGGATGCTTTTGGAGGCTGGGTTTTTCCCTAAATGAGGGTTTCCCAGGGTATATCTTGTGTCACAATTTTGTAGGTATGTTGTCTATTCTCTTGCATGTGGATTTTAATTTCGTGTTTATTTTAGATCTATTATGGGTTATGTGGAAACGGTTATATTCTTTATTGTCAAGTTTCTTTACAAGTGGTATCAGAGCTATGGTTTTATTATTTGTAACCCTAGATTGAATCCATGGGAATGCATGAGAGGATAAAAAAGAAAAGGGCAAGATATATGAATGATTTATTGCAGATCTGAGGGTTTTGGATTTGCTATTATGATGGGATGTTAATAGATTTGGGCATGTGAAATTGTTGGACAAAATATTTTTCGGATGTTTCATTTAAAATGAGGGTTTTGGGGGTAGCTTGCAGAAATGACCTCCTGGGTAAAAATAGACCTCACCATTGGATCCGGGTCGACATTTCCATAAAATTTGATATATAATATGCCCTAGTTTGGCCATGTTCAGAGGAAATGAAAGAGTTTTTTAGTTTCAGCCCATGATGGCTGTCAAATTTAATCCCGTCGGAATTTTCGTCACTGAAAAAATAAAAAATGAAACATCGTACTGAAAATGGTAAAAAGACTGTCTTAGTAAAATGGCCATAACTTTCTCTCAGATTATCAAATTTCAGAGTTCTTACAGGCGTTGGAAAGCTAATTCAGAGCACTACAACATGGTGTAGGTTTGGTTCTATGATTTTGAGATTTTGTTAGGTTTTAAGAGCCCTAAAGTCAGATGTTGTTTAGTTTGAGCACGGATTAGGGCATAACTTGGGCATATGGAGTCAGATTTTGGACTTCGAGTAGTCAACGGAAAGCTCTTGGAGAGCTCTACACATTGGTTCAGATTTGGTGCAGGTTTGGCATGATTTATTTGTTGATATATTGATCTGAACTGTTTATAAATATATTTTGACTATGGTAACATTGTGAGTTTATGGCATTAGAGATTTAAGTTTTGATGTCATTGTATACTCAGTTCATATTTCAAATTGGTCTCATGATGATATGGTTATTAGTGTTTAGTTTGGATATGCATGATGACTTGTTGGGTCTACAAGTTTTGTAGTGTTGTAAGCGGTCTATACTTACAAGTTGCATTTATAGCTTGGTTATGGGTTGTTTTTGCCCATTGATCTTTCATTATTGATCCATATTCAGATTGGTGGCTTGGATTTGGGTTGTCTATGCCCTAAGTCACATGATTTTATGATTTTATCTTCATGTAGAAGGGATGAGATATTGTTACCAGGTACAGTCATGGTGGAGGATTGTGGTTGACTATGCTGACGAGTTGGACATATTGAGAGCCAGATGCTCGGTTCATGGATGTGATCATGGTGTCATGGATTTTGGCATGACATGATTGGTTATACAGGTACATCCTTGATGTTTATTAGCTTAGATTCAGTTATGGTGGTATATCTTCTTGATTGAGGATCATGGTTATTTGATTTCTTTTGAGGAGCTCATGATGTGCACTTTGAGTTCTTTGATGATTTGATGCCTTGGTTGATTCTCATGGTTAGAAGATGGTTTTTCATCATTATGTCATGGATAGCTTAGATACACGGTTTAGTGGGAGCTTGTGACAGTGATGGGGTGACAATGCAGGATTAGTTCCTAGTTTGGTTTGGATCTTCAAGTAGGAGATGGATTTTATGATGCCATAGGTGGCTTGGTACCACGATTGAGTGGGAGTTTTTGGCATTGATATATTTATTGAGTGTTTGCAGATGTTGGAGGTTTGTCTTAGATCTTGTTGCTGCAGAAGCATCTTTGACATTTGCATGGTGCACTTGTTATCTTCATGGTGTTTGAAGATGGTTAGATCTTGAGGACTCATGGAGTTCTTGGTTATCTTCATGGTGTGTGGAGATGGTTTTCTTCATAGTGTGTGGAGATGGTTGCATCTTGAGGACTCATAGGGTTCTTGGCAAAGGTGTGGTTTATGCTTTAATTTGGCATGTTATCCTTGGTGTGAGGATGGTTTCATTATTATGTCATGGTATACTCTTGATACGCGTTTAGAGTTGTGACATGTTATGGTGTGTTCATATGGATCATGTTATCTCTTTAGTTGAGATGGTAAGATCATGTTGTCATGTTTATGTTCCTGAGGCCATGGTTGGAACTTTAACATTGATCTTGGTTTAGTTTCTTGGTATTGAGTACACTGATCATAAGCTGGATACTTCATGATATTGCTATGTTGCATTTGGAGTTGGCATGGATTGATTGGTTACAAGTTCTCATGGATACTTAGAGACGGTGATGACACTGATTTCTCTTGGATTAGAGAAGTATTTATTGGGATGGTTGATGGTTTCAGTAGGAAGTCCGAGGGGCAGTCACCTGATATGGACTTGAGAGGAGATTGTTCTTAGATAAGTCTTGGTTGGAGACTTGGGTATCTTGATGAGCATTCTCATTCCCCACTCTTGGTCTACTCAGCGGTTTGCTACTTGAGAGGTATAGCCCATTGTTTCTCTCAGTTGCATTATATTTATGTTTGTCTTTCATGGATATGGATCTTGAGCTATGATACATGAGTTAGTTCTGGTGGGTTCATTTGAGAGATGGTTTTAGCATTGGTTATCTCCATGTGCATATATTGTTATGCTGGTTGAGTTTGGGAGATGGTTTTATATTGGGCATATTCCTTGAATTAGGAATGGTTATTCCTTGGTTTAGGAATGGTTTTATTGAGTTTGATCTTCTTGTGAGAGGCTTACATCCATGATGAGTTATATGGTATGGTTTGGGTGTTGTTGAGGCTTCTTGTTGGGGTTTTATGGAGGAGATCATACTTGCACAGTTTACATCTAGAGGTGTGTGTAGAAGGACATGATACAGGTTATGATTTGCATGGTTTCTCTGGTCTTGGTTATCTTCCTGGATGTTCAGTTTTGCTTACATTGGATTTGAGATTGGTTAGAGATTGTGATTACTGGTTTGTGCTCATGTATGTCACGTGAGAGATGACATGGTTATTCTTTTATCTCTTTCCTCTGTTAGTTGTTGTGAATTTGGGAGACTATTGGAGACTTGTTATGAGAGTTGTTCTTGCAGGATATTAGTTTATGTATTGTGGATGTCCTTGATACTACATGGATTCACTTCTTTGAGATGTGTTGAGTGGATTGGTTATAGATTTGACATTATCTTTTGCAGTGAGAGCTTCTTGGTATATATGTGGCAGGTATTGCTCTTGAGGCTTGTGATTGTAGGTTACAGATTGGATATGTCGGTGATATGAGATTCACTTGTTATACCTTTGAGGTATGGATAGTTGGATGGGTTTGGCACTTTGCTGTGGGTGTTATTTAAGCTATGGATATTTTGACAACTACGGATACATGTGATTACCTTTGGATCAAGTTTTTGTGCTCAGAATTTCAGTTGGTACATGATTTTATGATCTTCTAATGCAACAGGTTGGGTGGTTTTCTCTTTGGATGGCTTCTATGTATGTCCAGTGAGAGTGGCATAATAGGAGGTGAGATCATTTATGTTTGAGATGCTAGATACTTTGATTTTGTTGTGGGTACCAGGATGGAGCACTTGGTGTATTTTGATCCATGATGGTGGATGTGCTGTGAGGGATTGTTCCCTTGTTCATTTATGTGGCTACAGATTGACCCTATGCAATGTATACAACAAGTGGGAGATTGTTGAGATAATGGGTGTTGCACACATTGCATAATATTGTTATTTTATTATTTTATTTTATTATGTAATGTTGTACCTAGATGGACGTGCAACATGTAAAGATTTTCATAGAATATTCTTGATGAGTTGTATTGTAACATTGTGAAAATATTTCATGTAATTATTTAATATTGGGGAAAAGAATTAAATGACCAATATTAAATATGGGGTCAGTGGGTTAGGTAGCACATGGTTTTAGCACATGGTTTATGTAATACAACTTAGTGGTTTTGTGGGACTTGCTACTATATAAGCAGCCACAAGGGTAGTTGTTGTAGTGAGAGAGTGACAAGGAGAAGACAAAAGGCAAGAGTCGAGCGGGACAAGGCTTGACAAGTTAGCCAAGGGAGCATTTGTGAAGGTTGAAAGTATGGCATGAGATGTGTGGATTCATGCTTGTTCACATAGTTTGCTCAGTTGTGGCTATGGCCATGAAGGCTTCCATGGTTGTATGGCAATGGCATTTTTTGCTGAATAATACATGGTGATGGATGCTTTTGGAGGCTGGGTTTTTCCCTAAATGAGGGTTTCCCAGGGTATATCTTGTGTCACAATTTTGTGGGTATGTTGTCTATTCTCTTGCATGTGAATTTTAATTTCGTATTTATTTTAGATCTATTATGAGTTATGTGGAAACGGTTATATTCTTTATTGTCAAGTTTCCTTACAGGTTTATAATATGTGATGCGAAAATTGCTTCTTGCGGTGGTATTGAGTTGTAAGGGATTATGGATTGTAATCAGGTTGTAATCACTGGATCGTAATAATATTGGACTTGTTATTTGGTGGACGTAGCCTAAGGGTTTGGGTGAACCACATTAAATCTTGGTGTCGTGTTCTTTTCTATGTGATTTATTATTTCTTGATATTGTTTATATTTGCATGTAATTGTTATTTTTGTATGAGGTTTAATCCTAACAAGTAGTATCAAAGAGAGGTTCTTTTCCAGTTATCCTTTGCAGGAAAGTCTCATGGTTGAGTGGGAGCAATGTCAGACGAGGGTAAGCTAAGGGTTGACAAGTTTAATGGCTAGAACTTTTAGTTATGGAAGATGCAAATGGAGGACTCTCTCTATCAGAAGGATTTATGGAAGCCGCTGGAAGGAAAAACTAAAAACTAGGGAACTATGATAAATGAGGACTGGGAGATTTTAGATAGAAAGGCATTTGGAAGCATTTGATTATGCTTGGCACCATCGGTGACATTAAAGATTACAAAAGCGAAAACGACAAAAGAGTTGATGGAAACCCTAGTGAAATTGTATGAAAAGTCAAATAAGGTATTTCTCATGAAGCATTTATTTAATATGAAAATGGCAAAAGGTGGATGTGTTGCAAATTATTTAAATGAGTTTAATATTGTTACTAGTCAATTATCTTCTATGGGTATTAATTTTGATGAAGAAATTAGGGTTCTCTTGATTTTGTGTTCTTTGCCTAAAAGTTTTAATGGCTTGGTAATGGCTATGAGTAATTTTGTTTCTAGATTTAATACTCTAAAATATGATCATGTGATCGGTGTTATTTTGAGTGAGGAAACTCGTAGGAAAACCGTAGGTGGATCTATATCAGGAAGTGCTTTGAATGCACAAAGTAGAGGTAGAATGACTGAGAAAGGAAATAATTTTGAAAATCATGGAAAATCAAGGGAAAATTAAAAAGGGAAGAAGTCTCAATCAAGAGGACCAAACAATTGTTGGCACTATGGAAAATCGGGCCATAAGAAGAAAGATTCTTGGACTCGAAAGAAAAATGAAGGAGAAAAGAAAGATGGAGATAAGGAGGAAAATGTTGTAAGTAACAAATCTAAAGAGGATTTTTTGCTTCTTTTTTTAGAAAGTATTAATGATTCATGGGTTTTAGATTCGGGTGCTTCATTTCATGCTACACCTCATAGAGGTTATTTTATTGATTATATCCAAGGGGAATTTGGGCTTGTTTATTTGGGAGATAATGAACCCTATCAGATTGTTGGAAACAGAAAAGTTAAGATTAAGTTGCAGAATGGGAATCATTGGCTACTACATGAGGTAAGACATGTTCCAAGGCTAAGTAGGAATTTGATTTCAGTAGGGCAACTCGGTGATGAGGGTTGTGTAGTTACTTTTAGTGATAAAAATTGGAAGATTTCAAAAGGTTCCCTTGTCGTAGAAAAAGGTGTGAAAGTAGGCACCTTATATCTTTATACTGGTTATATTGTTCCTTCTACTTTAATTGTTTTAGAGAAAAATTAATGTTCAAGAATAGTTGTTGCCGTTGAGCAAGGAGAACAAATAGTTGTTGTAGATTCTAATACAGTTTTGTGGCACAATAGACTTGGGCACATGAGTGAGAATGGTATGAAATTACTTCATTCAAAGAAAGTTTTATCAGGTCTAAAATGTGTCAATATGGATTTCTATGAAAGTTGTGTATATGGAAAACAAAAGAGAGTGAGTTTTGTGAAGACTAGGAAGGAAAATAAAAGTGAGAAATTAGAGCTTGTACATACAGATGTATGGGGACCAACTCAGGTATCTTCTTTTAGTAGCTCTCATTATCATGTTACATTTATTGATAATGCAACTAGAAAAGTAATGGGTTTATTTCCTTAGATAAAAATCTGATATATTTCAAACTTTTAAGAAATGAAAATGCTTAGTTGAAAATGAGATTGGCAAGAAATTAAAATGTCTCAGATTTGATAATAGTGGTGAGTATTACAATCATGAATTTAAAGATTATTTCTCCACTAATAATATTCGTAGATAAAAAACTATTCCAAGAACTCCACAAAAAAAATGGAGTGGCTGAACTCATGAATAGGACAATAATGGAGTGTACAATGAGCATGAGGCTACATATTGGGTTTCCTTTAACATGTGGGTGAAAGTTGTCAATACTATTGTATATGTGATTAATAGAGGTCATTTTACTCTTCTGGGTTGTAGTATTTTAGAGGAAGCATGGACTGGTAAGAAGGTGAATTATTCTTTTCTCAAAACCTTCAATTGTGAAGCATTTGCTCATATAAATTCTGAAAATAGAATCAAGTTGGAAGCTAAGTCAAAGAAATGTGTATTTTTTGGATATGGCATTGATGAATTTGGTTATAGGCTTTGAGATTTTGAAAATCATAAAATTATAAGAAGCAGGGATGTCATATTCAATGAGAAAGTGTCATACAAAAATTTATTGCAGCATCATGAGAAGAAAAAAGATGATTATGTAGTGTTAGATGATACAAAAGATGATGTTCCAACACTTCCTCATGATGTGTAACAACTGCAACAACAAATACCACACACCCAGGGTAAACTTTAAGAAAGTCACCTCCAAAAATATATATATATAATATTGGCGAATCTTTCATTATTATTTTTTATTTTTATTTTTTTTTTAAATCTATTAGCAAATCTCTCAATTTTTTATTCTAAATATGATTAATATTGGCAATTATTTTTTAACCATAGTTTTTTATATAAAATATTGTTGAATCTCAATAATAATAGGAAGTTAATTAATCACCATGGAATATTACAAATCAAAATTGAAAAAAAAATTACCTTGTGAAATATTATGAGAATTGTTACATATACTTCATATCAATAGTGAAAACTAAATATTGGTGATATATCCCTAAAGTAACTAATAATTATGATAAATATTGGTTAGCTAAATATAATTTCTCCAATAATATACTATATTTGGGTGACTCAAAGTTAATCATGTAACAAATATTGTGGTGAATATTTGAGTTTAAATCTTTCAATAAAATAAATTATTGAACGATTTTAAATATTCTAGAACTAAATTTTATAAAATTGTGACGATTTAGGTTGTATCAAATATTAAATTATTCGCCAAATTACTAGTCAAAAAATTCTAAAATTAGTCAATTTGCGAATATTAGCCACTAAATTATACCTTGCACACACCCCCGTGAATATTAGACGATCAACAAGGCTCAGTAGACCTCCAGAAAGATTTTCTCCCTCCTTGTACTCTATTTTACTAACAGATGCTAGTGAACCTGAATGTTATGATGAAATTGTGTAGGTAGATACTAAGATTCATTGAGAGTCTGCAATAAAAACCAAAATGGACTCTTCGCTAAAAAATAAGACATAGGCAACTGTCTTTATGCAAGTTGCCTATAGGTAAAAGAACTTTACAAGATAAATGGGTTTACAGGTTGAAAGAAGAGAATGGAGGTAAGAAAAGATTTAAAGCCAGGTTAGTTATAAAAGGATTTGCACATAAAAAATGCATTGATTTTGATGATATATTCTCTATTGTTGTTAAAATGACTTCTATCCGTACTGTTTTAAGTATTGTGGCTATGGAAGATTTTTGTTTGGAGAAGTTTGATGTTAAAATACCCTTTCTACATGGTGATTTGGATGAAGAGATATATATGGCACAACCACAGGGATTTGAGGTCAAGGGTAAGGAGAACTTAGTGTGCAGATTAAGAAAAGTTTATATGGCTTGAAGCAAGCACCTCGGCAATGGTATCTGAAATTTGATAGTTTTATGCATGAGCATGGATATAGTAGGTGTCATCCAGATCATTGTGTTTATTTTAAGAAGTTGGATGATGATAGCTACATTATTTTATGTTTATACGTTGATGATATGCTTGTATCTGGGTCTAACATGGATCACATTAAGGGGCTGAAATGTCATTTAGCACATGCATTTTCTATGAAGGATTTGGGGGCAGCAAAACAAATCCTTGGTATGAAGATTTGCAGAGATAGAAAGAACAGGAAACTAATATTATCTCATATTGATTATATTGTGAAAGTGTTACAATGTTCCTCTATGAAAAATGTTAAAGCTATCAGCACACCCTTACCTGGTCATTTGAAGTTAACAAAGGATATGTGTCCAAAACACAAAAAGAGGAGGAAAATATGTCTAAGGTACCTTATGCTTCAACTATAAGAAGCTTGATGTATGCTATGGTGTGTACAATGTCAAATATTGCACATGCAGTGGGAGTCATTAGCAGGTATATGAGTCATCTAGGAATTGAGCATTGGAATGCAAAACATAGCTACCAGGGACAGGTTTGCTATTTCCCACTAGTTAATGCACGCATCTGATGTCATTATCTTGTATATGTACTCTTTTTGCAAGCTAGAAAAGCCAAATGAAGATTTGTTGATCTGGTATAAAATCTGTCACTAATTTGGGCTCCAACCTGCAACAAAACCCATATAATTTGAATTAAATTACAATAGGAAAAGGTTCATCTGGAAGATGATTTTATTATTTAGTCTTATGCTATATTTTTTAATTGCTCAAAGTTTTTCACTGATGATAGGCAGATCACATGTAAGCACCATATTAGAATACACAGACATCCTACATGATATTAGAGGAGTTGTCCTTCATTTTGATTTTGAAATTATAAGGAAGACATTTCAAAGATTGCCATTTGAAGCTTCAATGTTGTGAGATCAACACAGTAAATTCTGAGATGTATTTTGCATTACGGCTAGATGTCTATCATTTATGTCCTTTTCAATTTGGTCCAAAGACAGTTCAAGGACAAGTTGTAACCTACACCTTTTAATTTGCAGGCGCTCATGCTGAATGAAAAAATACAGAGTTTGCTCAAGCTACGTTCTTCCTTGTCAAAGGCTTTGGCATATCTTAATGAGATCCCTAAGGATACACCATATGCAGAATTTGAGCACATGTAAGTTCAACCTCTAGTATTTTTTTTTTGTACATAGCACTTTTTCCTTGAACATTAGCAACTTCTGGTTTGGAAAAAGTCTTCTAATCTTAGTATTGATTCCTCCAGCGAAAATTGATTTGAAGCAAATCCAATGTATGAGTAAACAAAATTAAGTATATAAGCATTTGAAAAATAAATTCTATCTTCATTTGATTCCGAATGGCTAATTTGGGCAGATTTCAAGAAATTGGATTGGAAAAAGGCTGGGGGAACAATGCAGAACGTGTCTTGGATAGATTTATTTGCTTTTGAATTTTATTTGGGCGCCTGATCCAACAACCTTAGAAAAGTTTCTAGGCAGAATTCCAATGTTCTTTAATGTTGTGATCCTTTCACCCCATGGCTATTTTGGTCAAGCAGGTGTTCTGGGAATGCCAGATACTGGTGGACAGGTATTTTGATTTTTTAAGTATACCAAAACTCTATAAGAAAAGATGTTCCCTATTTATTGGCATTCGTAACTATGTTATCAGCACTTAGCAATTGTTTCCATTTAAGAGTTGGACTTCTACAGACAGTTCTGATTAGCATGAGATTAATGGAATACTCATCATTATAAATTATAATCCTAAGAAAAATTGAATGTTCTCATAATTTATTTTTCCTCTGTAGATGGTATATATCCTTGATCAAGTCTGTGCGTTAGAGAATGAAATGGTACTGAGAATAAAACAGCAAGGGTTGCTGCTAAAGTATTTCTCTCATGCGTGCAATCAGGTTTCCTATATTCATATTAGCTTTGACCTCCAATGTGGATATTCTTAGCTTTGTTGGAGTACTTTACAGTTTACACTTGCATATTTATGCGTGAGGTGTTTATACTGAGCATAAAATCTGTTTGAGAACTGCTTATGTTGATGTTGTATGTGGGTTATTCAAGAATTGTTCTTTATTTCTATTACCTTAAATTTGATTTTTAAAGCTGTGTTTTCACATTGCTTCTGACATTTGTTTAACTGCTTAAGGTGACTCACCTGATTCCGGAAGCACATGGAACCACATGCAACCAGCGAATTGAGAAAATTAGTGGGTTAAAACATTCATGGATACTCAGGGTACCTTTCAGAACTGATAAGGGAATTTTGCGTCCATGGGTATCTCGATTTGATGTCTGGCCTTACTTAGAAACCTTTGCTGAGGTACAATGCTTCTGAATGTTGAAATTGGCAAAATAATTATTGGCATGCTCGAGGTGTACATGAGCGTATCAGTTTCTCATAATTTCTGAAAAAGGCAATAGTCTTAAATGCTATAGTTCAATGAGCAATAGAAGGTGAAACAGACTATTTTCTGATATTAAACTCATTAAATGAAGGAAAAAGCTCATGATACACAAATATATATTTATTGTTTTTGTTGCTTCAATACACATGGACTAACTAACTTCCCCTGTGCTGATTTAGGATGCATATAATGAAATAACTTCAGAGCTACATGGTGCACCTGATCTGATTATTGTAACTACAGTGATAGAAATTTAGTGGTATCTTTGATTGCACATAAACAAGGAATTACTCAAGCATTTACTCTAGCCATTATCCGTCTGTATGTGTTTTGTGACAGAATTAGTATTTTCTTTGACTTGCCCACAAAAACTCTCAAATTTGAGATCATTTGGGTCTTGCCAGTGCAATATTGCTCATGCTTTGGACAAGACAAAATATACCCAGATTCTGACATATACCGGAAAAACTCTGAAGAGAAGCATCATTTCTCATGTCAGTTCACTGCTAATCTCATTGCAATGAACCATGCTGATTTCATTATCACAAGTACATACCAAGAGATTGCAGGAAGGTATGACAGTCTTCTTACTTTTGTTAAGATTTCTTAGTTCATTTTTTTCTTTTCATGAGATTCATTGGAGTTTTCTCTACAAGCTTATGCATCTTTTGCAATATTCATTATATTTGTGATGATAAATTATTTCTCAAATATGGTGAATGCAATATGGTCTTCAAAACATGATGTACAAGTCAAATGACAAATATAGAAACATGTAAAAAATGTTTGTATATATAGATATTTAAATTACTTTTAGTACAGGAGAAGTTCCAAGTAATGCAAAATGGGGAAGTCAAGAATTGTTTTCTCAAGATTATTAGGAATTACGGTTATTTGAGAACTTTTTCCTGCTAGATCAGGTGCTTAACATGGATGTGTCACTTTGTTGTGCAGCAAGGACACTGTTGGACAATATGAAAGCCACACCGTTTTCACAGGTCTTTGCCGTGTGGTTCATGGAATTGATGTTTTTTATCCTAAATTCAACATTGTTTCTCCTGAAGCAAACATGCATATTTATTTTCCATACACAGACAAGCAGCACCGCCTTACTTCTTTGCATGGCACCACTGAAGAACTCCTACTCAGTCCTGAACAGACAGTGGAGCATGTGTAAGTGACACTCTATATTCAGGATTTATACCGTCTTGCCATGTTTTCTCTATAAAAAGTAGTGTTGAAATGTCTGCAAGATAGTTTTCACCTTTCATGATTGTTTCTGCAGTGCTAGTTTCTGACTCTACAACCACTCTTCCTCTTTGCCTTGTAGTGGTTTATGTTTTAAATGAAAGCCCTCACTTTATGTCTCCAAAGCTTTAGTTTTTGACATCAAGGAAAATCCACCGAGCAGTTTCTCTAATATGTCCTTTTCTCTTATAGCTCCCACTTCAATATAAAAGGTTGAAAGCAATTCTAGCAGATGATGTTTAGCTTCTACATAAGTTTAACAATTTACACTGGTTTCCCAAGTATTTGTTTGCTAGGTATTATTAAAGGAATTTCAAAGTAACAGTTTCTTTTTGCTTGAAAGGAAAAATTAATTCATTTGAAACTCATGTGCCTGCAATGTTTGTTCATTACAAGAATAGATATAGTCTTCTAATTACTCTTGAGAAGAGACTCGTTAATCAAGAATTATTATTATTTTTGCTGAGAGATTGTTATCTTTGCTCTGTTCAGAGGCGTATTGAGCGACAAGAAGAAACCTATCATATTCTCTACGGCAAGACTTGATTGGGTGAAAAACATGACGGGACTAGTTGAATGGTTTGCCAAGAACAAGTGTTTGAGAGAGCTGGTCAATCTTCTTGTTGTTGTGGATGATGTTGATGCCTCAAAGTCCGACACAAGAAATAGCTGAAATTGAGAAAATGCACAGCTTTATGAAAGAGTATAACTGGAGCGGGTAGTTTCGGTGGATAATTGCTCAAAAGAAATAGAGTGCGAACTGGTGAGCTATATTGCTATATTTGTGACACAAGGGGTGCCTTTGTACAGGTTAGTGTTTGGATTTTGTTTAAACTTGAATCAAAATCAGGACCCCGACTCCCAAGATTTTAGTTTGAAATTCTAGCGCTTATTTAAATGTGCACCAAAAATTTATTTATTGTTTTGTAATGTTTTTTTTTGGTTTGTTCTATGCCCCAGCCCGCACTGTATGAAGCTTTTGGACTGACTGTTGTTGAAGCCATGACATGTGGTCTTCCAACATTTGCTACAAGCAATGGAGGCCCTGCTGAGATAATTGTTGATGGAGTTTCTGGATTTCACATCGATCCATATCATTGGGAGTCATCAAGTGAAAAGATTGCTGACTTTTTTGAGAAGTGCACGACAGATCCCAGTCACTGGGATGTGATCTCTGACGCAAGTCTAAAAGGCATCAATGAAAGGTCAGTTCAGGGCTTATGATTTTTTGCAAATAATCTTAATACCATTCTGCATCCCAACAGAATCCACAAATTAATTGTTTAGCATTCTTACTTTTCCTGGATCATCAAGAAAATGATTTGACAGACAAATATTGCAAATGTAATTTATAGTAAATGTATAGATGATCGAGATATGGGATGTAGGCTTCGAAGTTATTTCAACTTAAAAAGAATTTGTGTTAGCTATGTAAGAATAAGAAACATAGTTTTCAATTTTAGTTTGTATGATCTGCAGACATGTTAAGCTCCTCTGTTTTTGTTATAAAGTTTAAGAACTTCTCTATTTTTGTTATAGAGTTTAAGAACAGGGACAAACTGTTTAGTGGAGTGTAACCAAGTATTGGTCTAGTTGGGGTTTATGATTTGGCCTCATCAATTTGAACTTTAATGGGAAAAATCTGTGGCAAGAGAGGGTTTAACCATATTTTTTCTTCATCAATCATTATTGATTTCAACCGATTTTGTGAATACTTCTGTTGCAGTAATACATGGCAAATATATATATATATATATATATATATATATATATATATATATTTATTTATTTATATATATATATATATATATTTTTTTTTTTTTTTTTTTTTTTTTTTTTTAAATTTATTTTTAAATTACCATAAGGCATCATCTATGTGAGCAGACATGTCATGCTGTAGTATTTCAAGGTACTTAGAAACAAAAAATAATTTGCAGTATTGGAGAAAAGATGAAATAGTTTAGAAAAGATGAACTAATTTGCAGCAGCGGAGAACAGAATCAATAGGCATATCTGCGAAAAGTGATGCAGGAGCATCTTGCATGGGAAAATTATTTTTAAAAAATAAAAATTTCTGGAGGAGAGAGAAAGTGACGAAAATTAGAAGAGAAATAATAATAAAAATTAAAAGGAGAAAAAAGGAGAAAAGAAAGGAAAAGGGGATTTCTATTTTTGAGGTGCATAGGTGGCATAATAGAAAAAAATAAAAAAATAAATGGTTGTCATTCCATTTATCGAGGTGTGTGGGTAGAATTCTAGAAAGTTATGGATATCGTAAAAAGTTGTGGATATTGTAGAAGATTATGGAAGTTGTAGAAAGTTGTGGAGGAATTCTAGAAGGTTGTGGATAAGTCATGTATTGGGTGGTAAGTGCCTATTTAAGCAAGGTATATGAGCATTTCTAATCAAGCTCAAGGAGTAAAAGCTCGAGAAGGAGAAGCTTGGAAAGTAGAAGCTTTGGAAAGAAAGCTTGAAAAAGTGAAAGTTGTGGTAGGTAAAGCTTGGAAAGCTTAGAAGGCTTCAAGGTGTGAAAGAGAAGGAGGAAGTGAAGAGTGAGTTTTCCTGAGTCTGTGGACAAAGTGCCGAATGTGAGTCAGTTTACAGTAGGATTATGGTGGAGTTGTGAGTGTAGACAGAGCGCCGAATGTGAAGCAGTTTACGCTTGGATCTTGGATAAAGTTGGAGAAGAGCTAGTGACTGCGGTTTGGAAACAAGGAGCTTGCTTGGTGGCTTGCGAGCACAAGTTGAGATCTTGGAGGTTTCCACCAGAGTGTGGATTTGGATTAGCTTGGGTTTGGATTGGATTTTGAGAGATCTTGCAGAAATGTTAATGTAATTATTATTGTATTTTCAAGTTTAATAAAATTTCTTAGGAAATATTTTATCTCTCTTTGTCTTCATATTGTTGCATTCTTGGTTATGAATTGGTAAGGGTGGTGTGGCCCATCGTTAGTGGTATTAGAGTGTACTTCATCAGTGGTATCAGAGCGTACCTTCATCAGTGGTATCAGAGCAGGAGTTCCTGAGTGTACAAGCAGAACACTGAAGTGTGAGGCAGTTTGTACCAGGACCTTAGTTGGGTGAAGTTTATCAGAGCAGGAGTTCCTGAGTATACAAGCTGATCGCCGAAGTGTGAGGCAATTTGTACCAGGACCTTGGTTGGGTGAAGTTTATTAGAGTGGGAGTTCCTAAGCATGTAGACAAATCGTCGAAGCTGAAGCAGTTTGCACTAGGACCTTGGGAGGACACGCAAATTGATTGATGGATGCGGAGATGGAAGACTAAACTTGTTGAGGCATGATAATTGTAATGTCCCCATTTTAGCAGTTGACCAAGTGTGTGCGCGTTAGCCTTGTTCTACATGGTCCCGAGGGCTAACGAAGGGTTTAATGGGATCTTGGAGTGTTTTGGCCTAGTCATTTCCAGTTTGGGCCAAAACGAAGTTGATTTACTTAGTTTCAGGCATACTTACTATTTTTAGTAAGTCAGCAGGACACAGTGCAGATCAATTTTGGTGATTGGATTCGATACTCCTCGGTGAGAGCTTTCCGATGAGCTATCACTCGCATTATTCGGAGTCCAATTGCTAATACATTTTAATGCCTGAAGTTTTATTAAAGTAACGTCTAATTTAATTGTAAAATATTAAAGTGTTACTTTAATATTTATTTTATGGTGATGTGTACCCAAGGGAGACATAAGGGGTATTTTAATATATGTTTTATATTACACATCTTTTATCCCACATTGCCCATAAGAGTTGAGGGGACCCGTGGGAATAGAATAAAAGGAAGCATTTGTGGCTTCATTAGACAGGTTGAATATGAGAATAGATTGGTGTGTGAGTTGCAGCTCCGTTCTTGGCATTTGAGGACGTTTATCCTCTCTTGTAACATTCTAGACGTCATTCCCTTGGGGTTTGGCCTTTGGAATTCTTTGTTATCGGCTTCATTATCAGGCAGTTTAGTTGCATTTCCGGCTACAGGCAGATTTGGTATTTTGCTCATATCTTCTTCACTACTTGTCCGACGCTTATGCCGCTTTGAGGGAATGGTATTACGAAGGTAGTGGACTGATTGAAGGACGAAGTATTGTAGCAGCAAGTTCGTAAGCATGGGCTGGAGTATTATGACAATATTGCTGAAGTAATTAGTGAGTTGATAAATCTGCCATGTATTTGGTTTTATGAATTCTGAAAATAACATTTTATTCGCAGCAGTTCATTTCCACTTTGCATATTATTGTAGTTCCTTTCTTGTTTATGTTGTATGATACCAATTCCATGCATGAAACACAACAAACAAATAAACGTTTGATTTCCGGAGTTATAAGGGGTTTTAAGAAGTTGAATGCAAACTGTTTGACATAATTCCTTTCAGCAATTTGGGTTAGTTTTTTGGGACATCCAGGGGTGCCCATTACAGTGGTATCAGAGCTATAAGTCCTGCCATCCTGTGGAGGTCTTATAGGGAATTTGGAACAGCCGGATAGAGGGAAAAGTAAGTAAAAAAAACACAGGCTAAGCATTTATGTTTGAGCATGCGACAGGGGTCTTATAATTTCCGCGATACCAGAGCAAGACAAAATAGGATTTCAGACTTGCAAAGCAAACAGTCTAGTACATCCGTGCAGGGGGACATTGAATCCAACCATACAGACACAGAGGAGATATTCTGTGATCAGGACAATAATATGGGTGATCGAGATGACAGGAATACAAGATTAGGCAGAGGCAGAAATGCTGGTCCAGATCAGGGGGAGGTACTGTTCCGACAGTTACTGGATACATTAGAGCAGGGGCAGCGTATGCAGCAGGAGCAGAATAGGCGAATGGACATGATGTTGCAGCTCATGGCTAGACAGATGGGTGTCAATATTAATCCAGGTGATGCCAACAACAGAAACAATAACAACGAGGGAAACAATAACAACGGGAGAAACAATAACCATGAAGGCCAAGGCAACAACAATGGTCCTCAGAATAACATTAATGGTAATAATGGACACGGCAACAATGGGAATGAGGCTGATAACTTTAGACACGTTGCACGCCCAGCACGGACTGTGAGCTCGAGACCTCTTCTACCCACTTTTCCACCCAGAGATCCGGTTCATCCAGTAAACGAACCGCAGATTACCGAGTTACAGGATCAGTTCAGGAGGGACTGGGAGGCTAGTGGACCAGAGTTTCAGGCGGATATTTCTCTTAGAGATTATATGGACTTGAGGATGAGACACATGCCTAAAGCAGGAGGGAGGAATCAAAACTTTGAGCTGAGGAAGAAAGTTGGAAAACTTTCTTTACCTTATTATGATGCTTCAGGGAAGATGACTGCACGAGCTTGGGTGCAGAAGGTAGATACATACTTGCAGCTTAATCCTATGCCTGAGGAGGAGGCTATCAAGTATGCGGCTATGCACTTGGATGGCGTTGCACATGAATGGTGGCATCATGGCATGGTGACTTTGGGGCATAATCAGATTACATCCTATGAGGAATTCACCGAAACATTGATTGGGAGATTTGACACTAAGGATCCCGAGTTACATTTCAAGGAGCTAGCACAGTTAAAACAGTCAGGTTCTGTGGATGCTTACATTGCCGAGTTTCAGCGCTTGTCTGTACTTGTTACTGATATCTCTCCTAGGAGATTGGTGGTGTTATTTTGTGATGGTCTTGCTGATCCATTACGAGGTTGGGTGAAGGGACATGATCCACTCACGTTAGCTGAAGCAACTAAAAAGGCACGAGATTTAGCCCCTTCGGTATACAAAGGAAAAAACCATTCAACAGATTCTTCCTACCGCAAGGACAAAGACAAAAAATCATTTCAGAAAGAGTATAGCAAACCCAAAGAAGGATCAAAAGGACTGGACAATGAAACCTTGAATGAACTTCGAAAGAAGAAGCTGTGCTTCCATTGTAGAGAGCCTTGGGACTTATCTCATAAATGTTCTCTCAAGGCTAAGGCAAATCAAATGGAGTATTTTTCAGCAGAAGAGTCAGAGTCAGAAGGGGAGGATCAGCACTCCGATTCAGATGAGGGTAACACTATAGAGGAGAGCAACATTCCTAAGGATGATAGATCGTTGGCACGCTTGACAGGGGCCCAAAAGGCAATCACATTTAAGGTCAGGGGTACTATCCAGGGTCAGAAAGTGATATCTCTTATTGACACTGGGGCTACACATAACTTCATAGATGCACAGTTGGTAGCCAGGAGAGGGTTACAGACAGAGGAGCATGATGGGTTTAGAGTCATGGTGGCTAACAGTGATAAGTTATTATGCACTCGGAAGATATCTAATCTTCGCATCAGGTTTGGAGATGGCTACGAGTTGGAAGATGAGTTCTATGTTGTGGACATGGGAGATTATGATGTCATCCTCGGCATGACATGGATGGCTTCACTAGTTGAGTTCACACTCAATCTAGCGAAATTGGAGATGAGATTCCAGCATGAGGGGAGAACTGTGGTACTTAGAGGGCTTTCAGATGGAGGTTGCAGAATAGTGTCCTTGAGGAGAATGCAGAGACTTTTTCGTCATGATGACATAGAGTGGGCGGCAGAGTGCCACATTATGCCAACTTCACCAGAGCCACAAGAAAAGAGTCATCCACTAGATGTCCAGAAGATACTTGATAGACACGCTAAAGTATTTAGCGATATTCCTCATGGGGTTCCTCCTGACAGAGGGATGGAACATGTTATTGAGCTCGAGGAGGGAGCCAAACCAGTTATGATTACTCCCTATCGTCATCCTAAGAAACACAAGGATGAGATAGAGAAGGCGATTAAGGATTTGTTGGAGATGGGGCATATCAGGCCCAGTAAGAGCCCTTTTGCTTCAACAGTAGTATTGGTAAAGAAGAAGGATGGGACAATGCGCATGTGCATCGATTACAGGGCATTGAATAAGAAAACAATTAAAAACAGGTATCCCATTCCTAGGATTGATGAGCTGATTGATGAGTCGCATGGGGCATGCTTCTTCACCAAAATTGATTTGCGATCCGGATACCATCAGATCAGGATGAGAGAAAAGGACATTGAGAAAACAGCCTTCCGATGTCACTATGGCCACTTTGAGTTCATGGTTATGCCATTTGGTCTAACCAATGCACCTGCTACATTTCAAAGTTGTATGAACCAGGTATTCAGGAAGCAGCTGAGGAGATTTGTCTTGATCTTCTTTGATGACATCTTGGTCTTCAGTAAGACCTGGGAGGAGCACTTACATCATCTGGAGGAGGTGTTATCTATTCTGGAGAGAGAGTCATTGTATGCCAAGGAATCTAAATGTGAGTTTGGCATGACTGAGCTCCTTTACCTGGGGCATATCATTAGTGCAGATGGCGTTCGGGTTGATCTCGAAAAGATTAGAGCTATTGTAGAGTGGCCTACTCCCACAAACTTTACACAGCTTAAGGGATTCTTTGGTTTATGTGGTTTTTATAGAAGGTTTGTTAAGGGATTCTCACAGATTGCTACACCCTTGACAGATCTTACCAGGAAAGGAGCCTTCGTGTGGACAGGGGCAGCACAGAGGTGTTTTGAGCATTTCAAGCAGGTAATGTCTTCATGTCCAGTTCTAGCTCTACCGGATTTCACAAAGCCTTTTGAGCTTCATTGTGATGCATCAGGTGATGGGATTGGAGCAGTATTGATGCAGGAGAAGCATCCCATTGCATTCGAGAGTAGGAAGCTCCGAGGAGTTGAGAAAAGTTATTCTGTCTATGATCGGGAGATGTTGGCCATAATGCATGCATTGGCCAAATTTCGATCATATTTGGTAGGTGGACGTTTTGTGATCAAGACTGATCACAACAGTATTAAATACTTCATGAGCCAGCGTGATCTTAATGACCGGCAACAAAAATGGGTGACTAAATTGCAGGCTTATGACTTTGACATAGAGTTTGTCAAAGGTAAGAAAAATGTGGTGGCTGATGCCTTATCTCGGAGACCTCACTTATGTGCTCTGGCAGAGATTTCAGGAGATTGGAGAGATCGGATTATAGCAGAGTATGTCGGAGATGCTTGGGCTTCTGGATTGATTTCAGGTACCATACAGGATGATCGCTATGAGGTGATAGATGGATTGATCAGAGTTCAGGATAGGGTTTATTTGATTCCGTCATCACATTTGAGAGAGGCGATATTGAAGGCATTTCATGATGCACCCACAGCAGGACATCCGGGGGTCTTCAAGACCTACAGGCAGATCCGAGAGCGGTTTTCATGGAAAGGGCTCAAGGATGATGTTCAGAGGTATGTCAGGGAGTGTATGGTTTGTCAACAGAATAAGGGAGAACACACATTTCCTGCAGGTTTATTACAACCCTTGCCCATTCCTGATAGGAAATGGGAAAGTATTTCGATGGACTTCATCACTGGTTTACCACGAGTGCAGGGAAGGGATTGCATCTATGTGGTGGTGGACCGCTTGACGAAGTTTGCTCACTTCTTTGCTATTCCGTCCACTTACACAGCAGCACAGGTGGCAGATCTTTTCTTTAAAGAGATATTCAGGTTACATGGGCTGCCCAAATTCATTGTCAGCGACCGGGATAGTAAGTTTATGAGTGTTTTTTGGCAAGAGTTGTTTAGGTTGTGTGGTACAGATCTTACACCTAGCACTAGTTATCATCCGCAAACAGATGGGCAAACAGAGATTGTGAATAAATGGGCGGAAGGATATTTGAGGAACTATGTAACTACACAACAAAAGGCTTGGATCAGATGGTTGCATATGGGAGAGTATAGTTATAACACCACTTATCATATGTCCATCAAGATGACTCCTTTCATGGCACTCTATGGTTATGAAGCACCTAGCTTCATGGATTTAGTTTTGGGGGACAGTAGAGTGCCCAAAGCCAAAAACTTATTACAGGATAGTCAGGACATCCTGAAAGTGCTCAAAGAGAATATACAACAGGCCCAGAATCAACAGAAATTGTATGCTGATCAGCACCGAATAGAGCGTAGCTTCGAGGTAGGGGATATGGTTTACTTGAGGCTACAACCATATAGACAGTCATCGCTCAAGAAGAGCGGAGCTGAAAAGTTGAAACCTAGATTTTATGGTCCCTACAGGGTGATTCGCAAAGTGGGCAAAGTCGCCTATGAGCTTGAGCTTCCAGAGGGCAATCGAGTGCACAATGTGTTTCATGTGTCTAGGCTTAAGAAAGCCATTGGTCAGAGTGTAGTGCCTTCTGCAGATTTACCCCCTTTGGATGAAGAGGGGAAGCTTGTGTTAGTACCTGAGGCTATTGTGGATACCAGAGAGAGGAAGCTTAGAAACAGGATAGTGAAGGAGTATTTGGTCAAATGGAAAGACCTGCCGGAGGAAGATTCTACATGGGAGAGTGAGCAGGTTATTCAGCAGGTTGGACTGAGATTGCTTGAGGACAAGCAATTTCAAGGGGGGCGGACTGTAATGTCCCCATTTTAGCAGTTGACCAAGTGTGTGCGCGTTAGCCTTGTTCTACATGGTCCCGAGGGCTAACGAAGGGTTTAATGGGATCTTGGAGTGTTTTGGCCTAGTCATTTCCAGTTTGGGCCAAAACGAAGTTGATTTACTTAGTTTCAGGCATACTTACTATTTTTAGTAAGTCAGCAAGACACAGTGCAGATCAATTTTGGTGATTGGATTCGATACTCCTCGGTGAGAGCTTTCCGATGAGCTATCACTCGCATTATTCGGAGTCCAATTGCTAATACATTTTAATGCCTGAAGTTTTATTAAAGTAACATCTAATTTAATTGTAAAATATTAAAGTGTTACTTTAATATTTATTTTATGGTGATGTGTACCCAAGGGAGACATAAGGGGTATTTTAATATATGTTTTATATTACACATCTTTTATCCCACATTGCCCATAAGAGTTGAGGGGACCCGTGGGAATAGAATAAAAGGAAGCATTTGTGGCTTCATTAGACAGGTTGAATATGAGAATAGATTGGTGTGTGAGTTGCAGCTCCGTTCTTGGCATTTGAGGACGTTTATCCTCTCTTGTAACATTCTAGACGTCATTCCCTTGGGGTTTGGCCTTTGGAATTCTTTGTTATCGGCTTCATTATCAGGCAGTTTAGTTGCATTTCCGGCTACAGGCAGATTTGGTATTTTGCTCATATCTTCTTCACTACTTGTCCGACGCTTATGCCGCTTTGAGGGAATGGTATTACGAAGGTAGTGGACTGATTGAAGGACGAAGTATTGTAGCAGCAAGTTCGTAAGCATGGGCTGGAGTATTATGACAATATTGCTGAAGTAATTAGTGAGTTGATAAATCTGCCATGTATTTGGTTTTATGAATTCTGAAAATAACATTTTATTCGCAGCAGTTCATTTCCACTTTGCATATTATTGTAGTTCCTTTCTTGTTTATGTTGTATGATACCAATTCCATGCATGAAACACAACAAACAAATAAACGTTTGATTTCCGGAGTTATAAGGGGTTTTAAGAAGTTGAATGCAAACTGTTTGACATAATTCCTTTCAGCAATTTGGGTTAGTTTTTTGGGACATCCAGGGGTGCCCATTACAATAATAAAGAGCTGGTGGATTGCAAATCCGTTGTCCTAGACTTGTAATGTGGTTCCTAATTGTTCGTGCGAGGTGGCAGGTTGTGATCTGACTTGCAAACAATTTGGTTGTCACAAAGAACGTGGGAAGGATTTGTTGCAGAGGGTTTACGAAGATCTTGGGAGATGGCTCCAAGAGTATTGGACCCTAAGATGATTGCGAAAATCCATGATATAGTGGAGAGGAATTTTTCTAAGATGTTTTCTCGGTTGGATGCTAGATTGGCTGATCAAGCTAAGAAGGTCAAGGTGGAAAAGGATGGTTTTGCTGATCAGTTTGTGGAGCCTGATGCAGAACCTATAGAGCAAATAGAGGTCATTGCTAAGGATATTCCTAACCTTGTTGATGTTGGGATGGAGATTGGTTTTCATGATCAGTTGGTTGAGTCTAACATGGAGACTGCAGAGCATTTGGTTGTGGATGATCTAGTTGATGTTGGTGATGACTTGTATGTTGCAGAGCACTTGGTCATGGATGATCCAGTTGTTGTTGGAGGTGAGTTATGTATTGCAAAGCATCTTGTTGTGAGCAATGAAATTGCTGGTTTGGCATATATTGATGGAAATCTACATGTTGGTGCTTATGTGGAGTTTGTTGTTGCTGATGTGGGGTTTGTTTCTACTGGTGTGGATTCACTAGTTGTTGATGTGAGTGAAGTTTTGTTGATGAAGCATTATGTTCAGTTTGTTCTTGGGAGTGAGCATGCTAATTTGATAGTTGAGATTCTGGTGTTTGATAGAGTAATGCAGATGTGGAAGATTTGCATGGTGGTTTTGCTGTCCCTGTTGAGGTGGAAACTTTTGGTGAAAATGAAGATGGTTGTAGACCTTTCTTTTTGGTGTCAAAATGTGGAACACACTTTTCTATGTATCGCGAGAGTCTGATGCAGGAGATCTTGCATGGAAAAAAAAGAAAATTTAAAAAATCTGGAGAGAGAAAGTAACGAAAATTAGAGGAGAAATAATTAAAAAAAATAAAAAAGAAAAAAAGGAGAAAAGAAAGGAAAATGGGATATCTATTTTCGAGGTGCATAGGTGGCATAATAAAAAAAATTAAAAAATAAATGGTTGTCATTCCATTTATCGAGGTGTGTGGGTAAAATTCTAAAAAGTTATGGATATTGTAAAAAATTGTGGATATTGTAGAAGGTTATGGAAGTTGTAGAAGGTTGTGGAGGAATTCTAAAAGGTTGTGGATAAGTCATGTATTTGGTGGTAAATGCCTATTTAAGCAAGGCATATGTGCATTTTTAATCAAGCTCGAGGAGTAAAAGCTCGAGAAGAAGCTCAAGGAGTAGCTTGGGAAGTAGAAGCTTTAAAAAGAAAGCTTGGAAAGGTGAAAGTTGTGGTAGGTGAAGCTTGGAAAGCTTGGAAGGCTTCAAGGTATGAAAGAGGAGGAGGAAGTAAAGAGTGAATTTTCCTGAGTCTGTGGACAGAGTGCCGAATGTGAAGCAATTTACAGCAAGATTATGGTGAAGTTGTGAGTGTAGACAGAGCGCCGAATGTGAGGCAGTTTACGCTTGGATCTTGGATAAAGTTGGAGAAGAGCTAGTGACTGCGGTTTGGAAACAAGGAGATTGTTTGGTGGCTTGCGAGCACAAGTTGAGATCTTGGAAATTTCCACCAGAGTGTGGATCTGGACTAGTTTGGGTTTGAATTGGATCTTGAGAGATCTTGCAAAAATGCTAATGTAATTACTATTGGATTTTCAAGTTTAATAAAATTTCTTAGGAAGCATTTTATCTCTCTTTGTCTTCATATTGTTGCATTCTTGGTTATGAGTTGGTAAGGGTGGTGTGGCCCTTCGTTAGTGGTATCAGAGTGTACTTCATCAAAAAGACTCTGAGCAACAGCTGTATAAAACTCTGACCATGTTGTTAACATTGACAAGGTCATATTACAAGTTGGTGTCCAACCCGAGTGAGAAAGATTACGCACACCAATGGAATTTAGGCTGGGCAATACAATAGTACTTTGTTTCTGCAATGCGAATTGCCTCAATGGTAATCATTTTGTCTGCACAAATTCTCACCATTAGATTCAAGTTTCCGCTGCTCGCATTCACACGAGGAAACGCCTTTGGCTTAAAAATGAAGATACACAGCAATGGCCAAATCTTTGAAAAAGTGGGGCCTATACAAGGAATTGGATTTGTTTTTTTCCTGTGCTGATAAATTTCATTCCGTAGTGTAGAAAGGGGCAACAACATGATTGGCTTTTGCTATTGTGCATGCCCTGATTTTTTTTCATTTTGATTTGAGTTTTTGTGTTATTTTTTTTTATATCATATAAAATAAGGTAAAGAAGTGCATGTAATATGGCATCTTGACTTTCCAAGAGTGTAACAAACCTCCAAGTTTTCCTGTGCTGATAAATGTCATTCAGTTGTGTAGAGAGGGGCAACAACATAATTAGCTTTTACTATTGTGCAAGCCCGGATTTTTTTTTTTTTCATTTTGATTTGAGTTCTTGTATTTTTTTTTCTATATCATATAAAATAAGGTAAAGAAATATTATGTAATATGGCATCTTAAATTTCCAAGAGTGTAACAAACCTACAAGTTTTCAGCATACCAGAACTTGCACAGTTGTGTTTCAGACCAGTATCCTATTTATCATTAGACATGGATAAGGCACTCTATAGAAGATTGCCCTTTTGGTGCCTATTGTATTCAAAGTAAATGCAATCGACAGGCATAAAGCTACATTCCCCAACCAAAGCCATGAACTATTTCAGTCGTTGCAAACATCTCATAAAGAAAGGTAGGACGTGCCTACCATTGTGCATGAATGCATGTCCATACCCTGTCCCAAAACTCTTTGTATTTCACAGGATAGGGATTCGTATTCCAATGAATCATTAATATTCAATTTCCATGTGTTAACTCTTATTTTGCAATGTGCATGCGTCTCTACTCACCATCATGCATTTGTAACGCTCTGCAAATATTTATTATGCACACAAGTTCAACAATTACAGAAGTTGCTTGTGTTAACTACAAATTATGTGCTATTAAGAATAGATCTCGGAGAAATATTTAACTCCGAATATCAGCATTAATCCATTACACATGATTTAAAACAATTAGTGAGGAATCACATGATTTAAAACAACCGGTAAGGAACAAAATGATTTAAAACAATTGATGAGGCCCACATATCCAGCATACTTGCATAGGGCATTTTTTACTGCATTCCATATACCCAACTGGAGCTGGAGAGCTAACTGGAGCTGAACTGATCATTTGAGATTGCAGTCCCACATATATGATATAAACACCAATTTTCAGATTTCAATCATGGGCTCCAAATGTTGTGAAGAGCAATACCTATGCAACCAGCAACAGTGCATTTCAGTCAAAATTAAATTGAATATTTTTGTATGTCAAAAATACACAAAACATGTTTCCATATCCTAGCAATCTCAGTGAAAAATGTGAGTCATCCATCCTCCATCCTAGATTTCAAAATCAGGAAAAACGACTTTTTTGGGTGTTACTAGAATGACTTGATGAATTAATTGCACAATTTTCCTAGATGCTCTTTTCACAGAAACTGACTAGTGTTAACTGTTATGTTTACACTTCCAAAGATAGTCATAGGTGGTGGAGCATAACAGGAACATATATGGCATGTTACAAGATGTTTACACTTCCAAAGATAGTCATAGGTGGTGAAGCATAACAAGAACATATATGGCAAGTTACAAGGAAGCATCCATAATACCATACAAAATATTAATATGCATAAACTACTAATCACTAAGAAGAAAACATCTGCAACAAAATTGCCAACCAATCCCAAAAAGGGCAATAGGCTTTAGTCACAGTATGCAATTATAACTGGAATATGTATAACAGAATATAGCTAAATGAATGCCATGATAGAAGATGAGCCAATTCCACAAAAAATTTAATTGCCGGCAATGAAAAACGTATCCAGTCATAAAGATCACCAGTTCACATGGTCACTGTAGGTGAGCATAACTGGAATTAAGATAGCAAGTTCCAAATAGGTTCCTAAAACGAGGAAATGCACTTCAGCCGAACTGCCTACCTAAATAAAATATTATCAGAAACACAAGCATGATTACAAATGAAAAAGCTTTACTTGAAGCAGTTACAAAGGCACAAAACATCAAGTATACCACAAAAAAAAAGCACGCAATTGCAACTGTGTGAAGCATAATCATCTATAATTGAAAAAAGATTATCCAAAGCTTCAATCCAATAATACACCATTACAAAGCAGTCCCGTCCAAATCACAAGAATTGAAAAGAAAATAGTAATCTCCCCAATCAGAACATTCTTACACGGCTATGAAACAGGGACCAGATTATACTACACAATATCTTGTCTTACATTACATGTGTCTAATGAAGCTTCCCCAGAGAGTTCCAAATCACAGAAGAATGTAATAAAATACCAAATAAGTTTAATTTACTCATTTCCAGATTTTACATCCATTTTGCTAGCATCAATTGCCAACATGTTTCACATTGTATGAACTAATTCTCTGTGGGACACTTCAAAACATCTTCAGACAGTATTTGTGGATGATCATAGTGCAAATTATCATTTACATTTTGTACTGAGTGGGCTAATTTGATGAATAAACGGTGGCCAAGAATTACCATGACCAAATGCCTTCCATGTAATAATTGGAAGGAAAAATGCCAAATGTCACAAAAAAACTTATCACACTCTGAAAAGCATATTAGCAGCAAAACTTTAAATGTAACAACAAACCAAATTTCAAATACTAAGGACTTTATAGACCAAGAGAATATATCAGAAACTCTGACATTCAGTTGCAATTTATATTATAGCCAACACTACTCTTTCAAATGTCATCATTTACCCTCTCCATAAAAACACAAAAGGTACCGAATTGCCATATAGACAACATTACCCCTAAAGACCAAATACACCATTTAAAATTGTTAAAATCAATTACCCCAATGGATTTAGAATTATACCATAAATAAAACATATAGCATCACCAATATATACACAATTTGAACTATATCTACAATACCTCTGCATAAGATAGTTTGAGGCTCAAACAAATAAACTTCCACTTCAAAGAAAATTCAATTTTGAAACACTAACTGCTGAAGCATGCATGCTGATTTCGGTTCAAGTAAAGAGGCGGTGGTTACAGAGAGCTTTAAGAATAAGAAAATGAAATATGTAATCTTGATGCTATTGTTTACATCTAGACCACCTGAACAGAAAAAGTCACAACATAAAGAAAAGATTGTTCGTCACCAGATTTAAATCTCTCTCATCCACAGCTATTGAGCTGTGTAAGAAGGTGATCTAAGATTGTGTTACATTTCCTCATTTGATGAACAGCAATAAATACTAAATAAGTTCAATTTACTCATTTCCAGATTTACCAGTCCATTTTGGAAGTAACATTTGCCCACATGTTTCACATTGTATTACCTAATTATTTACAGGGCACTGTTGAGCATCATCAGACAGCATTCGTTCAGACAAAATTTGTGGACAGTGGTAATACAAAATATCGATTAAATTTTGGACTGAATAGGATAATTTGATTGGAAAATGGTAGCCAAAATCATTTATTGCAGCCCAAGAATAACCAGGACCAAACGTGTTTCTTGCACAAATTGGAAGGCCAAATGGTTACTAAAAACTTGTGCCATAAATATCTGATATTTCATATTTGTGCCATTGCTATTCTCTTTCAGAAAAACTAAACATTGCTTACATCCTGTATCTGAAACAGAAAAATTAAGATAAAGAAAAGATTGTTCATCGTCAGATTTAAAAATCTTTCACTCTTATCCACAGCTTTAGGGCTGTCTAAGGTGTCCTATGATATAGTGTTAGAGCAACACATACCAAATAGGTTCAACTTACTCATTTCCAGATTTTGCCAATTCATTTTATAAGTAGATTTTCCACATATTTCTAATTGTATTGACTAACTCTTTACAGCGCAAATTTGAGCATCATCAGACAGTGTTTGTGGACAATGGTAATGCAAAATATTAATTACAGCTCGGACTTACTGGGTTAATTTGATTAGAAAATGATCCAAAATTAGTTATTCCACCCCAATAAATTACCATGACTGAATGCCATTCTTGTACTAACAGGAAGACCAATGGCCAATAAAAACTTGATTACACTAACTGAAAGCATATACAGCAGCAGAATCCTCGACAGCAAATTTACAAACCAAAAGATTCAAATACTTAGGACTTCATAGACACACAAGCATATATCAGAAGCAGTGATTACTGAATTCATTTGCAGCTTGCATTAGCCTACACTAAGTCTTTTCAAATAGCATCATTTATCCTCCGATAAAACAATTTGCCAATACCAAATTACCATGGATAATACTACCACGAAGACAAATGAGTCAATGACCAAACACAATTAAAATTGTTAAAATGAATACCCTAATGGAATTAGATTTATCGCATAAAATAAAACAAATAGCAACTAATACACACGAAACAAATAGCAACTAATACACACATTATAAGTTATATCTAGAGCACCTCTACACAAGATCATTTGAGGCTCCAATAATCAGACTTCCACTTCAAAGAAAAGTCGATTTTGAAACATTCTAGCCATAGTTGACTGGGCTAATTTGATTGGAAAATGATCCAAAATTAGTTATTCCACCCCAATAAACTACCATGACTGAATACCTTTCTTGTACTACCTGGAAGACCAATGGCCAATAAAAACTTGATTACACTAACTGAAAGCATATACAGCAGCAGAATCCTCAACTTGACAGCAAATTTACAAACCAAAAGATTCAAATACTTAGGACTTCATAGACACACGAGCATATATCAGAAGCAGTGATTACTGAATTCATTTGCAGCTTGCATTAGCCTACAATAAGTTTTTTCAAATAACATCATTTATCCTCTGATAAAACACTTTGCAAATACCAAATTACCATGGATAATACTACCACGAAGACAAATGAGTCAATGACCAAACACAATTAAAATTGTTAAAATGAATACCCTAATGGAATTAAATTTATCACATAAAATAAAACAAATAGCAACACCAATACACACACATTTTAAGTTATATCTAAAGCACCTCTACACAGGATCATTTGAGGCTCCAATATCATTTGAGGCTCCAATAATCAGACTTCCGCTTCAAAGAAAAGTCAATTTTGAAACATTCTAGCCATGGTTCAAAAACTTGTCAAAGCCAAAAACTGGCCAAGGTCTCAAAAATGAATTCGGGGAAAACTTGGCCAGTTTTCAGCAAAAACTTGGCAACTTAAAAAGTTGCATAAATTTAATTACAAATGCATTTTTTTAACAAAATGAGAAGATACATCCAATGAGCCAATAAATGAGAACACAAAACCAACAAGCTTAGTCTAGATATATTTAAACACAAAGTAGGTACAAAATTGCATTCTCTTGAGGAAGAGTCATGGCTGGAAGCAAATTAGTAAATAATTTATATAAAACTAAAAGTAACTACATTGTTGCAATTACATCTCTTCCTCTTCTCAGTTCTAATACAAACTAAGGGAGAGGTAGAACTAGAAGGTCTAATCTTAGAAGCACTAGCCATGACTGCCTTCTTGCTCGGTTTATCTAACTCAGTTTGTGGCTTGTCTTCAATCCTAGATATAGCTCTCCCTCTAGCTTCTCCTAGCGTTAGCAGTGACTACTCATTCAACTGAATGTCATCCAGCGTGAAACCAAATCCATGCCCTCCTCCATAGCCTGCCTCTTCAAATCACTGATGTCATCCTATTCAAAAACTCTGCTTCAAACCCACTGCAAATGTGCCTCAAACCTGGCTCAAGTTTACCTCAAATCAATCGAAATCAGTTTTCAAGTGTTTGGAAGACTTCTCTACTCTCAGCAAAATATAAGTACAGAAATGAGAAATGAAACTGATTTGGGTCATTTTTTGCCTTAAACTGTTGTTATAAAACTATGACCAATTTTTTAATAAAAACTCAGCAAGTACTCAACAAGTTCTTGCCAAAATTTCTGCAATTTTTTGGCAACAGTAGAAGTCATAAAAACTCACCAGGCCAGAAAATTGGGTCAGTTTTTGCAACTCAGAGAGTACTCTGCGAATGGTCCATCTATGATTCTAACTACTAAAATATGCCAACTATGGTTCAAACAAAGAGACAGGAACTTGAAGAATAAATAAATGAAATATGCAATCTTGGTGCTATTGTTAATATCTATATCTGAAAAGAAAAAATTTACATAAAGCATAGATTGTTCATCATCAGATTTAAATCTCTCTCATCCACAGCTCAAGGGCTGTGTAAGAAGGTGTCCTAAGATAGTGTCAATTTCCTCATTTGATGAACCATCTGTAAGCATCATAGAAGAATCATTGTGAAATCCTATATGAATGTCAAGATTCTGACCTGAAAAGAAATTCATCATAGGAAAACATTCATCATCAGAGTCAAGTATCTCTCATCCACAGCTTTAGGCTGTGTAAGAAGGTGTCCTAAGATAATGTTTTTTTTCCTCAACTGATGAATGTAACGTATGGTTTTTATTCCTCGTCTGATGAATGAAACATAAGCAAACTCTACAAACACTTGCATATCTGTATATTCCAGCATAATTATAACATGAAACTTTGAAAGAAATATTCATCAGAAAACAAACATTCATCACCAGATTCAAGTATCTCTCATCCACAGCTTTGAGGCTGTGTAAGAAGGTGTCCTAAGATAATATTTTGTTTCCTCATCTGATAAATGAAACATAAGCACACCCTGCAAATACTTGCATATCTGTACATTCCAACATAAAGTTATAACTTGTCTTGAAAATTTGAAAGAAATATTCATCAGAAAACAAACATTCATCATCAGATTTAAGTATCTCTCATTCACAGCTTTGAGGCTGTGTAAGAAGGTGTCCTAAGATAATATTTTGTTTCCTCATCTGATGAATGAAACATAAGCACACACTACAAATACTTGCATATCTGTACATTCCAACATAAAGTTATAACTTGTCTTGAAAATTTGAAAGAAATATTCATCAGAAAACAAACGTTCATCATCAGATTCAAGTATCTCTCATCCACAGCTTTGAGGCTGTGTAAGAAGGTGTCCTAAGATAATGTTACATTTCCTCATTTGATGAACCATACATAACTTATACATCCTAATAGCTACGAAGTGTGACTGCTGAACTCAGACGTAAAATTAGATCATAACCAAAAATATCTCATTTAAATATCTCTCATCCACAGCTTAAGGGCTGAGTAAGAAGGTGTCCTAAGATAGTGTTAATTTCCTCATTTGATGAACCATCTGTAAGCATCATACAAGAACCATTGTGAAATCCTACATGAATGTCAAGATTCTGACCTGAAAAGAAATTCATCATAGGAAAACATTCATCATCAGATTCAAGTATCTCTTATCCACAGCTTTGAGACTGTGTGAGAAGGTGTCCTAAGATAATGTTTTTGTTTCCTCATCTGATGAATGAAACATAAGTAAGGTTTTTATTCCTCATCTGATGAATGAAACATAAGCACACCCTACAAATACTTGCATATCTGTACATTCCAACATAAAGTTATAACTTGTCTTGAAACTTTGAAAGAAATATTCATCAGAAAACAAACATTCATCATCAGATTCAAGTATCTCTCATCCACAGCTTTGAGACTGTGTAAGAAGGTGGTCCTAAGATAATGTTTGCGTTTCCTCATCTGATGAATGAAACATAAGTAAGGTTTTTATTCCTCATCTGATGAACGAAACATAAGCAAACTCTACAAACACTTGCATATCTGTATATTCCAACATAATTATAACTTGAAACTTCGAAAGAAATATTCATCAGAAAACAAACATTAATCATCAAATCCAAGTATCTCTCATCCACAGCTTTGAGGCTGTGTAAGAAGGTGTCCTAAGATAATATTTTGTTTCCTCATCTGATGAATGAAACATAAGCACACCCTACAAATACTTGCATATCTGAACATTCCAACATTAAGTTATAACTTGTCTTGAAACTATGAAAGAAATATTCATCAGAAATCAAACATTCATCATCAGATTCAAGTATCTCTCATCCACAGCTCTGAGGCTGTGTAAGAAGGTGTCCTAAGATAATGTTACGTTTCCTCATTTGATGAACCATACATAACTTATACATCCTAATAACTAGGAAGTGTGAAGACTGAATTCAGACATAAAATTAGATAATAACCAAAAAAGGTATGACTCAACTTAGCTAAATAACATTCATCATCAGATTCAAGAATCTCACATCCATGACTTTGGGGCTGTGTAAATAACTGTCCTAAGATAATGTTTTGTCTCCTCTATCAATGAACCAACTAAAATACCATTCTACCATTTGCAGACACATAGATCAGACAGAATCTAAATCCATCAACCACAACTTAGCCCCAGAGTTGAGTAAAAAACATCAAACATCAGAACCTACATGCCCTAATGATAGTATATACATAATAAGGCGTATATATACAACAGTGTACTTTCAGTCTAACAGGCATATCCATCATTGACAATAGTGCATCATAAACTAGCAACAATCATACTAATAAAGATGAATAAATTGTACTGATAGGGTTGAAAACTAGTGTTGATTCGTCATGTATTGACCCCAAATTTATTGGCATGCCTGAGGATTCAGATATGGAATTTCTTTGGTCCATCATATAAAATTCAGTCCACGTGTTGGATAAAGAACTTCATTCATCATAATCCATTTGCCTTAGCATCCACTTTAGGCACATAGACCCCAGTGAGATTAATATATTATACTCTAACATAAGATGCATGTTAAATAATTATAGGTTACATTCACCGATTGAATTAGGCATCTTGAGTTGTGGAACTTCATACACCTTATTACACAGAAATTGACCTACTACACACAAATTGAACTACAGACTAAGAGTACAAAAATTTCCAGCAATTCAAGCAGGTACTAAACACATTTCAGAAAAAATATGAGCTAATTTAAATAGCATCACTTGAGCACATGTTGAAAGTTACAATTATCAAATTATTAACAAAACGCAAAGGCATAGAAACAAGCATTAACAGGCAAAATACAAAATTGCATACTAGAACAAATTTAGAATGGGCTAGCATGCATCGTATGAGGAAGATACACATCACATACAATGGACATAACCTGGAATTATGGAATCTAATACAGCTTGAAGATTATCAGTGAACAACAATTTACACAATCAAATTTTTTAACCCAAGAAAAAAAGCCAGATGAGGGCTGACTGCTAGAAAAGGAAACAATCGGCATGTTTAACATATATAAATTTCATTAGTTAAACAGACATCAATCAAACAAATAATGAAAAGCGACAAAGGCAAATATTAAAAATTAAGGCCAGAAATAAGAGGCTAATGGCCACATGCATTTTAATGAAAAAGAATGTGCATTTTGGGGTTACATAATTTATTTCAAGAAAAGCAAACAAACAACATTTTGTATATATAACCTATTACTTAACATTGGATTTATCAGCTCTCTGAATAATTTCAAAGAACCCTATAATTTTTAAAGGATTGCCTACACTGATATATTAAACCTCAGAAACGTATGTAACGTAACAGTAGTCTACCGTTTTTCATATTACCTTTTTATTCAATAGAAAAGAGATTAATAGGTTTTGGTAACCTGTACTTCGGAAGATATAGACATAACAGCATTCTATTGAGCATGTAATTCAGGCTGTGTTTTATTCTAACAAAGTCAGAAAACAAGGGTTACAGTTAGTTCTGAATTACGGATATTTAGGCAAGCCATCTAGAACAACTGTTGATGATGAAATGGATTTAAAACGGAACAAGTTCAAGTAATAAAAGTATCAGAATGTATCCAATACGACCCAGATTTAACTCAGATGTTTGAAAAAATTACGACATCGAGCCGACATGGTGGGCAAAAGAGAACGCGGTGTGAAGTGC
Source organism: Cupressus sempervirens (assembly GCA_028749045.1). NCBI lineage: Eukaryota > Viridiplantae > Streptophyta > Pinopsida > Cupressales > Cupressaceae > Cupressus > Cupressus sempervirens. The sequence continues at coordinate 360,893,130 of CM053792.1, read as the reverse complement.
AATAAAAAATACAATAAATAAGGAAATAAGTTAAGTATCAACTAAATTCAAAAATAGATTCTGAAGAAAAGAGGTTATTTTTTATGAATATACGAAACAGAAAATGTTGGGTTCAAATTACTCCTCCCATTCACGGTAATAGATGATGCCACATATACATAGAAAGTAGATCCGGAAAATGTGGCAAAAAATGTTTTCCAACTTGACTCCAAAACAAGATGAGAAAAGAGAGTTCATACCATGTTTTGGCGATCAAATTGCAGAACAAGTAGACGAACTGTACAGAATCGTTGGCGGGAACGGGATAAGTAACTCTTTTATACAATCCCAACGATATATCAGACTCGACTAGAGACACCACGGGTATCTTGTTCCTCGCAGCTTCAATAATAGCAGATGATTCCCTCTCTGCATTCATCGCCACCACGCAATCCGGCCTCAACGCGGGCACCCCTCCTATGATGGATCTACCGCCTGCTTTCCTCGTACTCGACAAGCGAATCCTTCTTTTCGTAGAAGAGGACAGTAAATTCATCAATTGCGCGTCGTTCAGACAGTTTTTGCCGAGTTTCGCGGCAGTGTGTTCCGTAATCTCATCTAATAGTGAATTTGAGTTGACAATTAAGACGCGGCCATTTTGGCGAAAGAGGGATCCCAGAAAATGAAGCGCATTACGCAGGCAGACAAGGGTTTTGTCTGAGTCGAGAATGGCGACTTCGTTGCGGAAGCCATAGACATACACTTCAGAATGACGGGATGCTATGCGACGGCCCAGATGTGCGTTTGTCGCCAATAGTTTTTGAAGAACCAGGCTGGTGAATGTCATCTTCCTTTCCTTTCCGTTGCCTTCAACGGACACTTCATATGAAGCCACTCTGCAACCATTACGACTAGTGCATCAGGAATTAGGTTAGGGTTTCAATCGAAGCAGCGTGTTTTGTTCATTACATACTAGGTTTTTTATTAGAAGTTGGTTCTCGTTAGCCCGATGAGCATTAGTTCGTGTTAAAAAATTTATGCTACATTCCAGTTTTCTAAAGTTAGATTTAAAAAATCAACTATAGTATGTTAATTCTAAATTTTTGATTGGTTTGTTGCTAATTTCTGGGGTTTGTGTAATTTTGTAGGTAGAAAATTGAAGAAAACAAGGGCTCATTGGAGCTAGAGTCCCTCCCTCTTGGTTTGATAATGAAATAGTAAGTCATTGATTTGAAGTTAGTAGCAAGCACATAGGTACCAAGAAAGAAAAAAATAATGATAAAAATATCTCACCAATATTTTACTATGCACACAAAATATAAGGAGAAAAAAATTCATGTCAACAATAGAATGACATCATTTGATATATATATAAAAGTATCAACCTAACCCTTGTACCCTTAAAAGAAGCAAGTGCTAGTTACATAAACAATAAATGAAAATATATTAGACATAAATTTTGCAGAGAATCCATTAGAAACCATCATTAAGATAACAATTACACAATAATTTAGACTACACAAAAAAAAGTATCTCTAAAATTACTTTCTTCCTTTAGCAATCCAACATTTTTAGTTATAATGGCCCCACTGTTCATGAGCTCATTATAGACCAGGGGAACCATTTATGCTACTACTCTAAGTCCCCACTATTCATGAGCTCATTGTAGGCCAGAAAGATGATGTTTTCAATGCATTTGTTGATTATGTGGAGGTCATTAGCAATTGGGAGGAGGGTGTTGTAGTTGCACAAAATGGTGATGGTGTTTGTTGGGTTGGAGAGAGATGTTTTCCATGTAGGATTGAGTGAGTGTAGCCGTATTTTTATGTTTCTTTGGGTGACGGTCAACAAATTGGTGGAGAGATCCAAAACTTAAAGCTTGGAGCAATCATTTAAGATAGAGAATGAGAAAGTTCCATTCAAGTTGTTGTTGGCCAAATTAAGTCGACTCAGTTTGGATAGGTTAGCGCATCTTTATGCCTGCTACATTGTACGTTGAGATCCTAGGGTCCATTATGTAGCAATAATTTATGACTAGCTCAAATGCTTCAGCCTCTTGGTAACTCTGGAAGAGGAAAATATGATTTCCCTATGTCTACATCTTTTGCTTCCAGTGCTAACATTCTACGAGTTCGGCCACATTTTAACTATTCTGAGGGGGGTCAATCAAAATACAGTTTTTTTATTCTTGCAAATAAGACATTAACAATACTCAAATATTTGATATGTGACACATTAATGAGCTACTTTTATGAAAAAATAACAATAATCATAGATGTCATTTTAATAAAACAATTCACAAAAAAGAAGACATGAATTTTGTGTCAAGTGGAAAATCGTCCAAAATTCTTGTGCTTTCATCAAAGGTCGAACAACCACTCCATTTGAACCTGTATCTTTATTGAGTAACAAATCAATAGGAGCTACAACTGCTAGGATATCAAACTGTTTTCTACCTTACATTGTCTTTAAGATTGACAACACATATAACTATATGTTGTTTATGGCACACACCTATATATGCTAAAAATCTATATACTCTTGAATTTGTGAATTTTGAATATACCCGTACTGCCTTTTTTCACATACTTTGTACACAAACAAATTCCCTTATATAGGGATACTTTAAAAATATTACATTCACTATTTTAAAGCTCTATGAAAAATTCATCTTCTTACAAATCTTATGATTAATCAGTAACTAATCATCAAAAGTTGTTGAACTAGTGAGAGTAACTATTATAAAACCTTGGCCTTACAAAAGTTAACACTAAATGAAGAAGGCTATCGATAATGCAATTGTTCTTCAACCACCATATTATAACTGTCAAATGTTACTGATTTTAACCATCAAACCCAAAAAGTGATAAATATATGATCATAGCTGAAGAATGCCAACCCACAAATCATTTCATTATTACTAGTGTAGGTTAAGAATAATTGAAGTTTTTCATATCTAACACAGCAACCAATCTATTTATATTTTTAATTTATTTCACAGACCTACCGAGCGATATAGAGTATATTCAATACTTTCCTTTAAACCTTCAAGATTAAGATGAATCTTTTTAATCAAAGATGACTATCTTGGAACTTCCTTCAAAAATTCCTCTTTCAAAAAATATAAACCTAAACCTCTTGATAGTGGCATAATAGGAAAATTTTGAGATTGGTTGTACCCTAAAACTATGTAACACAAAAATATGCAGTTACCTCTTTTATCTATAGCCATTTTATTTCATTTTTCATTTCCTACTTAACAGCTCTCTGCAAGAAAGCCCAAGAATCAGTCAGACCTCCACCGATGCATTTGTCAAAAGAAAAGATGACATCCTTATCAATATACAAGAACAAATAGATGAAATGATTATACAAGATTTATATATAAAAACCCCAATGCTTGTTGTAACAATGTTCATTGTATTGATTAATAGTAAATATTTTTTAACATAGAAGCTTCTTAAGTTCATTGTATTAGTGAATTGATTGTCAAAAAAGTTTTGAATTTTTGAGTCATGTAATTTCAAAAAGTATAAACTTTATTTCATACATAACTGAAACATAGGTAAGGTAGTAGCATCTGCAGACTTCAAAGCATACATCCCCAGCCAACATCAATAACAATATTTTTAGCTTCTTTTTAGAAAATAGTTTTATGGTTTACAAAGTTGTCTGCATATGTAGTGTTGTTTGTACCGATTCTGTAATGTCAACGTTGACTTTGATAAATTCAAATTAGGTATGACATTTAAGTCAAAATTTAGTAGTGAGAGACAATTTCTTCAAATTGATTTTAATTTATTAAAATACATATTACATTCATACTCCAAATAGAATAAATAAACATGGTTACAGAACATCCAAAAGCAAATATGTGAAAAGAATGAATTTTCCCTGACTGATCCTTGTTTGAGCATTAATAATCATTGCATGTTGTGAAATTTTTGTTCCAACTCAAAAGTAGCATTCTTTCAATAGAGAAGAGCAACAAAGGACGATAAAATTGCATTTCAAGAAAAGAGAGAAATTGATTTGTTAGATCTACATGAAATATAAAAAGAACAAGGCAATTCCTAAAGTAAACCAAATATAGAAATATGTTGCACCTAAAACTATTAATTAATGTGAGCTTCAAACTGTGTATTGCAAAAAAAAAAAAAAAATTGATTGTTAGCTAGCATCTGAACTATTACAACCCTTTCTAATTACTTTATTTATTTAGCAAATAACTAATTCTAAGCATTTTACATACCTAAGACTTTAATTGGGTGTTGTCAAATGTGGAGTTCATCAAGTTTAAGTTCAGCTAGCTTTGTCTAGAAATCCTCTTCTACTTTTTCTGGCACTAAATTATTTTCACCTCCCTCACTACCAATTGTTGGAGAAGGTCCTCCACCATCTATAGTTGTTTCTGTACCACCTTCACCCATGTCATCTACCATTTTTCAAAACAATATTGCCCTCCCTCCCTTTTTGAAGCTAGCAGCTAAAGAAGAAGGAAAATTAAATGTTTTCATTGTTATATGAAAGAGAAAACACTTCAGTGACCCCGGTGACTAAAATTTATATTCAAATATAATTCAAAATGAAAGAAATGAAATCTGAATGTACTGTGTTGTGCTTAGACTTTGGCATTCTTAATGCTTAGAACCGTGGAGGCTATGCATATAGTAGAATTTTTTATTGAAGGTAAGGAAAATGTTGTGCAACCTCAACTTGTGTTGAAGAATTCTATAGTGTACTACCACATGCGGCCCAAAAAATGAAAAGAGAACGACAACATCCAGAAAGTGCTCACTTTCTAACTAAAAGGGCAAAACAAGACCTTTATCATCCATGCATTACAATAATGATGAGACAAGGTGCAAGTCTATGATCATATAAAAGCTTAATCCTTGTCTCTAAAACAGATTATACCATAGTGAAATTGAAGAATCATAAATTTTAGAAGAGGTGATTAATAAACATGAATAAAAAATATTTTTCTTCAACAACCAACCTGGGATTGATCCACTTTTGTTCCATAACAGTGGAGCCAGCCTTTTGTTGGATAGTGGCTCAGTCGAAACCTGAACATTGCAAAATTTAATTGCATTGTGCATATAAAAGTTGAGGTTATTTATGTAAAAGGATTGGATTACAAATAATGAATTAGTCTTGTATTTAATTATTCATCACTTTTAGTGGGAACTTGTGGATTTGTATTACAAGACAAATGTATGAAAAAAGGTTACCTACGAAGCATATGTTTTGTCATCCTGTTCGTGATGTCCTAGAGAGCCCGACATGGTATTACTGCAAGTGTTACATCTGGTCAAATAAGGAAAACAAAAAAATAATGTCAGTGAAAATAGTATTAAATATATATATCTGCAATTCTAAAGAGGCCTACTATCCAAGGCTAGATGATACTTTATTATATATTTCTACTTTAGGGTAAAAAAATTCTGTCAGTTTCTAAATGACTAATAACAATTTTGTAGGTGCACAGTGAAGAGAACCAACTTTGCAGATATAGCTTGAAGACAACCAAATGTATTTCAACAAGGTCTGCAAGATCTAACCAGAGATAGATGTAGTTTAAACCAAATTAGGATTACTAGGTTTAAATATTAAATAAAGTAATTGTTAGTTGCGATAGCTATAAAAATGGAAAAAGTAGATGCATAGCGTAAAGATGGAAAGAATCAGTCGTTGCACAAACCACAAGTGAAGAAGGCATTTATTCTATCTATTAACATAAAGTAAAGAATGAGAAAAAAAAAATCTAAACATGCTGGTTAAATATATAGAGGCTATGCAGTAAGTAGATACTTTTAAAATCTGTTAACAATTCTGTTGAAATATGTATGAGGATATTGTTAGTAGAATTGTTTGTGAAATACAAAATTTATATAATTCATCCCATTACAAATTGGCATAATGTTGTTCTATGCAGTAGAGTTGTATTGTCTTCAACATATGAATTATTACAAAATTGATTGAAACAATGTAGACTTGACTATAAAAGTTTCAAGTGTATTTTTTTGAGGAGAAACAAACTATTATGTACAGAAATCACAAAAGTTGATTGTATCGAGATCTACAATAGTCAATTAACCTGCAGTTTGCAAAAAATGAGTGTGTTAATGATATTAGTTCGAATACAATTTTTAAAACTTAGAATTTTGTAAAATCGTAACTAACAAAGAAGAGAAGATATGTTCATCTTACATAGTCTGCTTTTGGTAGAATGGAAGTGATATTGTTGTTCATTGCAATTGTAAAACTGTCTTTAATTTCAAATGTTTGCAGCATGTATACAACTACTGACATTTTTTTTTTTGTAGTTTTCAAATGGTATTTTTGTTAGTTATGGTAAGTGTTGATGAAGGATTTCTTCATGCATGGTGCAGTTGACAATGTCATCTTCATTTTATATCACACATTGCAAAGAATGGTTGTAAGCAAAGCTTCAAACTTTCTCACATGCAATGCAATGCACATTTTTGGTTGTTGAAGATAGTGGCAATGATCATGCCTGTTGGCATTGGGTGCAAAACAACTAGTATAGTGGTAATTATGAATTTTTTGGTTTTAAATTGCCAATGACCTGAAATTTGAATCAAAATTTAAGTGTGAATTTCAGTGTTTACTTTAAATGTAATTGTAATTGTTTTTAAAAGATGATATGGTTTTGTTGCTTACCTGTGTATTTGAGGACACAGTTTTTTGTAAAGCAATTTTTGTAGATGCATCATTGAGAGCGTCAATGAAAGTGGACAGTGCTATTTTAATGTTATTTGTTCCTTTTGGTCCACTTCGTACAACATTCTTCAATAGGAGGAATAGTGTTTGTGTGGATGTAACAATTTCTTGTACTTTTGCATAAGCTTGAGCATGGAATTCAAGAACTGTAACCTACAAATTTAAGAATTTTGTTTGTTAGTGTAAAAAGGAATTGTGATATAACAGAAAACATAATTCATTATTTGATGAATGAGTTCCATAACTTACAATTGTTGCGTTTGATGTAGAGTTTCCATCTTTTACATTTAGTTGATACTTTTTTGGTGTATGTTTGTGTGCTGCGACTAAAATGCCCAATGTACCAATTAAGTAGTTAGTTTGTGAGTCTATAAGTTTACTTACTGTTGTGTCAGGCATAAGTTTTTGTTACTTGCAGACTCTGTCGATTGTTTCAATTGATGTTTGTGCAATGAATTGAAGGCAATAATCAGCATCACCTCTTTCATACTGTGTTTTTTGTTTTAGTGCAAAATCGTTTATATGGACACTTGCTCCAGGCAAAAGGTGGTGGATAAACTTATCAATCAGTTGATTGGTGATGTTTGATGTTATTGTCATTTGGCCTTCACTATCCATGAGGTCAACATGTACTATTGGTGCTTTTGCTAGGCTTGTTGGATCTTTTGCATAGGCAGGACCGTAAGTCACAAGGACATCACCTTCAAAATAAATTGCAGATTATACTGTACAAATGTCCATAATGGTGGATTTTTTTTTTCTCCCATCTTCAGCCTATGACAAGATGGGATTATTTATTTTATATAATGCATTAATATATAAACTTGTGTCAACAAATTTTTAAGTCTACAATAATCGTTACCTTCTTTCTAATTGTCTACCAGTACGGTTGTTGTCATCTTGCAAAGAGTTTTCTTGTTCATTTGATGATATGAATAGAGATCTATGCAATTTGTTGAAAATAAATATGCAAAGGAAGTGAATATTGTAAAAATCATATGGAAAAGCTATAAAATATGTAATTGGAAAAGAATTATGCGAATACCTTTTTGTTGCAGTTGCCAGTTTGTTGGCTAAGGTGTCTATATCCAACATTTTCTTTTTTGAAGCCTTCATTATGAACAATATAATTGGTATATTGTTGTGTTGAAATAGTTGTTAGTACATGAGATAATGATTTAATTTATTTTATCAAACTAAAATGAATTATGTAATATGTTTTCAATAAATTGTTTACAAAAATTATTTATATATAATAATTTTGTACAACATTATGAAATGATTAAGCATGTAGGGAAGAGATGGATGTTTTGCAAGTTAGAAGTGGAGGCATAAAGATATTGAAAAATGGTCTGACCAATACGTATCTAGGACAATGAATTTTGCAGATTGTTGATTGATATTGTAAATCCAAAATTGATCAATTAAAGTACCTGCATATGTTGTTCGCTTGTTAGTAAGCAAAGACGAGTTGTATTGTTGCATAAGGGCATCAAACATTTGTTGTTTTTTTATAAATTGTAACATGTCAATATTGAAGTCTCCAGTGATTATGACTTTGTAGTTTACTGGTAAGTTCGTAAAAATATTTTCTATAAGACTGAATATATCATTGATGGGTGCACCTAGTGCAATGCAAACATTTGTGATTCGCATATTATTGGTCATATGTAAAATATCAATTGTTAAAGATTCTATAAATTGTGTTGAGAAAGTGTTGGTATTTAAGACAGTGGTGGTTTTCGAAGAATAAGTCAATAGGCCATGAATAGCTACTAAAGAATAGCAATTATAGATTCCATCAAGTAAGTGGACATGCTCATGTGTCTTGTTTCTTGTTTCTTGAAAACAAAGAATGGTTCCTTTTAGTAAGTCATGGTCATGGATAATTTCTTGTGTGTGCAATGCAAAGCTTCAAGTATTCAAAGAGCATATGGTGAAATGATCAATTGGTATTAGGGAAAGACTATATTCAAGTTTTCATTCTGCGAGATTTTGTAGATGATGCATTTCATTTTCCACTTTATGTGATATTTTAAAGTTTTGATGTTGTAGTTTGTGTGACAAATACAATCTTTCAATATTTGTTATATGAGATAGAGCAATGTAGGTTAGACCATGTTGATAGACTTTGCTAGGATCAAAAGCAAGTGTATTCATTGTTAAGCCTTGTGCTCTATGTATAGTGTTTGCAAATGCTAGTTGAACAGGGAATTATTTTTGAGTAACAATTTTTATAGATGTTTTTACTCTTCTAGCTATTTTTATTATTGGTGTCCAAAAATAAAAAATTGAACTTGTGTAAAATCTTTGCATTGTTTTGCAATGTGAGGTACCAATTTGAGAGTCATTAAATTGAATCCAAATAATAACTTCTTCTTCAGTTGTATGCATTTGAAAGATTCCATCAGCACCGTTGACTAGTCCATCATGTGTATCTAGGTTGCTAGCAATTAACTCAAATAAAATTCCTGGCTTTAAGTAAAGTACAATAGGTAGTAATGATTTATCAATTTGGTACTAGTTATTGTCAATTTGAAAGTCTTTTTGATCAATAGCTTCAAAGACATAAAGCTGAGTAGGTAAGAAGTCTAACAATCTTCTGTTGTGTTCATCAATAGCTAAATTTCTGTGGAACAAGTATGGCAATTTGGATTGTTAGGAGAAGTATTGTAGCATGTCATGTTCAAATATGAAATGTTTTCATCATTTTGTTTTCCAATTCTTGTATGGTTTAGAACATATATGAAATGTTCATTTGTTTGTCTGACAACAGTATGAAATTCAAAGGTTAGTACATTTTGAAGCCAAAATGTGTATGGTATTTTGTCATCATTAATTGTTGGCTCTTCAAATATCCAGTTATCACACACAGGTTGTGCTTGGTAGAAGTCACCACAAAATATAAGGTTAACATTTCTAAATGGTTGCATTGCTATATGTTTGATTTGGCTAAGCCTTCTGTCAATATTGTATAATATTCTAGAACCAGTTAGGGAGACTTCATCAATAAGCAATACTTGGAGTTGATCTAATTTCTTGCTTAGATTGTCAACTGTGTTTGAGTCCAAAGGTAACATCTTTGAAGATGTACATGGAAGGTGGAAAATAGAATGTGTAGTGATGCCACCTGCATTAGAAGCAGCTTTCCTTGTGGAGGCAACACTAATACCTTTAGGCTTGAATGGGTTACTATCTAGTAATTTATCATAGATTTGAATCATGGCTTGAAAGAGAACCTTTATTGTGAACATTTTGTCTGTGCCAACACCTCCTGTCAAGAACAAATATAGTGGTTTGTCTTGTGCAAGTCTCTTTGTCATCAAAACATCTTTTACTATTGATTGTTGCTCTTCATTCAATTGTCTTCGTAAGCTAAAATATTTGTCATTCGTAAGCAAGAATGAATGTGTTTTTTCTTTGAACAATGAGAAGCTAGCAATATGCATTTTTTTTTTGTTGTTTGCATGTTTAATGCTAGTTATGATGTCATATTTCTTAGTTTCATTTTGTTTGTTAGTTTTTGCATGTTCACTTTCAAGGTCTATTGTTGGGTTGTTATCTTTGATGGTTTCTTTTGTAGCAAGGTCAATGCCACCCCAACTGTTATGTATTTTTGAGGTAAACATTTTTTCTATATTTTCTAGATGTTTTTTGTTTTCACTAAATGTCACACTCCATGTTTGATGGCCTAGTAACAATAATTTTTCGTTGTTTCTGAAAGGGACATAAAGCATAAGTTTTTCTCTACAATAATTCTCATGATCAATGTGTTCATTGTATCTTATGTATCATATGATATATGGATTTTCTCTTTTTTTAGTCTTTGATGGGTTGCATGTGTAGAAAGTTGTATATTCAGCTAATGATAAATGATATAAATCTTTTGACCATTGTATGTACTTATCTACTGCAAAGGCATACATGATCTTCTTAGAATCATCTTTTTCTTTTGCTAAAAACTTTGGACTTTTCAACATAAGAATTATATTTTCAGGTGGTGAATTGTTGATGAAAATTGTTTTTCTTGAACTCTTGTGTAAGGGCAATGAGAGTGCAATATGAATTGCTTGTCAACTAGACATTTTTTGATAGTTAAGCAATGCATTTCCTAGTTTACGTATGAAGTAAATATTTTCACTGTAAGCATAAGTACATTGTTTTCATATTTGGTAGAATGCAAGTGTCAATGTTCGATATTGCTTTGTCACGTATGAACTATAGTACGATACAACGACATACACATCTAATATAAATTGTGTGTCTGTATTTGCATACCATAATGTTGGTACTTTTCTAGAAAATGCATTTATCCATATATCACCTGGCTTGCATTTAAGCAATACAACTCTTCGTGTCAATGTTGCTTGCAACATGTCAATGTACTATGCCTCTTCAAGATCAAATTCTTCTAGGAATTCATCAAATGTAACATCCTTTGTATAGTGTTATTTTATAATTGTTTGAAAACAAAAATAGCTTTATCCTTCATCATAGGATCACCATTTAATAAAGGCTCTAATATTGTTATTTTTCTCATCAAAGGCAAAGGAAAGCTAAATCGACAAGTAGATGTTTTGTATTTTTTGCATGTCCTTGTATGATGGTGTGTTTTCATTTTGACAAGATTTTGATCTAATAACATAGACTTACATGAGATGTATTTATCAATAAAGTTTTCAATGTCAATGTTTTTGCATTGTCCAAATAAAGGTGCATCTTTTATCCATAGCATGAAGTGTACATGTTCATTTCCTCGATTTTGGAATTTTGTAACAAAGAAATAGTTGAAGACTTTGTCAAAATGTTCATCATTTTTTAACATCATTTTTCTAAATACATTGATCCTATAATTGAAATAACGATTACAAAGTATTGGATTTTTCTTAATTTCAAAATCAAAACCTTAATCTTATAAAGATTCATTTCTTGTATGTTTTTGTGTGTTTGATATATGTTGCAATGCTTTACATAGTGGTTCCCACAAATGCTTAGCACTTGTTAGTGTTACGAAAAAAGTTGGAGGCCCTAGTTGTCGTATCATTGCAAAAATATTTTTTCTTGTGTTTTCTAAGTAATTTGGAGATGTTCGTATACTTTTTAGTGAAATTTCAATTTTATTTCTAAGTTGGTAGTGTTGCAAACATCCTTTGCACATAATTTATCACCTTTCAGTTCAACTTTTCTTATACAGAGCCATACTAGTGATGATATTTGATGGATAATTATTTTTATAGCTTTGAAAAAAATATTTGCTATATGTGTTGAAAATTCATTGTCTCTATGCATGAGCTCCCACTTCACTCTTTTTAGATAGGTAAAACATTTATTTATTTATTTTGCTCGTGAAAATTCATAAAAAATTGTTGAAAAATTCATTTCTTCACCATAAGTGTCTTGAAAGATTACCTAGTGGTTTAAAACCTTCTGAACATGCAATTTCAATTATCGGTATATCAAGATCTTTGATTGAATGTAATTCATTGAACCATTGTATAAGCGATTCAGTTATAGGCTCTTGCTCATGCTTAGATGTACCATCATACATATCTATGTCAGTATCTATCTCATTATTTGTGCAAATTTGTTGCTATTTCATTGTAAAAAGAGCTTCCCAATCCTTATTTATTGAAATTTTTTCTTTCATATACAATGGTTTTCTTGACAATATTGTTAATGCATTTATTACATGGGCAGTCTTACATTTCCTTGAGCATATGCATTGTCGTACCATAGCTTATGTTTTATTTTGACTACAATTGTTTGTGTCTCATCTATGTGTCTAGGCAATGCTTGTTGTACTCTATCAAAGTCAACAGAAACATCGATTATTGTACCATTCAATCCATATTGTGCTCCTTTGTATCCCAATTGCCTAATTTGTGCAAAAGTAATACACAACGATACAAGCCTTTCTTCAAGGCTAGTCAATCCATGGACAATATTTATTCTTTTATTGCGTCTTATGTTCCATGGTGTAGCAAAGATAGGGACTTTTCCAAGCATAATGACATTCTTACATTTTTTGCAAATCAATTGGCTTGTCGTAATTTTTTTCTTATTTGTTTCAATAGAGAGCAAAGAGAAAGCATAAGCAAGTGCATTGTTTATTTTGTAAATATCTTTTTGGAAGCATAACATTTTACATAGTGTGCATGCTTTAGGAAGTGTATCACTGATTTCTCATAGATATTGCATAACAAACTTGCTATTTAAATTGTTTACTTCATTTGCATGTCCATGAGTTGTTGACTAATTTGCTATTTTTGGTTTGCAAAATACAAATCTTGTCCTTGATTTTGACCATGTTTTTGGCCTATTTTGCATATTCTTAGTATGAATTTGTTCATCATTGCATATGTTTGTTGAAGATATTTCTTTATTACGTATTGTTGCTTTTAGATTTCTTAATGAATGATGAAGACTTAAACTTTTCAAATTCATAGTTGTATTTTTTTTAGATGTTGAGCTTTGCTCAAAGCAAGGTATTGTCATGTTCGTTCGAAATGAAGTTTCATTTTTAATTGAATTGTGTTTGTTGTTTTCCATTTGGAAAGTAAATTATTTACTTTGTTGGAGTGGTTCATAATGATAACGCCTTGAACTATTTTTGAAACATATTAAGTTAATGTTTTTTGTTGGTTCTGTGCAATTGCAATACACTTGAAAATTAGGTAGAGGAGTTGGTTGCTATACATATATACAAATATGAAATATATATGCCAAAGCAAGCAAAATTCAGATCCTTCTACATTGCTCTCAATATATGAATTTCCAATTTTGGAAATTAATATTCGTATTTGTGACATAAATTCATTTGTTAAGGTTGTAGATTGGCGATACATATTGAAGCAATGCATTGCAAATGTATTTTTCACTATCAGTCCATTGGCTAATGACTATGCTATGAATAGCCGCAATGCAATTGCATTAAATGTATTATCAACTAAGAATGTTACAGCAGCAAACATGCTTTCATCGTGAGTAGTAGCAAATGCAGGGAATCGTTGGAGATCAAATGGCAACTTTTTGTGAACTTATATTCCACATATTTGTTATATTACAAGGTAAAACTGGAAGTTGTTGTTGCATAGTTTGCATTGTATTATATGTCATCAGCTTTGAGAATATAGGTTCATAGTGCCCGACCAATGGATTACCATCATGGAAAAGAATTGATATTGTAAAATGAGGTGCATTTTTATTGAAGTGCAAGTATAGTTTTTTTCATGTCAATGACCAAATGCATATGGGTATGTTTAACCAAAGAGATAGCTAATGAACACAAAAGGTGTCTCCCCAAAGGCCAGATTCACCAAGAATGTTGACTTCAATTATCAATAAATTCATTCTTCAAAAGTATATTTCCTTATCACTTACTCTATGCAAATCCTAGAGGATTGAAAGGTGCAACTCGTGTTGTGTAGTGCCTACCCTCGTTCACATCTTTTTTGGACATATTGTTGTTGTTGTTATCAGACTATGATGGGCTAGTTTTATGATAATGGATTAGTGGTATTTTTTTGACACCATTAGACATTATGTTATGGATTCAGTGGTTATGCGATGAGATCATTTAGACTTTACATTTCATGCATACATGATGATCATTATATTGTTTTCAGTTATTATTGATGATTAGATGGATGGTTTATTATCTTATGTGTTTTATTATGGATACTTACCCCATACTTGCATGTGTATGGTGTGCGTGTTTTCTTATTGTATGGCGTTTCTGATGTGGTTAAAGAAGGGAGTCGTAGTCACCTGCTTAGTCAGGATCTACACGATGCACCACTTCCTGCCATTGTCTGTTTAGCTTATAATTATATATATTGTATGTACATGCATGGTTTTTCTGCAGGTTGCAAGTACCGGGTATCGACTTCCCTGAATTGCCAAGATGAGCGTACCCTATTATACTATCTCAATGATAAGAGAAGGGAGATAAATTCTCAAGTCCAAATCCCAAACCTTTAAGCCAATTGTCCTAGTGAGGTAGGACAAGTATCTGAATATTTTACCCACTGAATGTGTCGAATGACATAATTCATGATTTTTAACTCTTTAGACTGATTTTGTGTGATTTGCTCTATGTTGGGTTTTCATAATTTATTTTGGAGGTCTATGGTGAATTTTCTATCAATTAAGTCTTAATAAATAGATTTAATTAATACATTAATTATTTGAGAAAATTAATATAAAATATCATGTTATTTGATATTTTGATTATAATTAATTAAATGAGAATTAATTGAAGAAAAAGAATTAAATAAAAGAAAATTAGAAATTAAAATTAATAATAATAATAAAATAATAATAAAGTAATAAATAAATAATAATAATAAAAGTTATAAAAATTAAAATGAAAGTTATATATATTTAAAGAGAAATTATATAAAAAGTGAATTGGAGTTATAAGTTGGCATGAGAATTAACGCACTTTTCTATTTTTCATGTGTCAACAACACGGGGGTTAGTGCATCAATTAAGCACATGGTGTCTACAACCCTATGGCTCATCTAGAAGGTTGGAAAAGACCCATGCTTAGTTGGTGACACCTTCTAACTGTTTCTAGAAGTATTCTAGATGTTTCCTGAGAGCTCTTTATATTCAGGCATTCCTAGAGGCTTAGACATAGTGTTTGGAGTGCAATTGGAGCATTGGAGGACTCGAGAACTCTGAAGAAGGGAGGAGCTTGCTCTGCGGATTTTTTGAGGAAGAGCGATTTAGCATCAGAATCCGGGTAGATTCTTGTGATTTTACTTATGCTATTTCCACATCATGCATTCCCTGTCTTCTTCGTGTCTTCCATATGTCTTCTGAGGAATTTCATATTTCTATTGTATGCATTCTCAATATGGGTGGTTTAATTTATATGAGAATTTTATATGCATAAATCTGAAAAGAACACGGGGCTAGGGTTTAAATTTGTAGCCAAACAATCATTAGATGATTTATTGGATAAATTTTGAGACCAAATAGTTTATATGAAAATTCTGAAAATTGAGATCTTTAAATAAATTATGTATATGCTCATTATAAAATATACAAGTTTATAATTTTCGCATCTGCATACATACATACATACACACACACACACACACACACACACACACACACACACACACACACACACACACACACACACACACACATATATATATGCTGTGATATTTGATTCTACAAATACATATAAATACACACACACACACACACACACACACACACACACATATATGTATGTATATACATGTATATATATATGTGTGTGTATATATATATACATTGGATAATCGTACTTTATAATCGCAGTGAAAATATATATAAAAATCGCATTGCGATTTGTATGAGATTAACGTTTGAAAAAAAAATGTTATTGATATATATATATATAGGGGTGGACAGACTCTTTTCCCCCACCCCTGCCAACATTATTATGACCACTGTGGTATCGCAGGGTACTGCGAGATCGCAATGTACTTATAGTCGGTAGAGTACCTGCGACCTGCAGCATACCTACGATCCGCAGGTCGTACATGTGCCGACGGTACTTACATCCCGTGCGGCTTGAGTTTCTTTTTAAAATGGACATTGTTAAATGATGTTTCATATGTTATTTGAATATGAATTTCGGCTTTTCAATGTTGCATTGTTAGTAAATTATTAAATGTTATTTTGTATGTATGTATGTATGTATGTATGTGTGTGTGTGTGTGTGTGTATATATATATATATATATATATATATATATATATATATATATATATATATATATATATATATATATATATATACATTATTAATAATAAATAATTGATATATTAATTGATGTTTGGAATTTAAAGAGAAATTCTTTAATAACAAGATATTTTATAATGGTGAGCAATATAGATTCAATATAATCTTTGAATTGGAAAAGATGAATATGAAAGAATTTCAAATATTATTTTGAAAATGATGGGGGTCTAAATGGGAATATAAGAGACATTTAGAACATTTAGAAAATTGAGTCTAATGGTTTTTGGGAAGAAACTTTTATCTACCAATACAAAAACATGGGTTAGGTTAAACGTGAAGTTTCTCCACGTGATAATTAAATTGGGAAACGTAAACTGAGACTTTTGCATTTAAATTTAAGTTGTAAATTTAGCAAAACTAAAATATGTGTTTGCATTGTTTATTCTTTATGCTATTGTTTTGAGTTTTGGGTTGACTAGTGTTGACCAGTTATAGGACGTCTACCAGAGGCTTGGGAGTTATGTGATTGTGATGACATGATGATGTTTTAATCTTGATCTTTATAAACCCAACCATGGTTATGTGATGGAATGCTCTATGTATTGGATG
The DNA here is from genome assembly GCA_028749045.1 of Cupressus sempervirens. Classification (NCBI taxonomy): domain Eukaryota; kingdom Viridiplantae; phylum Streptophyta; class Pinopsida; order Cupressales; family Cupressaceae; genus Cupressus; species Cupressus sempervirens. Next base: position 360,876,054 of record CM053792.1, on the reverse strand, counting down.
TGATTACTGATTGTTGTAGTTGAGATTCTTATGTATGCGACACTTGACTTAACCATTATTTTTGGTCATCGATCAGTTATCCTTGGTTATTTTCTAGTCGCTATGATGGGACTATATTGTGGATTTATTCTTGATGATGTCATGATGTGACAGGTTTGACTCAACCATTTTTGGAGTCTTCAATCAGTATGATTGAGATATATTTTGGTTATTGAGAACCATTGGATACTTTGATTATCAGTGATACTTCAGTTGCCAATAGAGAGCTGTTGTGTTCATGATTTTCTATGAATGTTTGCTCATGGAGATTTGATGCTTTTATGCATATTTGATGATTTTATTATGCATTATCTTTTGTGATTTTGAGATTTATGATTCCATGAGCTTAGGGTAGGATATCTGCATGTAGTGATGGGAAGTGGCTTGCAATGGGGGTCGGGGCCCTAAGAGGTTGCCAGGGTAACTCATTGTAAGTTGGATTAATAAGTGATAACATTCACACCTAATACTAACTGAATGAACCTAAAAAGATATGTTTTTTGTTCTCGCCCATGCCTTGAGTGCTTGTATAGGCTAGGATGGGAGTAGAGAGAACGCATGGTTGCGACCTTGCATTCTGTAGTATGTCTCATCAGTATGAGAGGATACTAGTGGCCGTATGAGATTAGTATGGACCCGTGGAGTTTAGCTAACTGCCAAGGTAATTTGTACGTGATAAATGTGATGACACTTTCCCACTTGCATAGTAGGTTCCTACATGTCATTGTGTGCCTCTGGGATTAGATGTCAATTTTGTGTTTGGAACCTTTGAGTTAGTATACTTTTAGGATTCCTGAACTTATAGAGATTTGTGCTATGTGATTTTGGATAGCCTGTTTCGGACTTGAGATTATCTCCTCACCATGGTGGGAGTGGACCACTTAGGTACCACGCGGTCGGGTGGTAGTGTATTTTCCACTCTTATCATTTGAGATTCATTGAGACATCATGGCTGATGCGTCCTTCGTGATGGTGGATATGTATCCTTTCATTGATGATTAGCATATGTTAGATGATGTTATCTTATGCTTATATTTGCATGTTAGATTACTTTCTACATATGATGTTGTATATGTTAGGAGTGGCATTCCTTCTATGTTAGTACCGATGATCTCTTCAGTGATTTGGAATGTTACGCACGGAGGGATGGCTAGGATCCACGATGGTCTAATGATGCTATTAACGGTTGGGAGGAACCGTGCACTTAGTTTATTATGTTTGATATTTATGATGGATGCATATGTCTTCTATGATGATGTATCATGTGTATCATGTGATTATCTTTACTTTGATGTATCATGGATTAGAATAGGATGATGTACCATAATTCACGTATGTATATTCTTTTGAGCTTGTTATACCCTGTGGCATGTATAGTGGATGATTGAGTATTTCAAATGTAATGTATGAACATTGTACTTATCATGGATTCATGTATGTTAGATGTTTCTAGATATAATCCAATGTTAAGGGATCTTAAAGAATGTAATCTATTATGTATGTTATGTTTATTTTTAGATGGACATTGCTATTGCTTCCGTTATTGTGCATAAGTTATATGCGGTATTTACTTTCATGTTAACAAAAAAAATGCTACCAAACTTAGTGAAATTCTAGGTTGATTCTTTGGATCCCTTGGCAGGGCATTACATGTTGAGACGAGTTTAAAGCCATGACACAACCACTGTCAAGACAATCCAAGAAATAGTTAACAAGACCATTGCGGAGCTCAACAAATGTATAACGAGAATGGAGCAAGACTTCTAATGTATTAAACAAGCAGTCACCAACATTGAAGTTAAATGAATTTATTTGAAAGCAATGAACATTGTCAAGAGCATTGTTGATTGATATGTTTTGTAATTTGTCATTAGATTTATATGCTTCTACTGTAATCGGATTTTTTGATTCGTCTCCTAATTTACTTGAATCAGTACGAAGTGTATTACTCATTTCATATATGAAGCAAAAAATGCACCAGTAATAGAAGTAGTTTCTTGAGATTTGTATTCAATATTTTCATAGAACTATAATATGGATATGTGACATAAATAGGCAACAATAGTTTGATATTTGTAACAGAACAATTTTGTGCAATACTTAGATTTGTGTAACAACAAATACTACCAATTATAACTAACCTTCAACAGTTCAGAAGAAGGATTCCTTCAATGTAGTACACGTTCTCAAGTTCTTAGAACACAACAGAAAATGAAGAATGCCATATTAAATGAAACAATTAACAATGTAACACTTGGTAAATAACAATATGTTTTTATAATCAAATTTTGAGAAAATGTAAAGAGCTTATGAATAAATTTAGTCATAATAGTTAATCATATCCTATTTTTTGGTTGTCTAATATTTAATCTCTTATAACCTATGGAAACCGTTCCCAGATTCAATACAACTTTGCTCTCAGTACACTTTCATAACAAAGAAAATAACCATCTCACAGATATAGGTAGCAAATATATGGTCAATTTAAAATACTGAAAATGATTACAAGTATGCAATTTTCTTCGAAGCCTCTTGTTATTTGGCATTACTTTTTAGCATTTTAAAATACCATTTCTGTGTTATACTTCTATTTTTTAGAATTTTTAAATATGGTGTCTGTGTTATACTACTATGCCAAACATAGCCTATTCTTAAAAACTATTTTTTCATATTCATCCAATTGAGTTGCCTCAAGAAAGAATTTTAGAAAATAGAGGCAATTTAAAAAGGAACGGATACTACGTAGTTGATAGAGGCAAACAACAGATTCCTACGTGGTTAATTGATTTCCTATTCTTAAACTATTTTGTCATATTCACCCAATTGAGTTGCATGAAGAAACAATTTCAGAGAAGAGAGGCAATTTAAGAAGCAAGAGATAACATGTAGTTGATAGAGGCAAACAATAGATTTCTACATGGTTAATTGATTTGAATGTTTTCAATCAATTATATTAAACGATTTTGTTTTTGATATTGTAAAAGAAGAAAACTATGTTAATGTTACAATTAATGACTCCAAATAATTATGCAAAGAACAAATATTAGTGTGAACAAAGAAAGGAATTTGGAAATTCAAATTGTAAGATTTAATTGGAGGGCTACTTCAGGAAGTGTTCATCAAAGCTTAGATAGAAAATTATGTTCAGTTGTTTTATATATAGTTATTTTAATACATATTCTTCAATTTAAAACACATATTTCAGGTGACCTATAATTTGATATACATTTATTCAATTGAATTTGGAAAAGAAAATAATTCGAGGACAACATTTGAGAAAAACATAATGGATTGGAGGAATAAAATAAGATTTAATTCGTAATACCTGCTATGCTTGTGGAATGTTCTTTGTAAATATAGAGATTCTAGCACTGTTTTTTTACCGTGGAAAAAAAAGGCACACGAAAGTAGTAACCTGTAAAAGAGAAAAAAAAATTGTTATAGACAACATAAGGGTTATGGAATTACAAAAAAAGCAACCATTTACTGCTGATCATTGTAGAGCTACAAAGAGCAGACATTTTTGAACTAGGTTTTTGGAAAATATGTAAAGTAATAGATAAAGAATCTTTTCCAATCTAAATGACTGTTTATAAATATCACGTAACTTCAAATGAAAGATAACCTTTGAACTTAACAAACTTCAATTTTTATCAGTGGAAGTAGTATAATCATCCAGTTTGATACCCCAATAGAGAGAAAGGACTGCAATAAGGGGTCTAAATAGCTATTCTACAAGTTATCACAAAATAGAACACTTTGACTACTTCTCAACTTATCAAGAAATATAATGACAAATTGTTGCATTATTGAATCCTGATTTCTCTAACCATTCTTAGCTCTATAATATATTTGGTTAAAAAGATAGAAGACAATTGCAAGGTTGTGAAGCCTCGCCCTACTGATGGGCTTCTCTTATGGTTGATTGAGTAATTCACAGTTGATTTAAAATTTATGTTGTGGGCAATTTCAGCATGTTGTTTCTTATTTCAGACTTTAAATGTTTCAAATAAGAAATAACATGTCAACTCTATTAAGTTTTAGGGTCAATGTGTTTGAATGAAAGAGCAATAAACCGAATTGAAAAGAAAGAAACAAAAATTGGATAATGAAGTAGAAAACTATAGGTTTATAGTGGTTTAACAAATTAGTTCATCCATTTTTGACGCAAGACAATATCTTTATTCACTTTTGAGAGATACAATATAACTAATACACTGTGCATTCATTTTAAATCTAGTAATGCTTACAATCAAACTTTAATTCAAATTAGTTTGCTTTTAAATTTAAATAATCACCTATCATAACTAATGCAAACTTTACACAATTCAGCAATTGAAAACTGAGTAGGGAGAAATTAGGGATCTAAATTTCCCTTGTACTTATTATCAGTTTTTAGATTATGCCATACTCAATTCGGAGACCAATTCCTACTCCTCATAACATAAACAAAGTTGAAAAGACTAAAACTGAGAAATCCAAAGAAAGAATAATTAATTTGACTGTGTGTGTGTGTAGCCACCATACATCCTTAGACAATTATAGGTCCTCCCACCAAGACGACTCCATTTAGCATCATTATATCAATCATGCCAGCTAATTCCTCTTCATGGAGAAGTTGTTTAACAAGTTGGTTAATCCACAACATTACTTGGAGGGCATAGTTGTGATAAGAGAATGATCCAAGTAACAATCACTGACATATTAAATCCTAATTTCTCTATGCATTGTTAGCTATGTGACAGATTTAGTAAAAAGAAAGAAGATAATTAAAATATTTGTTCTATTTTTTATAGTAAAGAAATATTAATTCAATATTGACCTTTCAACTAAATAAAATATAAGTAAAACCCATGAAAACACAGGCAAAAACTGTACTCGTTAACTCTTTACAAACAATAAAATTTTGTAAACTCCTTAGATAAATACATTTCTAGCACATAAAGCCTATACAAACAAAATGTTAGTAGATAAAATGCATTGGAATAATAGAATCGGTAGCTGAAAATGCATGATGAGCATCATCTATATCAGCCAAGCTCCATGTTCTTTGTCTTCTCATAGAAGATGCTAAATCATCACTAAATCCCAATTGAGACATGCATGTTCATGACATTTAGATGAATCTAAAATCAGATTTGTAGTATCTTCATCATCCTCAACCCTCAACATCTATGAGAGGGGGAAGCATAGAACTGATAACTTGTTTGGGGTTTGCCAATATGGATGACAAACATTTGGGTTATGTTCAAATTGGTATAGACAGGTAATCGGTAGATAACATTAGAATGTTGGTGGTGGATACAATACAAAATGCAAAGGCAAGGCACACTGGATTACCTTTGGGGATGGCAGAGGCTGGGTAATTGTTATATAGGCATGTTATGAAGTATAATCTTAACAATCCAAGCTGGTTCAACAAGGATCGGTTTGTTCTTAGTGCAGGACACAAATGTCTTCAAAAACTACATATGTCTACACCTTGCTAGATTTGAATATGTTCAGATAGAAGATTTAAAAATATTATGCAAGTTAGGTGGCTGAACACTTGGTCATCTACTGGATCAGATTCTAAAGATGCTCATATTTATTATACCCCATTTTTGAAATAAGCTAGATGGGTCATACATATTGAAAGCACAGAAGCTTCCATATACTTTTGAAATAAGCTAGATGGGTCATACATATTGAAAGCACATAAGCTTCCATATACTGAGTTATCTACAAAACCCAAGAATAGATCAACTGACACAGTAGACTATAAAACAAAATTTAATTTAATCCTCCAAAAAATCAATTCTGCCAAATCTATTTACATATAATAAAATCTTTTAGAAGATACTTGAATGAGGATTCATGAAATTCTCATATGCTAAACTTGTGCGACAGTCAACAATCTGTTTCTAATGTACCACTAAATTTGCACGACATCAATAGCAAACAAAAACATTCTTTGAGTTCTGACTAGGCACCTAAAGATAGCCCAATTACAAGTTTGGATTACAAGTATGTGTGAATGAGAATGAGTTCACTGTTGTTCTGAGGATTTCTAGGCATTCACCTAACTCAATTGTATTTTGTTTAGATATGCCATTGTTGAAGATTGGCCATTGTTGAGTTGTACAATATCTTTCTTTCCAACACAGTAATGAGGTACACTACTGAAAAGAGTTGTTTTAGGTCATGTTCAGATATAAGACTTTAAAATATTATAAAATAATTGTTGCTGTAGAGGCTATGACTGGTCTACTAGGACAAGGAGTTGCAAATGCAGTGGGTTTTGCAGTTACAGAGAAACATCTAGCAGTATGTTCTTACAAGCCAGATACAATGGTTATTGATCACTGGACATTTTGCATGATGGGTGATGGATGTGCAATGGAGGGAATATCAAATTAGGCAGCTTCCTTGGCAAGACACTGGAAACTTAATAAGCTCACTTTAATATATGATGATAACCATAATACAATTGATAGAGATACTTCAAAGCTCTTGATTGGAATACTATTGCAGTTGATAACATACGCGAAGACATGGATTCCTTTCGTAGATCACTTCTTGCTGCTTATGCTCAAACTGAAAAGCCTACATTTATCAAGTTCAAAACTCTCATTCGAAGGTTGTTTAAGAAGGAGGGAACAACCAAAGCTCATCATGGAATATTTGATGACGAAGATGTTGATAAAATGAGGGAAAAAAAGTGCATTGGGAAGATAGAAAGCAATTTTATGTAATTCCAATGGTATATAGAGACATGTAGAAGCAAGCAGAGCATGGAAAAAAATTACAAGAAGAATGGAATGCAACATTTCAGAAATACAAACAAAAATATCCTTTGGAAGCAAAGGAATTCGAAAATCTTCTTTAGGGTAGCATACCTCATGACTGGGATATAATTCAATTTGGTAGATCTACGTTTCTGACAAGACTTAAAATTGGAGTAATTTAGACAATCGACATCAATAAGCTAAGTTGCAGGTCTATTAACTAGTACAAGGTCATTAATCAAACAATTTTTTACTCGAGTTATTCTCATGGGTCACAAAAACTAAATTATGAAGACTGCTATCATGAAATGCAAGTGGAAGCCCTCTTTCTATCAAGGCTATTTGAGCTCTTGATAATTCAATTTTCTATGTTCAAATTTCAATTCGTGTTGATTTGAATGATAGAAATATTATGGAGCCTCTATGAATTTATTTTTTAAAGCACTACAGGTGTTTCAATCCCACAATCAGGGTCTATCAGAGCTCTATGTGATAATCAGATTCATTGCGTACGCATGTTTTCATGCATCGAGGAAGCCCATCAACATTGCAAAGGGGGTGTTCAAAAGTGGGTGGAAGCCCGTTGATGGAAGTACTAGAACTGTCAGGTTGCAGGAGATCACATGTTGGCCCTCTATTGTAGCCATTGTTAGCAATTGGTTTGGCAACGGAAAGAGAGGCCTCAACATGGGCATCTAGAATGCTCACACATCAATAGGAAATATATGTGGCTCCCTTATTATTGTAGCTCTTTTGCAATATGGATGGGGATGGTCTTTTTTTCTTCCTCGAATTCTAATAGTAGTAGTAGGCATTGTGGTGTATTTGTTTTTGGTTGTGAACCTTTATGATGTTGTGGATGGGGTTTGTTTTGAGAGGATAAGTTTTGAAGACCAGAGTCTTCTCAAATGTGGGGAAGCTAGATTGTTAAAGGAAACACTGCCTCCAATAGAAATTCACAGAGGCCCGATAAAAATCTTAGTTGAACTATCCAAAACAAGAACTTATAAGGATAGCGTGAATGGGGGAACTGATCCATCGAAAGTAGACATCCATGGTGGTAGTGTCGATGTAAAACATGAAATAGAAGAATTCACAGTGGAAATTGAGGAAGAGGGGCTTCTTCGGTCTTGTGTGACTGCCCAAATGCATTCAACTATTACTAATACCATTGGCTTTATTGAAGTGTGGATGATTCCTAGTGTCGCATCCTATGCATTATATCTTTTCTTCTCAAAGCTTGTGGCTTATACATTTTTATATTGGGTACTTTTTTACATTAAACATTCAGGTAGAGCTAACCTTGTAGGACTCGGTGCCCAATTTAACCTTTCTTGTATTCAGGAAATAGTCTACTCAATTGTTCATAATTCAAGGATGTTGTAAGTTATTGTAATCTTGATAGCTTTCTAAAAATAATATTAGATAAAAAATTATTGCTTGAGTGCACTTTTAGATTAACTTTGATAGTTTGAATTTTCTTTTCTAATGACCTCAACCATAACCATACTGCAACTATTGTGAACATAATAGAAACCTGAGACTAATGAAATTTTTGAAATCCCAAACCTCTAGCAAAAATTTAACTTTCAAACTACCGTAAAACCTAGCAAACACTCCAAATTAGAAAAGTGCAAATATAATCAAAACACCTCGAATCTAAAACTTTAAAGTTCTCACAAATAGATGAGTATTTAACTTCTTATGTCAAACTAATTTAAAAAGGAATATGAAATCTGCAGTATGGTTCCACTTATGAATTCTAGGAAGTATGCAGAACACAAGAACTTTTTATGATTTATGGTTTCCCAGTCAAGCCAAAGAAATTTCGAAGACTCCAAGTAGAGAATGTCGTGCATATTATGAAAAGTGTTTGAATCTAATTTCCAACTCCATTCCTGGTCTAATAGGAGGAAGTGGAGAACTTGCAAGCTCAAATAAGGTCTTCTTAAAGGAGATGCAAAATTGAAAAGAAAGACTAATTTTTTTGGCATAATAAGACAAAAACATAAAACTCTAGAAACACTTTAAAAAATGAAAAGCAATAAAAAATATAATTAACATAAAACCTCAAGCAGTGAGCTAACATTACGCTTGAGTTTAGCAACAAGTGACATCAATAATTCCATCTGCTGCCATCGACTGCAACACCACCTCTTCTCTGTCACATGAACCCTAAAACACTGTATTTTAACCACAAAGCCGAAAAAAGCCCTAACATCAGCAAGCAGTAACTTGAGGGTTCAAAATCTGTGGGGAGCAAATTCACACAAGAACAAGAATAATAATATTAGTAATAACTGTGTGTTTTTTTATTATTAAAAGTGTGTTTTGATGGAGGTCTCGTACAGACTATTCAACAATCTCATCGATTAAAGCAAGTGAAGAGGAAAAGAGAGATGAATGGGCTCTAAATTTGGCGGGGAAAATTTAGGTGAAACCCATCAAATTAATCAAGTGGTGGAGGTGTTGTTTTAGCAGGAGATGTTTGGATAGAGAAAAATGCAAGTTTCAAATTAAGAGATTAATTTGGAGAATTGGTCTTTGTCTAGTAAAAACACTTTACACAAAGACCTTCACACAGTTAGACCCAAAAATGAAATACATGAGCAATTATTCATAGGAGGAAACACATTTGGTTATCCAAAAATATAAATGAACAATTTAGTGCTTCAGGTGGAAATGAATACAAGTACAGAAACATTAATCTTTTGCACAAGGTTTGCATTTAAACCCTCATACCTGGTATCGTTGTACAGATGTTGTTCTTTGAATCCAAAAAAGCTTTATACGAAGATTGGGCTTCTATCCTGATGGTTCTAGGGCCTGGAAGAAATGACAACTGTAGAGAGCAAAAATAAAGCATTCATCATGGGAAAACAAGAAAAATACATTATTCACAACATGGTTACCAGAACGCAATAGAAACTGAAATGTTACATACAAACAATCTCTGACAATATTGTTACTTGCAAAACCAAAAACAAGTAATGGATAGCAGAATAAAAAATGACATGTTACAAAGCAACAATGAACAAAGGTATTTAAAGATTTTTGAAAGGTAAACACTGATAGATTGCAACATATTGATGACAGATGAAAAAATTTCAGGAATGGCCAATTTCTCGGATGCACGATGCAACAGTAAACATATGGTACCCAAAACAAAATGCATTTAAGATTATAGCTTAATTAGGAGATCGGTAACTGTAGTGTTGCATCCCACACTGGACACAAACCATCTCGGATTCTTCCATAAAAAGATCTGTCCATGCATTTTAAAATGAATTTGTAGATGTGTGGTTTTCTATAGCATTTCTTGTATGAAAAAGTCTGAAGTCACAAAACAAAATGCATCTAAGATTACAGTTTAATAAGGAGATCATTGAAGTATTCTCGAAGAAAGTCTGCACTCGCACATGTGAATGTACAAACATGATGGTACACCTCAACAAAATACATTTAAGACTAGATTTTAGTTGAATGAATGTGGTCTCTTCCATTTAAATCACTTTACTTTTAATAGATGGGTAAACATTAATAATAATCAATTTTCAATGCCAAATTTTTAGGAATGGCTAAACAATAATATTAATCCATTTTTCTTTTCATTAAATTCTTTAAAACCACTAGCAAAATTTGCTATAACCAATTAAAAAATAACATTTAAATATAAAGATTTCTATTTTCATGCTAAACATTTAACATTCATTAATGTTCTTACATCTTTCCAAAAAAAAAATACTAATAGAAAAAGTGGGCAAAAACTATAGTCTCTTGCCTATAAGGCAAGGACTAATAAAGAGGTGATGATGCCACGTAATTAATTAGCACCTTTACAAGTTTATTTTTTCTAGAACCTTTGTTACGACTGTGTTTTTCTTGAGCTGTCTTTACTTCTATTTTTAACGGAGTTAGAAATTTTTACTATGGCATGGAAAAATAGAAGATTGGACATAACTCTAGATTGGAAATTGGAAAGTAAATTATTTTTTACATTAGTACCATTTTTAATAATAAATAAATGGGTGTGTTCTAAATGTAAATTCAAAATTTGTAAAGTGTAATCTAAAAAGCAATGTAATTTACAATATATTCATTAAAAAAAAAACTATTTATATATTTACTAATTTTAATGAAAAAATCTTTCTTATAAATATTTTCAAAATTATTTATATTGTGCAAATTATTTTTAAAAATATTTATTTATTTATTTATGGAAATTAATTTGTATTTGACAAAGTTTAATTTGTATATTTATTTATTTATATGAAATATATTTTTAACAAATCTCATATACACAAATATAGCCATCTAATATGAAACTTTTACATATTTAGTTTCTAGTCATATTATTATCTTTGTAATTTTACTTTTTCATTTGAACTAACATAGATTTGTATTGAACTTCAATGAAAATATAAGGAGGTAAGTGTCTTGCTACAAACATGATGTCTTACTCATGCAATGCTTATTTCTACATTGTTCATCCATGATAATGTAAAGAAACCATGAGTGCTAGACCAATTCTGCCTCATAGCTATCCCTTAGAGATTCCTCTATGCACTTCCATATCATGTGTTGGAACTTGCAAGAAGAACACCAACAAAGATCATTGAGTATAGCTTTAAACCATATGCATTTATCTAAGATAACTTAAGAGACTTTCAATTTTTTCATGCAATAATTGCATTCCAGATCTACCTATCTCTATCAAGTTTTAAAACAACTTCATATCTTCATCAACATAGAGATTTTTTTAATTGCTAGGATACATTGTGCTCCAAGCAATAGTCTCACTTTGAAAAATCTCTCCAAAGACCTTTGAAACATCTTTTAAGACTCCATTTGTAGATATTCTCAAATTTTAAGGACTTGACTGCACCTTACATTCTTGCATGTACACAAGAATTAAAATAAAAGTAGACTATGATGTTTAAATGTAGTATCCATTGAATTCAACTATCAATTTAATAAAATTTAAGTATCAAAGAAAAAGTGTAGATAATAATTTATTGATAAAATTATAATTAAATGGTTTATCTATGTATAACTCCAAAGTAACCATATAATTTCTACTAACTCATTTATGATTTCTAAGTGAACTAAGTCAATTGTCCTCAATATTATGGAAAACACACTTGTTTAGATCTTTGTTCCTAACCTTGTTTATTTTCCTCTTTAGTGCTTGTTCTTTAATTGTAGATCAAATATATTCTTATTTTTTACAAAAGGCAAGGACTCTAGCTCCAATAGTGCTATTATTTTGATTTATGAAATGAATTGAATGATTTTAATGATGTTTATGAGACCAAAGTAGTATAAGGGACTAAAGGAATAGAGCAATTTTTGTATTTATTTCCATTTGTAATCTTCTAATATGGATCTTAACCCAAAATCTAACAGTTTGCTTGATCTTGTTATCTTCGAATTAACTATGCATGTTGTCTCCCTTCAGGATAACATCATAGTACATTCAAATGTTGTAGTCTGAGATAAAATGTCATTATGTTTCAATTGCTCCTACCCCACAAAACATGCAAGTTTTCTCCTCTCAAGCCTCTTTAGGCTTCTTCTATCTACATGTCTCGCATCTGAGGTGATGAGATCGCGTCCTCACTTGTGTAACTAACAACCTTGCCTTACCATTCATAGCAAACCCAAGATATATTTTCTCATCATGTTCCACAATTGGGTTGAATTCCTTAATATAATAAGCATTTTTTCTACCAATGCTATTTTACCACATGGCACTTATAAAACTTCTCTCTTACGAACTTTTTTATGCCCACGTTTGTGTTAGGGCATTCTTGTGACTTGATGTTCCATTTATCCGTCAATTTAATGTTTTGCCTCATCCAAGTTTTCTTCCTACAATTAAGAACCTCTTCTTTCACAATTTTTGACCAACGATGGTCCTACAAGTTTTCAATCTTCTTTAAGTAACTAAGAAATTGAATGATCAATAAAGCCTCTAACATAAAAGCCCCAACCTTCGCCAAAAGAATCTCATATAGAACAAAACTTTTGACTTTGAGATTGATTGTGATTAATTGTTCTTAAATTATCTCTATTTGTCTCCGCCCACATTTTGACATGTTGCCCCCATCCCCACACCTCACAGTCATAAAGGACCACCGACATGACCAAAAAACCAAAGAGAGTCTAGTTTCATTGTCCTACATCTATTTTGGAGTAGAAATGAAGATTTTGAACCTCCTTGAATCATTTTCACTCTACAAGTCTCCCAGATGAGTTTATCATGGAAGTCAATCCCTAGGAACTGAGTTTAGAAACCATGTAATAATCCAAGACAAATATGGGAAAGAGTCTTAGATAGGATCCAATTCGTTAATGGATCATGGTTAATGAATTTAACTTTAAAAAATATAATTTGACTTGACATGGAAAATATTTCCTATTTGTAAGAGAAAGAGCTTATAAGGGGAGAGGAGCCAAAACAGTTATACTCATTGAGTTCTTATTTAAGGAAAATATTTCTTATTGGTAAGAGAACAAGATTATGATGAAAGTTTGAATAGTCCAAAATAAATTAATAATTACTACTTGCATCAAGAAGGTATAATACTTAGTGTATAGTACAATATGCATAGATTTTTAATATATTGGATTGAACAAATTGAAGGATGAGATTTCATTTATTTGTAAGATATTTTATGCTTATTTCTAAATTAATTTTTTAGCCAAACAAAAATTTATGAAAACACACTTTGTTAGACATAAAAAATAATTATTATTTATTTTAAAACTTTGTGGAAGATAAATCATTATTTTTTATGTAACTATTATATGTCATATATTCTTAGAGGAGATGTCCAATTAAAAGGCCCATCCAATAATTAATGATGCGCACAAATGAAAACATGTTAGTCTTTGCCAATAAATAGAAAGGGGTTTATAAGAATTAGAAATTAAATAGGAAGAGTTGAGTTAGGACTAATTATTAGTCCCACCTATTTATAGGCCAAGCCTATAGTTTTTGATCATCTGATTTGTATTAGTAGCTAGTTTGGATGACGTGAAATTGGCAAAACAATTCCTTTATCCTAAGGTTGCTAGAATATTTCTTATTAATTTGAATTTTTGCAATTTAATTTCTCTTTTTTCATTGGTGTCCATCATTTTTCCTAGTAGTATTTTACTTTTTCTTGCTCAGAAAATTAGTGTGAAAAAGGTTTCTAAGGAGTGGCATTTCCTTTAAATTTTGAGAATCGTGGCAATACATAGCTAAGTCCAGATGGCAAACAACCTATTAGGGAGATGGTAGTTGTCTCTTCATCAAGTCTTGTTTATAGTAACTAGTTGGCATTAGGGCTAGTGTTCTTATTACTAGATTAATAGTCACCTTCATTTCCATGCTTGTTCTCACACTATCTAGAATTTACCTTGCCTCAATCCTCATTATTTTTGCATTTTTTGTTTTTCTTCTCAACTGGTTAATATATCCATAATTTTAGCTTCAGTTGCTGCAAATGTGATGGATTTGGCTTCAACCACACCTTCAGGTAAGCCTGTATACAAAAAATCAAAATCTATTTTTATTTTTATTTTGATATGAATATGTATTTTTCATTTTTGTATGCATTTGAAACATGTAGTGTCTATTGATACTAATGATAGGTGACATAGGCACACTTCTTTGCAAATATTGAACTACCTCTGCTAGCTATCATTTTTCAGTAGTTTTGGCTAAGCTATAATAGTAAACTTCTTAGTTTACTTTGTATGCAAGGTATTTGGTATACCTATATTGTTTCAATGGATCAAAATTGTTTTCCTACGATATACTCTGCATTACTGATTTTAGATTTCAATTTTAATGTCTTTTATATAAATTAAAATAATTGCTCGATGCTTTGATTATTGTAAATCCTGGGCATCTAATCAATAAAACGAACTTAAAAATCCTACTGATCAAATAGAGTCAAGGATTAATCTAGCAGTGGAGAACCATGTGATGGGGATGTTTGCATGTATTTGCGTTACATTAGCCCTCATGCCTATCTAAGCATTCTTGTAGAGAAGTACATAAAAAATTCACTTGATCTTTAATGCTTGAGAACCCTTATCCTTTAGCATTGATGGTCCACTTTCTAAATTCTACATTGGTCACCAATAATATATGTTGAATCCTACTAGATGTCATCCAAAGTTTTTTCTATGTTTTGACCAAGGCTATATGGGATGCAACATGTTATTTTTATGTCCTTTCTTTAATATTGAACAACATTCCTTAGGCATCCATTAAACTTATTTTAGAGTATATGAGTTTTGGAAACAGTAACAGATCAATTAAAATACTAAGAATTTATGATGTCAAATGAATTTATTTTTCAAAATATTCTAACAGAAGCCAATTGAATGTATAGGGTTGTTCTTTGGGTTAAATAGGATGCTTACAATTTGGTATAAGGTTAACAAGCCATTCTGCTTCAGTTAGGCAAGAGAAGGGCACTTGTATAATTTCTTTCACTATATGTAAATGTGTATCATATGGTTTTAAGGTGATTGCACCTGGTAGTAGCATTTGATGTTCCATGTGATATGTCTTACTCATTTCCTTCCAAATACATTTGATGTAAGAGTCATTGGGCATTTTTAGGTTTCCCATTTAGAGCAAACCCTATAATCATCACAGTCCATGAGATGAAGAAAATCTTTAATACCATCACATACAAATGATATGGATCATACAAGATGTAGGATCGAAGAGAGCAAGCACAAGAAATTTTTCCATTAGATGTAGTATATTAAATTTTTATATAATCTTGAAATGTATCTATAAAAATATATTTTATTTTTATAAATTATAAAAAATAAATTTCCTTTATATTGAATTGAAATAACATTAAACATCATTTATAAAACCTCTTTATATTTTGTACTGCTTGTATACATTATTTTCTTCCTGTGTGTTTATATCAATATTGATGCTCTATATTCTTCATATGTCTTAGCTGCGAACCATACACTTATAATTATGCTCCTAGATGAGTTAATAAAGTTTTGCAATTTTATGATCATAAATGAGTTAATAGAGTTTATTAATTACAGTTGAATGAAGGAACTTAACATTTAGGAATTTAATATATTTCTTTATTTGAATTTATTTCCTCGAGATACCAGGTCTTCTTTCTTTTTCTGAATCCGATATCAATTGCAATACCTAGCTCTTTTTTTAAAAAACTAAGTCGCTAACTCATTTTTTTAAATTTTTTTTTGGGCTTTTTCCCTTGGTCCTTTGAATTGGTACAAATTGCCTATAAAAAATAAAGTGAATCAGGATGCATTGAAACTAGTGGGGTTTGTACAGGCATGGGTTCTTCCCTCTAAGTCATTTCATTAAGTTTAACCCCACAACTACTATATTAGATTAAAAATTTATAGGAATAAAGTTTATACTTCAACAATATTATTAAGAACATTCCCTCTATATTGTTTTGAATTTGATTATTATGAGTTAGGTTTCCTTCCTATGAAAATCTCAACCATCATACTTGCACTACGCAAGAAAGTCTGATTTTATCTAAATATATCAAAGTTCATTCCAAATGGTAGACAAAATTCTCCCCCACAAGAAGCAGATGAGAATTTGAATTTTTCTTCTTCCAATTAATGTTTAATCTAATTTATTCTCGCTTCATCAAATTCAATTATTTGTTTCTTTAAAAATTATGCCAAAAAATATATCTTATGATGTATGCTATGATTTTTGGTATGTTTTTATTGAAATGATTTTTATTTTTCTTTTTTCTTTTTTTTGGGTTGGAAATTTTACAATTCTTTTACTTCAAATTTATTTCGCCAATCAAGTGGGAGAAAAATTAAATAATCATGCAATAACTATCAAGTTTCACTATTTTATCTTTACTCATTAAAGTTTTTTTATATTTTTAATAATTTTTTGCTTCCAGCTTGATGGGACCTACCATCAACAAGTTTCCTCATCATCTCTCAAAAGTTATAGTTTTTAAAAGAGTATTGAAATTTGAAAATAGACTATTTGATTATTAGTAATGTTATTATTATAATATTCTAATAGTTTTGGATTTATAATATTAACGCAGTGATGTAATATTTAAGATCTATAGTTTTTGTCAATGCTTTTAAATTTGTGTATATATATTTTTAGCCTAAAAAACTAGATGGCTCTTTATAATTACATTTTATTCATAGATTGTGATAAAAAAATACTTGATTAATTATACTTTTTCCTTTCCATAAGACGAGACTCTAGTTCTATAGTGCTCTTGTTTTTAATATAGTTGACTTGAATGAAAAGTAGAAGAAATTGAATATAGATAGATAAAAGTTGTAACTTAAAAATATAGTTTTTATTATAGGTAATCGATGGAAACCTAGATTATTTATTATTATTGTTAAAAATAATTATTATTATGTGTTAAACTTGAGTAGATTCAAACCCAAGACCTCCTCGATGAGAGACTCACAATTTATCGTAGCATTAAATCAAGAGGAGGGAAAAATAACACATGCTTATGAAACTAAAAAGGATACAAACATTAACAAAATATAAGAGATATTGACAATCCATTCCAAAGAGTGATGATAAAAACAGTACACATTAAAAAAACTAAGAATAATAATTTACTTAATTATGAAATTTGAGAATAATACAATTATGAAGGAAACATCAAAGCAATTAGAAATATTTTAAGTCCCTAGAACTACTTTGAATTCTTCCTCCTTTTCGATGGATGTTGTATATCTTGAATGACTTAAATGAGATGAATGAGATGTTTGAATTTTTTTAAGCTTGTCGTTGTGGCTTTGTATTGTTTTTACTCTTATCAATTTGAATTTAGAATTTCCATTGAACTCACACTTATCATATTGTTTCCTTACTTATGATTTAATTGGCCTTGAATAGAAAATGATGGTCATACATAAGTTATTTTGTGGATAACTTATCAGAAGTAAAGGTAGTGATTGGATAAGTATGTGAGTTCATTGAAAATTCAAAATTCAAATTGACAAGAGTACAAACATTACAAGACCCACACCAACAGAACAATCTTTAAACATACAAACATCTCGTTCATTTCATTTAAGTCATTCAAGACATATAACATCCATGTTGAAAAGGAGGAAGAATTCAAAGTAGTTACAATTATTTAAAATATTTTGAATTGCTTTGATTGTTTCCTTCATAATTGTATTATTCTCAAATTTCATAATTAAGTAATTATTATTCTTAGTTTTTTGAATGTGTACTATTTTTTATCATCATGCTCTCTGGAATGTATTGTTATTTCTTCTATTTTGTTAACATTTGTATCCTTGTTAGTTATGTATACACGTGTTATTTTTCCCTCTTGCTTTTTCAATTTGAAAACCCTTTCATTGTTTGACATCCTTAACATACATATTGTTTGACACTTTATTTTTTAAACTCTTTCCTATCATTTTACAAACTGAAGCATTTGTTCTTTTTATGGACCCTTGTTGTTATATATCCTCAAACACATATTCTAGATCCTTACTATTATACAATCATGTTTATTTCAAAAAATGGTCTACACCATAATTGTTTTAGAAAAATGGTTATTTTCTTCATTGCTACGTCACATCCTCCTAGTGTTATATTTTCCTTGTTGTGAGTTTTAATTTTGATTTTATGTACCCTTCCAACTTTACATCTTAACTATTTAGTTTGTTGGTTAAATCCTTGCGCAATGTTTCACATCATTACAATTATACAATCTATACATAATGTTGTTTTATCATTTGCTTATTTCAAATTTAGATTCCTACACCCCTACTATTTTAGAGAGCTCCCAATTTTCTAGACTCATATTGTTGGATATCTTCATGTCTTTTTGCTTTGCTAAACCCTTGCACATTGTCTTGATAGTTTTGGCAAAATGTCATTTCTATTGTTTCCTGTATGTTCACTACATGTTTAGTTTTGTAAACCCTTACTATTTAGGATTTTAATGATTTATTTCATTCCTTAAACCCTTTCATAGTGATTGACTTGCTTGAAATTTTACAAACTCCATATAATGTTCTTTGTATAATTTTTCTATTTTCCTTTTATTTTTAGTTTAGATACCCTTATTATTTTACATCCTTGTGGTTTCTACCATTTCCTTTATGTTCAATTTATTTTTAGTTTTATATTATTTCTATTGTATTAGATACTCTTATTGATTACCACTTTGCATATGTGAACCACAATGAACCCCCGCAAACCACTTTGAACCAAATTTATTTTGGTTCAAGTGGGTTGGAAGGGGTTCAAAGGAGTTTAAAAATTGATAAGGGTTAACCCACCAAGCGATTTCATTCCTCATGTATAGATTCAAAGATTTATGATCCCAAGCACATGAAAGAGAATGTGAACCACTTTGAAACAAGGTTCAAGAAGGTTAAAGGAAAATCCAAGTGTAATACCCAAAAATTGGCACATTGGCATTTTGAACCAATTTTGGTGCATCAATCTTACAACATCAATTCTTTGATCAATTAAGTCCTATTGTACTAAGTATTTATGATTCTAATTATCTTTACCTAATCTAAGTGTCAAATGTAGAAAACCCCTAATCTATATTAATCACATACTTTATTTAATTCCTAAATGTCAATTTAAATTGGCTAAATTAATCTTCTAATCGAATTAATTTAATTACAAGTCCTAGCAATTTGATTAAATTAATTTCACCCCCTTTAGCTAATACACATGAAAATAGAATTAAATATATTTGATTTAATTAAATACTCTCATCCTAATTGTTGAATTTAATTATTTAATTAATTAGAATATTCAATTATGAGGTCATATTTAATTGAATAAATCAAATATCTTCTCCAATATTCCTTCCTAATTTATATCATATAACTCCATCAATAATGGAAATTTGTTATTCACACTCAAATCTCTTCTAATCTAAATCATTCATTTGGTTTGATCTTGACCATTGATTGGTTTTGAGATTCTATAAATGAGACCCTTAGCCTCTCATTTTAGAGGATGCAATTGATGAGAATCGAATAATTGTTGGATTGAACACTCAAGCATTTTGCACTCAAAACTCCATTGCTTTCATATGCTTTCTCATATAGATCACAATGCATCCATTTAGATTAATTTTCTTATCTTGTTCTTTGATTAATTTTCATACATCTTAGCTTAATCTTTCATTCTTCTAGATTAAATCCATCATTCTAGTTGGTCTGGTTACTAAACTCTCGATGCTGAGCACACAGTAGAACTTCGTCTAGATAGAAGGCAACAGATCACCTTGTGCAGACATTCAGAATGAATAATCTCATGTTCATTCCTAGATGTACTTGACAAATAATGAACATGTTGAAGTGTATGGTTAATTCAAAGGCCCATATTTAACACTCACATTTTTAGCGCCCATCGCAGGGCCCAATTTTTTTTTTTTGTTGTCATTTATCTTTATTTTTAACATTTTGCATTATGTTCTGTAGAATATAGTGCAATCTCATGCAAAAAGTTCTTTTCTTGCACGAGAATTTTGATTACTCACATTTTACTGTGTACTTTCTTGCACGAGAATTGCATATGCTCGTGTGAAGAGGGTATTCTCTTGCATGACACAAAGCATATACTCAGGTGGCCCTATGCAAAGCTTCACACCAGACTTGAGAACAAAGTGTTTAAATTTTGCATTTTCATATTCTGTCATTGTTGTTTTCGTTCTAACCTTTGTTTCTAAAGCATTTCTTTCATGATTTATGATTTATGATTTATGGAACAACATAACAATGGTTTGTAGGATGATTGTCAAAGACACCTTGAAACAAACACACAAAACTTGCTAATGGTTTGATTGCAGGATGCTTGTTGAAGACATTTAAAACCCACTCAAATATTTTGTCTTTTTACATGCTTTCAATCCACATAGTTTAAATAGGCCTTGTGAGATTCTTAAGGCTCTAGACAAAGGAATAGGGGATTATTCTCTTTTCTAATTGGAAGTGATGCTAAAGAGTAAATCAAAAACTTAGACACCTTTGGAAGATGGTACCCACATTGGGAGACAAGGAAGGTTGTGGTTCTCCCAAGAAAATCTTTTAGTGAGGGGATTATGCTCTTTTCCCTTTGGGAAAATAAAAAACTCTAAAGCTTGTAGAAAAATTGGGATTGATAAGCTAGCTCAATGATGAATGTATTTTGTGTGTTTGGGTGAGGTGAAAAGGTAGAGGAGTGTGCTCTTTTCCCTTTTGGGAAAATCAGAAACTTGGACCCTTAAATCAAACCAAGTTTGAGTCAACCTTTAGTGGGCCTGCTAGAGCAATCCAACCTCTGAGAACGACCAAGTGAGCACACACATTTCACCATTGATTCCACCTCACTATAATAAAGAATCTTTGTAGAGTCAAAAGCTCCAAAGTTGTATTGTTAGTTTCTTCCTTGTGATTATTGATATTGCATATCGCAAGGAGGCTTTGTCTATTGCATTGAGTGACGTCGCTCCCAGTCTTGTTAGCTAAGTGTGTGCACTTTCAGATGTCAGTGTGGTTGAGAGGCCTTAACCTCACTTGGGAGGCCATGGGGGATTAATGTGAATGGAAGCCTGTTAAAAAATTGTAGTTAGTTACTACCCGATAAATCTTTGAAAGGGGGATAATCTTTGGTCAAGGAGGTGGAAGAATCTCTCTTA
This sequence comes from Cupressus sempervirens, assembly GCA_028749045.1. NCBI lineage: Eukaryota > Viridiplantae > Streptophyta > Pinopsida > Cupressales > Cupressaceae > Cupressus > Cupressus sempervirens. Next base: position 360,854,570 of record CM053792.1, on the reverse strand, counting down.
TAAATCCTCACCATAGGCATGTATGATGTTGGAAGGTGGTATATGACACTATCCCCTTCCTCAAGGGTAACCTTTGAACATATATGTTTTTGAGTCCTTGGAATACACCAAAAACATGGGCACCCTCTAGTGGGGTGACACAACTATGTGACGTGAACACATGCACATAAAATGTGAGACAAAGGGTTTGCTTCATCTACCATTTTCAGTTATAGGGATAAAGAATGTCTTTTTCAAATCAACAACTATACAAAACAAAAAAGTCAAGGCTCCCTTGTCCCTCCAAGTTTCTTTGTCATTAGTTGGATTGTTTATGACTACTACTTGTATCCCCTTGTATATTTTTACAAATTAGTATGAAAAACCAACTGCTATACTTGCAAATCAGTCAAAACTCTATAAATTTGAAACAATGTCCAAATCTGTTTGAAAACTAGAAACGTTGTCTAAAAATTGTTTGAAACCTATCACAACTGATCAAAATCTCTTTAAAATTGGTTAAAACTGAGAAGTATGTCCTTTACTCACCTAGTTTGGTGTGAAATTTCACGCGATCAAGGACCTTAGGGTCTTGCAGTCAGAATTTCCTTATGTTGGTCTCTGTACTTCTTCGCACTAGAATCTTTTTTTTTCTAGTGCGAGCTTGTGCAAGAACACTGTCAAAATTGGTCCACATTTGGTTAAACTGGTAACTTTGTCACTTTCTTGCATGGTTTTGTGCAAAACTTTGTGCAAGACTAGAATTGGGGATTTCTTGTTCCCTTTCCTTGTGTCAATCTTTGTACTTCATTGTATAGGTCTAATTGGATCCTCGTGCTAGCTTTTGTCCTAAAAACTATAATTTTTTTTAATCAAATCTTTATGTTAGGTCCATTTTCTCACCTCAAAAGGCATTTACTCGCACTTTTTGTGTCATTTACTCACCCCAAAGGGCATTTATTCGCGTGAGTGTGATAGAAATTTTCAAAAATAGTAAGCTATTCTCAACTTCCTCATCAAAATGTTGTCCAAATCTAGTCTCTGTCTATGTGCCCCAATACACTTTTCTGTTTGAAACTCAGACAACTTGCTTGGTTGAATATTTGTGATCCACATATGAACTAGTCTTGTCACTCTATTGTCTTGTTTGTTCTATTATGTTATCATACCTCGTGTCATGAGAGTTAATCTCTTGGTTGTTCTTGCTACTTCTCTCACTACTCGCACCCTAGTATACATCACACTTACTATCATTTATCTACTTTGAGATGAAGTACTAAGTGTGGTCCTTGTCTAAAATTTGCCATATGTCATTGTCTGTGACTGTTGCAACTAGGAGTGGAAACATGTTTCATTCTCATCGACCTATAAGAGGTAGAGGTAGAGGTAGGAATCATGGTAGAGGTCATTCCTTGTTTTATACATAGTTTGAGTGTAGTGGAGGATCCTCATGATCTCCTTCACCTACGGTATCTAAGGAAGGATCATAATGATCTTCATCCCCTGTGAGTCCACCTTATGTCAGACCAAACTTTTCCATAAACTTACAACAAGTTAGGAATCCATAGTTTCAAGAACATCTAGACACTAATATGTCATCTCCTAAACCTAATTTGGACAGCACAAATAGAACAACTACATTTTCAAACAAAAGCACTGAACCTCTATACAAGACACCTATACATTTTAAACAAATTGAAAACTTGCATACTGATAGGATGACAAACCAAGACCAAGAAACTAGTGAACACTGTATGAGAGAAAACAAAGATGAATTTCAAAGAACTGAAAAGTTCAAGAGTTATTGCACCTACACAAATGACTATGGGGATGTTGAAGAAATACCCCTAGAAGACAGAAAAATGTTGCAGGGACAAAAACTTCCAAAAGATGATGGAGATCTTACTCAATGATGTGAAAGACAAGTATTTCCTCAAACTAGCTCAAGAAGGAGCTAAGCTACCTCAAGACTATAATGTTGAAACTATTATAATTGAGAGAAGAGGAATCTAAAACCTCTAATTTGAAAAAACAACTCCAAGCCATGCAAGAGAAATTGGTACAAATGATGAAGCAAAAAGATAAACCTCCTAAATAATACACACTAGATGTCATTTGTCGATTCCCTTTTGACAAGGATTTGTGCATGCCTCATTTTCCTAAAGGAGTTGAGCTACCTAAATATGACAAGTACATGGGTACGTTTGATCCCCAAGATCACTAGAGGGAGTTTGGTGCCTTGTCCATGGAGTTCATACATGATCAAACATACCTCATGTGCTTGTTCCCACATAGTCTAGGTGACCAAGCTATGGAGTGATTCTCATGATTACTTAATGGAATCAAAACTTTTGATGAGATTGCCAACATATTCATACAACAATACGCACATAACATCCAACATTTGGTTAACATAAGAGATCTTTGTAACCTTAAATAGAGAGTTGGAGAACATTTTCTTAACATTCCTCTAAAGATGGAGACAACTATACACCAAGTACTCACATAAGATATGTGAAATTGAGAAACTTGACATATTCATGGATAACCTCTTACCTGATTTCAGATACAAAATACAACTTCAAGGTCGACATACCTTCAAAGACATGACCACACAGGGTATCTGCATAGTGGAAATCATGGTTAAGAAAGGTGAGTTGACCCTTTAAAAAGACACCAAACAAGGGTCCAACTCTAACAAAGAAAAATCCAAGTACATTAACAAAAATTGAGATGTAGTACATGATGGAGTGGTAGAGAATATCACCCCTAAACCGTTTAAGGAAGCTTCTAATCTTACAGATAACATGCATGCATTCAAAGCCACTAAGCATGCTACTATAGACAATAGAACATTTGGAAACAATGATAAGAACACATCTTGGGCTTTTAGACCCAAACATGAATACACACCTCTGGGTGAACCTCTTGAAGTAGACTATAAGCCTCTTCTTCAAAATTAGATTCTCACTCCTATGGACAATTCTCATCTGTATGATCCACAACCAAGATCTAAATAGTGGAATGAAAATGCATATTGTGAATGCCATCAAATCAAGGGTCATAAAACCAGCAATTGTATTAATCTAAGACATAAGATCTAATACCTCATTGATGATGGTCACATAATTGTGGGAGGACATAACAAAAACTTGGATCATAAAGCTTTTAAGGAACCATTTCTTCCATATGAAAAGGGAGAAAGTTCTAAACCAAAAAACAATAATAAGGTCAACTGCACATTTACTAATGATGACAATGTAATCAAAATGGTTGAACCTTTACACTTTGAATACTATGATATAATCATGATCAAAGGGAAAAAAAAAAAATGAAAAACCAATAAACTTCATTCATTCTAGGAGGTGCTACATCTCTCGAATCTGATCATGAATAATCATAATTATGTGCTAACATTCTCACATGTTCCCATGCTAAGATAGTGTTCAAAGGCCCTGTGCCTTCTACTCCTAAAATTGAACAACATAAAGACAAGTCTGCTACTGGTCCAACCAACAAGAACACAAAACTTGTAACATTCTCTATTATTGCAAACTATATCATACTCAAACAATTATAGACTAATGCTTAGATAACCATTTTTGAACTACTTAAAATCTTGCCTACTCATAGGTAGATTCTTGATAAAGCTCTTATCGAGGTGAGCATGCCTAAAGATCTTGATCTTGATCAATTTCAATCCATGGTAGGTCGCTTGACTTCACCTCATTACTTGTCCTTCTATAAAGAGGATGATAATTCTTTGAGTCACCCTCACAATCAACCACTACATATCAAAGTCTTAATCCATCATAAATGTATCCGTTATGTGCTTATAAACAATGATGCTGGTCTTAACATCTTCTCTACTAGTTTTCTTACACAATTGGGTTATGATGAGGAGTATATTGATCCTCACAAAAAGATTACCATCAAAGCATATGATGAAGTAGAATGAAAATCCAAAGGTCTTATTGTACTTCCTATCAGAGTAAGACCTATAGAACAAGATGTCATATGTTAGGTCCTTGATATTCCTCTAGTATACAACATATTTTTAGGAATGACTTGGATTCATGAAATGCAAACAATAACTTCGACATACCATCAATGTGTGAAGTTCCCATTCCAAGGATCAAAGGTCACTATACTTAGCAATACTAGCTACACATGTAACATGATTAAGTATGGTGAAGTTTTGTTCCTACTGATAGAAAGTCTTTTGAAAATCATGTCAACAAGCTTAAAGAAATGGAGAAGATTAAGCTAAAAGAAACTGGCATGGGAGATTACTAGACTAAACCAATCCTGTCTCTAACGTCTTTTTTTGAATCTCCTCACCATTATGGGAGACCATCTAAAATGAAGAGAACATATGTTCTATCACCTAAGACTATCTTCATTGGTACCATTTTATAGGCCACCATACCTTTAGAAGAAGAAGATGAAAACAAAGCCATTATTGCTTGGTTGATCTCACAGTCCAATCTCATGAGATAACTCCAAAAAATATGAATAAGGTCTTAAACTAGTGAAACAACTTGGCTATAAAGGTAATGGTCCTATAGGATGCAACAACAAAGGATTGATATCTAGTCAAAGCAACATCTAGATGACTTAATGACATTGCAGGCCCAGGCTTTAAGAAAGTCTCTTTTCATCTAGGAATCAACAAATTTGTACTAGAATCTAATAGTCCATATGAACATGAGTATCAAACCGAGTCTAACAATCAAGCAAAAAGTTCTGATGATGAAGATACATTTCTTTATACTATTTCACTAGATCTTACTACATTCTTTGTAGAGCCTAATAACTTTGCATTATGTGTTAGTATTGTTGAAACATATAGTAATTCTACTGAGAATACTACTAATACTTCGCTAACTCAAATGGAATAGGGTGAGTCTAGCCATGCTCTTATTGTTGATAGAATCTATCAAAATCAAGATGATACTAAAAGCAGAGAATGGGTACCCATGACTGTTGGGGAATACTTCAATTTGACTCCATGTAGTAGTGATTCTCAAGAGTACAAATTTGATTCCCTCTCAGATGCAACTTTTGATAAGGATGTCGATAAAGTTCACACATATGAAAACCAACTCAAAGTACAAGAGTAGTCTAGGGTTTGTTCTAATGAGTCTGACCCCACTAATGTTGATGTGTCTTCGATTGATTTCATTAGAACTCAAAGGAATTTGAACATACCTCTGGATGAAATTGCTCTAGGTCTTGACTTACTTGTCTACACATTTGATGAGTATATTGTGAATGTAATTCAACCCGCCATTTCTCTTTTACTCACTTATCCCAATCTAATATACTAGAACTCAAACACTACATCTAGCAAAGTCCCCATGTTCCAGAATGACTATGCTCTTGCTTGTTATTTACACATGGTTGAATCGATAATGTCTTTCGCCAGTGAACACAGTGTCAACATGACTGATGCTAACATCAAATATCTTGGCCATATAATTAAAATAAAAAAGAATAGGTGCTCCGATGGTGAAAACCACATTGTGGCAGTAATAGAGCCGAAAATAGTAAAAAGAAAAGACATATAAGAAGGTGAAAACCTCTCGGAGGCATCTAAGGATGGGATATTTGTTTACCGTGCTCGGTAAAGAAACAATGCATACAAATAATAGAATAGAATAACAGATAAGAATAACAGAACTCCTTCGATTATATTCACATACGCCAAGATATTACATTATGCTTATGATGCTGATCACAATGATCTTGAAGGGAGATATAAATACTATCCGAGGAACCTTCTCGAATGTATTTGTCGGCCACATAGAACATGTCAACTACAATAATAGATCCTTCCGGATACATCCTGATACATGTTGACCTAACAACATACATCCCAATACCTCGTCGGGAACATCCTGATACACTGTCGAGAACCTCCTGATACCCTGTCGAGAACATCTTGATACCTCGTCGAGAACATCCTGATACACTGTCAGGAACCTCTTGATACCCCGTCGAGAACATCCTGATACACTATTTCCTGACTATATCATCCCCCCCAAAAAGAAAAGTTGTCTCCCAATGACTAGACAATAAAAATTGTCTCCTTAGCTGACCTTGATAGCCACCTGTGCTGCTTAGTTTGCTTCCAACTCTTGGGTACACTAAGCCAAGCATTGTTGTACTACCTCCAACTAGATGATCAACTCCTCCCAAGCTCTCTATGCATCCACCAAGACAGCCTCACATCCAACACCTACTCCAAGTGCCTTTGGTACACAAACATTCCATACCTGCAGTAGCTCCAAGTCTCATCAATTGGTCACACTTTCCATGACTAATAACTGCAACGACTGGGGGTCGAGGGGCAACGCCCCCAGCAAGGTCAAGGGGCAGTGCCCCTCGCTGCCAAGACCAAATTAGCACTCCAAAACCCACACAAAAATGCATAAAACACATTATTTCTACGATTTCTTCTGATCCCACGCTCTTTTTGGCAATCAATGGTGCTTCCCCTTCCCTTTGGCATCATCCGTTACTCATTCTGAACATTCTTGATTTGTCAACATTTTATATTTTATATTTTAGAAAACCTCCTATCACCCTTCTTCTGGTGGTCTCTTTTGGATCTGCACTGTGGTCTTACAACCTTGCTGGCAATGTACAACTACACAATGCCATAGCCATGTCATTTCTCATTGAACACCATACTGAAACCCATGATTCCTCAACCATACATGGTTATTGTTACACCCCTATAGCCTTATTTTCTTGCTGTTCATCATACATAATTCTTTCTTATGCATAGTTGCCAACAAATTTGAATTGTTGTACGATGACTTGTGAAGGCTTTTTCAACATACGGATATCTTTGCTTTCTCAGACGTTACTAACTTGATGTTTCTAGACTAGGAAATCAAGGCCTTACGATTGTCTTATAGTGCCTGCAACTTGCCAGAATGTCATACGAAAATGCTTTCTGGGAAAGGCCATAGGTAACTTTGATTGCAACTGTCGTATAGTGCTTTGTGAAGAATGTCATACAGTAACTTTGTTAAGAATGCCGTACATAACCTCTTTGAAGTCTGTACGGTGTCTAGTCGCTTGGTTATATAATGCCATATGGTGGTGAACTATTATACCGTATGGTGATGCATCCTTTCCACTATACGATGTTTATTGCTCCCTCATAATGTCGTATGGTCAGACCGTACGATGTCTTTTTTTCTTTTTCTTTTTTTAAACATTGTCCTTATTGATCTGACATATGTACAATATTTACATATATAGTAGTTGAAGTCATTCTTTTCTCAATTGTTCATCCACGAAGGTGGATTTCTTCTTTCATGGTAGACATTCAACTTCGACCTATTCACTGCATCGGCCACATCCTTTCTATCTAGCATCCATAGTTTTATTCCGTTATCACCCACTTATCAAATTTGGTACGACCTGACCCATTTCACTTGAAACTTGTTGTTTGGATCTCGTTCCATCCGTTGTACTTCCACACCAACTATCCCAATTGGAACTTTTTCAATTTCAATTTCAAGTGTCTATCATGTCATGCTTTGCACTTGTTACATCTCACCTCCATGGCCCCTTGTGCTTGCAATCATTGCTCATCAAGTTTATTTAAGGTACACAATCTCTCCATCTGGTTTTCCATATTGCTCAGTTTGTTTTCGAAGCTTGATACCATGGACTCCATCAACTGCCCTTTCTGGCTATCAATAACACCTCAACTTCGTACTACTGCAACTTTTATTAAAACCTTCCTCTTTGTTTCATGTGCAGACCGTATGATGTGTCTTCCTTGCTGCCAACACCTTTCTACTATATCTATGATTTGACGTAACACTTTCTTTTTGAGCGATCGTACGGTGGAATCTTTCCTTCTTCTAGTTTTATACTGTATATTCTTCCCTTCAGCTTCAGTCGTAACCACCTTTCCTTCTTTCGCTTCTCTATATTCCTTCGGACATTCATTTCCTTCTTCTTTCTTATCTTCATTGACCATTAACATATTACAACTCAGAAAGAGTTCGTAGTCCTTTATCTACCAGTGGTAAAGATCGTTCACCGAATCTAGATCATTGTCTATCAATCCTCCTTCCAACCGTAGGACTCCCTCTTGATTTGGTTCCATATTCTACCTTCTTTCATCCTCTTCTCCTTCAGAATCCGACGATAGAGCCTCTTCTCCAACCATCTGAGTGTGTAGATCGATGACATAATTTCGGCCTTTGCTTTCAAGTGAAAGTATTTTTCTTCCAATCATGTTTTGCCTTGGCTTGTATCAGCCACCCTGACCTTGAATAACATTGTATCCTTTTCACCTCAAGGGAATCACGACAAAGTCCAATAGGAAGGGTTGTGTTCCAATCATTACTAGTTGCGCTGTGAGTATTCCCAATGGCTTGATTCCATGTTGATCGATTGTTAACAACTAGAAGGTAGGTGGCCACAATGTCAGCTATCCCAACTTTTTCTAGGTATCCTCTTGCAGCACATTAACACCAGACCCTCCGTCCACGATTGTGTTTGTTAACATAGTTTCGAGAATGCCCATTTTGACAACCGTTGGATAGTGTCTGGATGAAAGGGCTAACAGCATCGGGTCTTCTACACTTGTGCCCCCATATATCTCCTTTTCTTGCTCTACTAGTTGCTTAGCAATCGACAATATATTCATGAGTGCCATACAAAGTTGAGGCATAGTAAGCAACAGATCATTTATCCTGATGGGTACCTCAACCTATAATATTTACTATATAATGTTTTCTTCTACGCGGTTCAGTATGGAGGTACCAGGCGTGTCCTTCAGGTGTGTCATTTTTGTTAGCATCGCTCTCTAGATCTCTACCTGTGCATCCTTTAGTCTCTTCTTTTCCTCTGTCGGATCGAGGTATAGCTTCGCCTGCTTTTGAGTGATTGCCAAAACTTTTTTCTCGTCCATCCCGATGGTAATCAAGTTTACTCTTGACTTCGAGCACTTAGCATCATCATGATTGCCAGGTCCACACCATCGGCATAGCAACTTTTGTGTGTTCATCATTATGCACTCTCGGGTGAAGTGACCCTATATATTGTATGTGTAGCATTGGACTATCAGTCGACCATTTGCATCATACTAGATTTGACTCCTCCTACCATTATTGTTATTGTCACTATTATTATTGTTATTGTTTTGATTGCACCGATTATTTATATATCCTCCTAATGTGGCACCCTCTGTACTGTTGTTCCCACTCCCTCCAAACGCGAGCGCTTCCTGTGTCAGGAACACCTGCTGCGATGTTTTTGTTTTCAAATTGAAAGGGCATTCCTTTATCGAGTGTCCCATAATCTGACAGATCTCATAATATTGCTCTTTCAGGTAGGATCCCTTCATATGGCCTTCCTTCTTACACTCCATGCACCATAGTTCATTGCCCTTAGTCTCCTTGTTCATGCTCTTGAATTCCTTCATCATCCAAATCATGTCTTTCTGAAGGGCACAAACCTTCTTGCTACTACCCTCATCATTGCTGCTATCTTCTCCTGAAGAGGCATCGTCATCTGAATTGGATGAACTATTCTTCTTCTTTTTCTTGGTCTTTTGCTCACTTTCCAGGTTCATTGCCTGGTTATACACTTCAATGTATGTTGATGGTGGCGCAATCTTCATCTTCTTTCGTAGCTTTGGGTGAAGGCCTTCAATGAACCATCTTTTCTATAACCTGTCAGTCAGCTTATTGTCCATCTTATTGATCAAGTCCTTCAATTTCCTCATGAATACTCAGACTGTTTCATTCTTCCCCTACTTAGCATTGAATATCTCTGCTACAATTTCATTATCATCGCAGAGGAGTTGAAATTCTGTGATGAACTCCTTCTTAATGTTATCCCAACTATTTAACTTTTGTGGATCAGTATCAGTAAACCAATCAATTGCAACACCTCGTAGGGTTGCCAAAAATTGCCTCATCCATTCATTTGTATCCATTATGCCATTGGCTCTCCAACTCATTTCACAGGTTTTACAATGTCGAATGAGATCAACTGCTCCATCACCATCAAATTTAGGTAACTTCTCCTTTGGTCCGCCATCCCGACGCTTGGTATCCTAACACTTATGCTTGGTATCCTGATGCTCACACTTGGTATCTCGACAACTGTGTTGTTTGGTGAAGAAGGGTCTCCGTTAAGTGAATCTGTTCCTTCTGGAAGTGGATCCTGGATGAAGAGTTCACTCCATGCTCTTACTCCTTCGGCACTCCAAGCCATGTGAGTCAATTCTCTTCAGTCTGGATTGTCTTCCCTCAGTGAACACCAATTCAAAAACTCCTCCTATGCCTCTTCCACCAACTCTACCCACTGTCGAGTCTCCTTCAACAATGCTTCTGTGCTTCTGCATCTTTCGGCAGCAATCTTTTGGAACCTCCTTCTACATTTGGCTTGCTATGCCAAAATTAGATCTCTGTGTGCTGTGCGTATTTCATCCTTGTCCTTGAGGTTGTTCTTATTCTTGTTTAGATAATTCAACATTACTCTTCATTCTCTTTCCTTTTCAGGTCCATCGGGCAATGATGCCAAATGTTTACCGTGCTAGGTAAAGAAACAATGCATTCAGATAATAGAACAGAATAGCAGAACTCCTTCGATTATATTCGCATACGCTAAGATATTACATTATGCTTGTGATGTTGATTATAATGATCCTGAAGGGAGATATAAATACTATCTGAGGAACCTTCTCGAAGGTATCCGTCGGCCACATACATGTCAACTACAATAATAGAACCTTCCAGATACATCCCGATACATGTCGGCCTGATAGCATACATCCCGATACCCTGTTGAGAACATCTTGATACATCGTCAGGAACCTCCCAATACCCTGTCGACACCATCCTAATACCTCGTCGGGAACATCCTGATACCCCGTTGGGAACCTCCCGATACCCCTTCAGGAACATCCCAATACACTGTTTCCTGATGACAATATTTGATGCACTTCTGAGTCACTTTTAAGAGCAATCATTAATGTTGATAGAACCAATGCAACTGATAAATCTAGATATTGAAGAACATATGCATATCATACATCTTGCAGAATCATTATCTACTGAGGAAAAATAAGAATTCACTGCTTTATTTTAGGAAAAGAAAAACTTTGCATGGACATATTTAGATATGCTAGGTTTAGATTTTGAACTTATTATGCATCATTTGTCCATTGCACTAGGGGTGAAACCTGTTAAAAAAAAGCTCAAAAATATACATGTGGCACTTCTTGTCAAAGCTAAATTGAAAAAACTATTGAGAGTTGGTTTCATTCTAGCCATTGATTACACCAAATGGATATCAAATATAGTTCCAATCTCAAAACATGACAAATCTATTAGAGCCTGTACTGATTTCTAGGATCTCAACAAAGCATGCTCTAAGGATGATTTTGCACTACCTAACATTGATATGATAGTGGACATGACAGCTAGGTATGAAATATACTCATTAATGGATGGTTTCTCAGGATATAACCAAATCAAAATTTCTCCAGAAGACTAAAAGAAGACTACCTTCACCTATGTGCGAGTGACCTTTTGCTAGAACATAATGCCACTTGGTTTATAGAATACTGGTGCAACATATCAATGTGCAATCATGATAATATTTCATGATATGATGCACAAAACAATGAAAGACTATGTTGATGATACTTTAGCTAAGAGTATGCAGTGAAGCACTTAACTACAAGACTTGTAACCTATCTTAAATCAAATGGAAAATTTAGTCTTAGACTGAATCCTAAGAAGTATACCTTTAGTGTAACATCAAGAAAATTACTAGGGTACATCATGTCTGCAAAAGGGATAGAGTTGGATTGTGAAAAGGTTCAAGCTATAATGAAGATGCCTCCACCTCAAAATATCAGTCAATTGAGAGGGCTATAGGGAAGAATTCAGACTATTTTTTGGTTCATATAAGAGTTAGCAAATAAATGACAACCTTCACTAAAACTTTGCATAAGGGTGTGAAATACAACTGATACACAGATTGCGATCAAAGCTTAACATAGATTAAGCAATATCCAACTAATCTACCAATATTGATGCCACCCATTCATGGGAAGCCACTCGCTCTGTACATCTCTGCAATAGACTCATCTCTACGTATCTTACTGGCTTAAGAAGTTCACAACAATAAAGAATGTGTATTTAATGCATTAGTCATACATTGGCCTCATATGAGGTGAATTACAACATCATTGAGAAAGCTTGCTTGGCTATTTTTTTTTGCTTCCCAGAAGTTGAGGCACTACATGCTCTTTCATACTACAAGATTCATTGTAAAAATTGATCAATTAAGGTACTTTCTCAATAAAGATACTTTGACATGAAAGTTGGCAAAATGGGTTATGATCCTAAGTGAATTTGATATTAAATATGTAGAATGGAAAGCTATCAAGGGACAAGTAATCATTGATCAACTAGTAGAAGCACCATTACAAAGTGACCAACCACTGAATGTTGAATTTCCTAATGAGTCTATTCTATTGCTAACACACCAAACATGGGTTATGTTCTTTGATGGATTGTTTGCACAACAATGATCTAGTGTTGACTTCTCTTCATCACCCCACAAAAAATTTCTCCACCCAAGGTGTACAAGATTCTTTTTCCTTGTACAAACAATATTGTTGAATACCAAGCCCTTGATCAGTGGGATGAAAATCATTGTTGAATGGAAGGTAGACAAGCTAAACATCTTTGGAGATTCGCAGTTGGTGATCAACTAGGTTAACAACATCTATCAAACAAAAGATGAAAAATTGATGCCTTACAAGAGAATGGTTAATGATCTGAAAAAACACTTTTCACAAATTACTTTCCAACAAATTCCTCAAACAGATAACAAGGCGACCAATTCAATGGCCACTCTAGCTTTTATGTTATAAATGCTAGAAAATGACTTTCGACATGAATTCCTCATGGAGACATTATCCTACCCTGTCTATCACCCACTTAAATCCTGAATGATCTGTTCTGTCATAAGATATGATTCATCTCACCACCACCACATATACTCCTACTTACATGACTAGATTATTCTAGATACTCTAACCCAGAATGAGAAACATCACCTTATCCAAAATGCTTCACAGTATGTCATAACTTCTCACAACTTGTTTAGAAGAAGTCTCGATGATACACTCCTTAGGTGTCTAGAACCTGAAGATTCAAAATCTGCATTAATTAAGGTACATGAAGGCATTTGTGGATCACACACAAATGGCATGACACTGGCTTGCAAGCTTATTAGAGCTGGTTACTATTGGCCCAAAATGGAGAAAGAGACAATCAAATATGCTAAGTCATGCAAATAGTGCCAACTCCATAGAAATTTGATTCATGCTCCAGCTAGGGAGCTTAATCCATCATCACACTTTAGCCATTACAATAATGGGCCTTTGATTTGGTGGGTCAAATTCATCCTTACTCCTCAAATGGACACAAGTTCATCATAACAACTACAGACTACTTCACAAAGTGGGTTGAGGCAATACTCTTGCTAAGGCTAATGGGAAAATTCTAGCTATGATCATTCTCAACTACATCATCTATAGGTATGGTGTACCATCCTCCATTATCACATACAACAAAGGGAAATTAAAAAACAAGGATCTAAAAGAGCTATGTTCAAAACTCTAAATCATGCAACATTCGTCTTCCATCTACTACCCCCAGGGTAATAGACAAGAGAAAGCATCCAATAAGGATATTCTCAAAATCCTACATTGCACAATTAACAAATCTAGAAGGGGTTGCCACCTTCAAATTAATCCAGCTCTATGGTCTTATAGAACTATTACTAAAATTTTGCACATGTGTAAAATTTTAAGCATACATGCAATGAAAGTATAGAAGTGCTATTCGTTTCATTTTAACAATAGAAATGTCCTTGTATTTATTTACTTTTTAATATACATTGATGTTTAAAAATAAAATGAAACGATTGATATGTTGAAAATCTCACACAAGTCGTGAGTATAGCTAACTAATCTTCTTTCATAAAGAGATACATAAACAAAGAAATACATATGCATGAAAGAAATAGGAATAGAGATAACCAGTCATTGCCTGTTGCTTTGACTAGTTATGCACTCTTTCCCTGGCACAGCAGAATCTAGCTCCAAGCTCCATGATCTCCAGTAGCTGCAAGAAAAACATGAAGCAACTGATGTTAGATCCCAAAAGATCTAGGAAATGACCACCTATCTCTACAACTACACATGCTCTATCTATTGATGCATTTCACTACGAAAGAAAATAAGCTACAAAATTATTTGTGAGTGTCATGAGCCCACACTCGAACCTCACAAACTAATATGTTATAGGATTATTGACATCATAGATTGTGAATATGCACTTAATGCAAAAAAGTATGAAAGATAAACCAATAGGAAAAAACTTTGAATCATGCTGAAAGTTTGAAAGTTTGAGGAGGTTTCATTGCAAATGTAAACATGCTATGAAAAGTTGAACAGGAATCAAAACAATGTTGGCTATATAAATGTTCAATTTCCTAAAGGTTGCTTTTAGAAGATATGACCAGATGTTAATGACTTATACAATAAAGCAATCAAGAGTGTTATATGCTCTTAAACAGAATAGAACTTTTGATGGAAGTGTTCTAAGTTTTAAAAGCATAAGTTAATCGGAGTGACAACAAAAGATATCCTTGGATCTTATGTTTTTGCTTGAGTTTATTTAAGAAAGAATGTTGTTACCATTGTACCATGCCAATAATCATAAAGGTGATCATTCAAAGAAGTCCCCAAAGCAAGGCATAAGGGAAGGTTATCAAGGAAAAGAAAGTAAAGAAGTGAAAGTGACTACAGAAGATAACAACAAAATCCCAACAAATGAAGAGGATGACAGGATTAGGATCTGAACAATACATAGAGAAAATACTAGATTGAATAGAATCATCTAACCATGCCTTAAGATAGCAAAACTTTGAATTAGTTACCTATCTGAAGATACCAGTTTGCCTTTTACTGGAAATGATCTCAATCTTTTGGGATTCTCAACTAAATTGAACTGGTGATCATAAGGGGAACTTTTCTTTTTCATAGATAGTAAGAATGAGTTCAAAAATCTATACAAATGGGTTAAGTTAAAGAATGAACTGCAACCCTCATTTCCTTTAGACATGAAATTTACAGGGTCGACATGGATGTTTGGTAATAATTCTTATGCTTCCATCAATGACAAGGAAACTGTCCACATTCTTATTTTTTGAGCAGATGTTTAATGAGAATAGAGAGTACATAACAAAGTTTGAACAACGGGTAAGGAGCCAATTCAATCAAGGGAAAACCTTTTCATCAACATGTTTTCTCAAGCATTTGGTGCTGAACAAGAATGACAAATAATGTGCAAAATCATGAAGATACCAATGAGCATCATGGCTGGACATATTCCACGAGCCTGTCTTTTGAATGGGGTAAAGACTATCACAAAGAGATAATGCAAGGTCGTGAGAGCCTTTTTATCGCAGACATAAATGGAAGAAAGGATGGTTGAAGCCAAAAGCCAAAACACATAAAATTAGAGGATCAGCTACAACAATCATCAAAGCGGAGAGAACTCAACAATTGTGTGAACAAGAGAACTTGGTACTATAAGAAGAAGAGAAGTACTTCTACAGGGCTTAAACTGAGAGTCGCATAAACATCTGTGGTGGTCAACCATGGAGCAAAAGATACCACTAATTTCAAAAAAGGGGATTTACATCTGTATAGTTGCCACCTATTTTTGTTTCCCTTGCACCCCAAGGCTACCTGCCTTGAAATATTTATTCTTTCAATTCTAAATATGGCTCGGAGTATCAACTGAACTATACTGGTGTATCTGATGCCTAACAGCCTATATCTTAAGAGGGTTTCATCCAAAGTTACTTTGTAGGACATTGTCAGTTCTAGAGTTGTTGCTTCAACCAATTTGTGAAAATCCAAAAAACGTAAAAACAATGGACCTATAGATATCCAGCAACTCAAATATAGAGGCAAGCAGGAAAACCCATTTGGGCTTCATAATATCAAGTTAAAGTAGAGAATCGAGTCAGGGCAAGGAAAGGGAAAAGTAGCTTTATTATGTTATTTTGAAAAGAATATAATACCCTATGCAAAACATTCTCACAAAACATGCACAATATTATGTTATTCAAAGTAAGTTCCAGCAAGATTTCATGATAGTAAATGAGAAACACTTCAAAACTCTTCATTCAAAAGGATTCAAAGGGAAAAATCAAATGCCGTTTCAACCTATAGTAGAACCCTATTCAAGTTTTCAGAGCAAAGCCATGAGTTTGAAATGACATTCATCATTTTTAAAAGACAAAAGCAAAAAAAAAGCTTACCTTTGAATGTCTCAGCTAACCTCTCTGCAGATTATGCCAAGGAATCTCCTTCATACAACCAAAGATCATATGAATGATGAGCAGAACCTCAACACTAAGTTCTTGAAACCCTCATTCAAAAACTAAAAAATGAGTAAAATGAGATAGGTTTGGTTTTTTCAACGCATTATATCCTTTATCATTCTTGATAAACATTTGAGATCCATGGCTTTTCATGGGATGTTACATCCTTTTGAATTTTTTTTTAAAAATTTGAGATGAGTGAGGAGAGTTAATTGTTGATGTCTTAGAAGTTTGTTTTTAAAAGTTTATAATGTTACTTGTTATTAATTATGATAAAGAAATAATATTTAAATGATTAATTCTAATCATTTAATATTATTTTCTTATTCTAAAATGCAAGAACGTTATTTTAAATCATTTCTTTTGCATATGTGTTAATGTAAAGAGAAATATTTAAATGACGTAATTATAAGTCATTGGATATTTTTCTATTATTAATGCAAAAGGAATCAAATGAGTCATCTTATTCTCCCATTATGGTCTTGAAGTTTACAAGTTAGTTGAGAAACATATGGAGAGAATATAGGGGGTCGGATTTGACTTTGCCATGTTAGTTTGTGACTCTTTATGACTTGTTAGAGCATTTTTAGGGTAGTTTTGATGAGTCATAACAGGCATTTATGAGTGAATGGAGTCTTAGACATTATGGGACTTCATTTTGGAAGTTTTTAAGCCTTGTTTATGACATACGACCCAAAAAGTTGGGTATTGCACTTATTGAGTTGGTTAGCTCATTTAAGTCAGAGTTTTGATTTTATAATAAGTTTTAAGACATCTTTTTGAGTCTTGAGCTTTATTATAGGGTCTGTAATTCAAGATTTTGGTGATATAATACCAGTAACAGTACTATGATCATGTTTTATGGAGTTAATTGTTAAAGCCTTTTCCTCTCTGCAAATTTTGTGTACATCTTTGAATGATTTGATGGATTAATTTGTGAATGTTTCATTGTTCCTTGTTTTTTTGTCTCATTCTAGCACCTTTTTGTAGAGAAGTAAGTTTTCTTGCAGGTTATGATATGTGTTTATAGGTGAAATTAATCAAAGTGAGGTATTTTTTTATCCTCCTTGTTGTAGTTTTAGTACCGAAACCTTATCCTAAATCATTTGTGCAAGCTTTTACAAGAAATTGTGTTTTATGTATATTTCATTGAGCTATATAATCCTCTCTGTTACATGTGTGTTATATCTTTATAGTAACTTCTGGTGTATCACCTCCTTAGTTTAAACTTTAGGTTTTAGGTTTGTTTTTTTTAGTCATTTCTTACCTTTTCCCTGCAAATTTTTATTGAGTTTTAGAGTTTTTCACTAAAGGATCCAATAGGAGCTGGCCTAGAATCTGGAGGTTTCATTTCATTAGCCAGTCTCACATAGTGAAATGAATCCCATGTTAAGTAAGGGTCACTGAACATTACCAATTCAGTAGGGTGCAAATTCTGAAACTTAACAAGAACAAGTATCATAACTCCTACAAGGACAATGCCTTTTGCTTTAATATATGTAGCGGATGTTGTGCTTCCAATTAAGGTTGAGATTCCTACTCTGTGAGTCTCTGAAAGGCCTTATTACTGATGATGACTATATAATATCTTGACTAAAAGAGCTAGAACTACTGGATGAACATTGGCAAGTGGCATTCAATCATCTATGAGCTTACTAAAAGAGGATGTCCAAGAGCTACAATAAGAAAGTTAAACCATGAGATTTCCAAGTGGGTGACCTCATTCTGAGAGAGAACCCTAAGAATCAGTAACATCGAGTACAATAGGGAAATTTTGAGCCCAACTGGCTTGGTCCATACATCACCATTGTAGTGTTCAGATCAGGCACTTATCAACTCTCAACTACTGAAGGAGAATCGCTCAAGAAGTTGATCAACAACCTACATCTGAAAATATTCTTTAGCTAATATTCTTTGAAGCTATTTGTAAATATCTAAATGTCATGAAAAATGTCCAAACATTTAAAAAATTCCTAGAACAAATCTATTATCCTGGTGAAAACCTAGCAATAGGCACCTTGATAATACCAAAACAATTGAAAAAATACAAAATACAAAAAAGATCGAAAAAGAGAAAAGAACAAAAAAATTGAAAATAACAAGAAAAGTGTCATTGATGAAAATTTGGCAAACATGCATCATGGTAGAAAAAAAAAATCTTCCTTGAAGGTGAAAAATTGTGTTTCAAATGTTTCATCTTGCTGCACATCTTTTGGCTTATGTATAGCACTTTCCTGCTTTTAGTTCTTCACTTTCCTACTTTAGTTTGCTACCTTCGCTCATGCATACACTATCAGTTAGCTGTGAGACTTTGCTCATACGTACATGGATTGAAACTTGTCATAATCTAGGGGGAAACACCCTATGGTTTTAGAGGATTTCTTTTGTGTTAGTTAGTAGTTTTCCTAATTGTGTTTGCCTACTACCGCTTAGTCTATTGATAAGATTCCTCTCAAAGAAAATCTCTTTTGTTTTAGTCACTAGTTGTCCTAATCGTGTCTTCCTACTATTGTTTAGTCTATTGATGAGATTCCTCTCAAAGAAGATTTCTCTAACATCAATCACCAGTTGTCCTAAATGTGTCTGTCTACTATCATCCCTCTATTGAAGAGATTTCTTACAAACATTATAAACTTTGATATTTGACATCAATCCTCTAATACTGAAACTAAATTGGAAACACTGAAAGTATTTGAGCTATGTTGAGCTTTTGTTTCTATGTTTTGCTTCCATTATAAGAGCCTCTATCTTGTGTTGGATGGCCATGCGTACCTCAACTCATTTTATTTGGAAACTTTGGTGAGGTTGGGTCTTCTCCTTGACAATTTGAGTAAATTCTCTACGCTACACTAAAATACTGATACTCGTCCTATGAAGTGAATGTATAGGTCAATGCGACTATGATTAGCACACTTATATCTCAGGTTACAAATGCAAGGGTCATTGCAGATAGAATACTTACTGATTACTTACCATGTGAAGGATCTGACGCATGTCTGGTGTGCTTGTAAACAAGAAACATTTTGGTCATTCTAGGATTTATGCTCTGATGCTTATGTTAACTTGCTAAATTAATAGGAAAAGATGTTCTAGTCATTCTAGCTTCTTGTGCCTTAATGTTTACATCTAATTCTAACAAAACTCTGACTCGTGTCATATTCATATTGTCATGATTGTAATATCAGTGAGGGTTGTACGACACTTGATGGCCTTAACAAAATGCTCTATGATGAAAACTATATTTTATGGGTTCAGTAACCAGTCCTAGGGTTTGCATCTAGCATATGATTGCATTTCATACTAGAGTTTCATTAGGGCATGATCTTAGTTACTTATTCAATTGCATTCCTCAACTTGAGAGGTAGAAGACTTCTTTCATGTATCATGTTTCATCTTGATTACGCAAGTGTTCGATCCAATAGTTGATCTTTACAAATTTGATGGAACACCTATCATGAGAAACAAATGTGAAACCTGCATGAGATGTTAGTACATATCCATTTTTGCATTATCATAACATTCATTTACATTTCAACATAATCAAATAATGTCATAAACATACATCACATATCTACATCATAAAAAAACAAATCGTGACACATGCAACAATATCAAAAGAGAGCTCTCACATATATATATATATATATATATATACACTATATTTTATGGGTTTAGTAACTAGTCCTAGGGTTTGCATCTAGCATAGGACTACATTTCATACTAGACTTGCATTAGGGCATGATCTCAGTTACTTATTCGATTGCATTCCTCAACTTTAGAGGTAGAAGACTTCTTTCATGTATCATGTTTCATCTTGATTACATAAGTGTTTGATCCAATAATCGATCTTTACGAATTTGATGGAACACCTATCATGAGCAACAAATGTGAAACCTGCATGAGATGTTAGTACATATCCATTTTTGCATTATCATAACATTCATTTACATTTCAACATAATCAAATAATGTCATAAACATACATCACATATCTACATCATAAAAAAACAAATCATGACACATGCAACAATATCAAAAGAGAGCTTTCATATATATATATATATATATATATATATATATATATATATATATATATATATATATATATATATATATATATATATATATATATATATATATATCAAATGAGTCAAAATGTGACATGATACAAAAAGGGTGCTACTCGAGCACTATCGACAACAATGTCTCAAAATGATACAAAAGTGAGATGATGACACATCTCATATACATGCTATACATCAAAAGATGACAGAGGAACGTGAGCTAACTAAAAACTTCCCCTTCATCTCTTGGTGGAGGAGGAGGAGCATATGCTCTAACAAGCAATCGAGCACCCTCTGATGCTCTAGTATACACTGAAAAATGGGGCACCTAATCAACAGCCTTTAGTAGCACACTGACAGATGTATCACAGTAATAGGCAGCTCACATCATTTGTGTGCATGCCTCATCACATGCTCTCTCTAGTTGATCTAGGAGCTCTCAGATCTCTTGATCGCACTCCACCAAGCGTGCATTTCACACCATCACCTAGATCTATAGCTCTCCTAGTTGTTTTTGCATTGTCCTAACACACTCTCATGATCATCATAGTGCATCATATGTCTAGGCTAGTATATTTCCACCGTATGGTCTAGGAGTAAGTTGGTCCTACATCTCCTCATCTCTCCTGCCACCCACTTGGTCTCCCTTCTATGCTTGCTATGGAGGCTAGTCCTTCACTATCTACCGCTATGCATCATCATTGATGACACCCAATGTGCCCATCTCTCCTAGTGGTCTCCTTTGTCCAAACCTACTCCCACCAGCACTATGATCCATCCTCATTTGCCAAGGTGGAATAAGTACTGTTGTATTTTAATCTTCCCGCCAAATTCATAATTCATATTGCCCTTCCCGCCTTTGAAATATCCATAGTCAAATACTCGTGGAAATATTTAAATACCAAAGTTTTAAACCTTATGATATATTTTGCGGCCCGCAATTTCTCCATCACCAGATCTGCAAAGATCAAGGGCAAGCGCCATCGCACTATGGAGAAGCTGCACGAGATTTTTGTTAGCGACATAGCACTTGTTGATGTGTGTCCGGTGGGTCCAGCTTGCAAGGCAGAGGTTGGGGGCGGGTCAAAAAAGTTCTGCGACACCATGGGTGCCATGTCGCTATCATGTGTTGGTTGAAATAATGTCATAGCGACATAGCGCCCAGCCGGCCGAAGGGTGCTTCGACGGTGAGTCCCAGTGTTTGGCAGGCAAGGTTGCAGTACTGGGTGAACATGTTTTGACGGGCCAGAAAGTTTCAAAAAGTGGCAAGGCACCATGGCACCAACGAAAAACTCACAAGTTTTTCATTAGTGACATAGTGCCCAAACAAAAGATCAGACCACGGCAAGAGCAATCAGGCATGGTGGGTCCCAACAAGTACTTCGCATGCACGGTAGGAAAGTCCAATGCTACAACGACCAATCAGATGGAGACACATCTACGAAGGAAGGGAGTATTATCGTTGGGCGCTATGGTGCTATGGGGATTTGGTCTCGATTTCCCCATAGTGACATAGCGCCTGGTTGACACGTGGTGTGGTCAGGATCAAACAATACCAGAATCTGCCAGGTTGGTGCTTCAAAGGCCAATAGGGAGGTGCCAAGTGTATGAGTCAGAGCATATGTGGTTCACGGGCCCAAAAATTTTCAGGGGGAAGGATGTGCAAAGTACGAGGTGGTTCTGATTGTTAGATTGAGATTGATCTACGATGGGCGCCATCGCACTATGATGAACTGCTTGAGAGATATCAACAGCGACATAGCACCTGGGTACCACGTGTCCTGGTGGGACCATATTTTCATGTAGCCAGTGCAGTAAAGGGTTTGGGTCACTCGTGATTGTCAAATTTGTAGAGATCAATGTTGGGCGCTAACTCGCTATCAAGAAGTGCTCGATGTTTTGCCATAGCGAGTTAGCGCCCCGAGGACACGTGTCCTTGTGGGCCTAGGAAGGAGGCATAGTAACATAAGCAGTTTGATGCTGGCAGTCAAGTTAGGGCATCACAGTAATAGTTTGGTTTTGTAGTAGTTAGGTTGGTGACCACTGCAGTTAGAGATAATAGTGGGGCACTATGCCGCTATAATGACCCTCAGGGCATGGTGCCCATAGTGACATAGCACCCAAGCACTTTAATGGAGCATGGTCAGTGCGTGGAACCTTGAGGAGGTGGCAAAATAAAGAGAGATGATTGGCTCGCGTGGCCTAGTTGGCACATAAGGAACTATTTGACTTGCTTTGACCTCGCGGATTCATGAGCCAGAAATAATGAATCAAGTTTTTTGCCGTGAGATTTCGATCCTGTGATCAATGCCACCGACTCAGAAGTGAATGCAAAGTGCAAGGACATTCTACCACCATTACAGATCTATCTACTATGTATGGGGATGCTTTTTTGGCACCATTTTTGTCTTCTCCAGGCTCATTGTCAGAGGAATATTAGATTTTTGGTACTCAAAACCCTGTTCAAATCAGATCTTTGATCGGATTCTCAGGTTGAGAAGTTAATGCCAGTAGGTGAGAAGTAAATGTAATGCAAAAATCCTCAGTTATGCCTGAACTATAAAGGCAAGTTTTGTTTTCATTTTTTGGGAGGAGGACCTTCTCTCTGATTTCCCTTGCTATTGCTCTGCAATTCTAGTGTAAATTCCCCTATGCCTCTAAGCTGTCTGATTCTCCACTTATCTCCTTCGGCCATTGGTATTAAAGTGCAAGAATTCTTTGCCTGTGTCATTGCTTTGTGGAAATTTGTAATCTGCATGACTGTATCTCTACTGGCCTGTGAATGATATATAAGTGAACTTCTTCCTTGTGTCATTCATCTTGGTTTTCTGATCTGTATGTGGTTATTTGATTAAAGCAAGTCTGGATGTGTATATCCTTAGTTTCATTTTGGTTTAGTAGCACATGTATGGGCAGAGAATTGGTCCGAACACTCTATTTTGGTGCATCACCTCCTTAGATCAGAACTAGGTAGATTTGCTTTCGTGCTCTCCTTCTCCCTTTTCCTCTCCAAGAGTAGTTAGGTGCACCCTGATAGTAGAGGAAGCCAACCTTCTCTGGAGACTCAACCTCACAGTTCAAGTCCCACAGCTTGGAGGTTGTTTCCATGTTTCACTAGGTTGTCCTCACACATAGGCCTTGGACAAGGGTGCAAACCTAAGTGACAACAGTTTTTGGCACACCCGGTGGGACTCATCCATTAAAGATTTAAAGTCTACTGGTGTCAAGAAGAAAGAGTTTCAAGATTAATACTAAAGAGATAGTACTAGCTTCAGTGTTTAAGCCTTCAAGAGGCTGATTATTCAAAGTACTTGGCAACTCTGAGCTTCGACAAATCTGGTTCCAGGCCAAAGTTGCAGAAATTCATGCCCAGAGTTGAAACAAGGGCATCTTCTAGAGGTAAATTTCGATATCAAGAGCTTTCTCTTTCAAATCCTAGAAGAAGGAGGACTAGAATTTCATTATCACCAATTAGGGGTGTAATAACAATCGATATACCTGTAATATCTGTCTCTACTCCCCCTGTTGCTCGGACTCAGCCAAGATTGCCATCAACACTCATCAATAGAACACTTGTTTACATGGCACAACTAAGAGTTCATGCTTTTGCCACTTTTAATGGTGGAAGTCCTCTATTGTTAGCCCAAAGACATGATATACCAGTATTTGCACTCAAAAGTATACCTAATTTTACTGGTGAAGCTTCCATCTCCCCTTTAGAGCATATCCAAGAAGTAGCAAATGTCTGTAATATTCATGGTATTACAGAGGATGATGTTGCTGTCAGACTTTTAGCCTCATCTTTAAAAGGAAAAGCATTACAGTGGTATAGAGGCTTAGCTCATGGTTCTATAACTGATTGGGATGGACTAGGAGCAGGATTATGCAAACATTTTGAGGATAGAAGTGACCATTTGTCACTTTTAGAGCAACTGACTACTATAAAAAGAGCCCCCCATGAATGTATGACTAATTTTAACTATAGATTTCAAAAGACATGGGATAGAATACCTACTTCGGTGAAACCTACCCCTGGTAATGCCTTCTTGCATTACCTTAGAGCCTTCAACAGTGATATTGCCACTACAATCCAAACTATGGGAGGAGATACCTTGCCTAATGCCTATGAGATAGCCATAAAAGCTGAGAACATCCTGATATAAGGAGGAAATTTGGCTCCAAGGCCCCCTATCCCCTTCTTTCTTGATATCCCAAATCATCAACTGGCAATGGCCCCTCTTCCTACAACTTCTACATCACAATCCCTTACTCCAGTTCCCCAAGTTTCCACACCCTCAAATGGAATAGATGAACTCAAAGAGATGCTCCAAGGTCTAGTGCTGAATACAGATAAGAGAGAGAGGATCCTGGATAAAAAATTGCAAGAGCAGGGGAGGGAGTTGAAGGACCAAGGAAAGAGATTAGAGGATAGTTTCTCTATGATACAAAAAATGAGTAGCAAGGTGGTGGCCTTAGAAAGGCAGCAAGCTCAAGGTGGCAAGCCTCCCCAATTGCAATATCAGGCTCCAAATGGTGGTAGGCCTCCTAATAAGTGGAATAGCTCTTTTGATCAGGGTAGGCAAAATAGTCATGCTTCTACTTCAAGCTCAAATCAGAATAGAGCTATAGTCCCTCAAAATAACTTGGCCCAAGATCAATATTTATGTCCTTCTTGCAACTATTCTTATGCCTATTGCATGTGCCAGAAGGCAGAATCTTATTTGGCCCTAATTGACCAAGAACCTGCAGCAAAGCAATCATACAAAGAGGATCATCCCAAGGAGGCCTCATATATTCAAGGACAGGATGATTGTTCTTTCATGAATCATCAGATGGAGGAGCACTATAATGTAAACCAGGATTCCATACTATGAGCTATGGAACATACTGTCCCTCCTTCTCCTAAGCAGGCCTCAACTTCAAGTGATACACCTCATATACAAGCAGCAAATGAACAAACAAGTGTTTCGCAGTAGCAAGGGAAAGATTCTAGAAAGAAAGATGCAAGTGATCCTTATCTTGCCCCATCTCAACCTCTTATAAGTGCAGCTCTCAAATTTTCTACCAAAGTTCCTAATGCACCATTTAGTGTGGTAGAGCAAATGAAGAAGACAAATGTGAACATTTCTATGTGGGATGCCGTTGCTACCATACCAATGCAGAAGAAGATGCTGCAACGAGAATTGGAGAAGATTGAACCCAAGGATCAACCATCTATCATGAAGAGTGCCACAAGTCTAGTACAACAAGCAAGGGATGTGGAGACAAATAAAAAGGTTAGAACTCCTCCATTCTATGTTTCTCTGATTATAGGGGCTAATTAGTCCACAATTGCATGATAGATTCAGGGGCTAGTAGCTCAGTAATGCCTAGGTGTGTTGCTGATGCTTTAGGAATGAAATATGAGCCCATTGTTAGGGATGTGTTACAATTAGATGGTAGTACTGTCAAAGCTATAGGTATCCTTAGGAATGTGGAGATGGCCCTACATGCATGCCCTGGTTGCACTATGATTCAAGACATATCTGTTGCTGAAGTCAAGCCCCATTTTGCTATTTGTCTTTCAAGAGACTTCACTGCTCAAATTGGTGGATTCATATCTACTGATTGGTCATATATGTCATTTAAGACCAGATATGGAGCCAATGCCTCAATTAGAGTAGAACCTCAAGCCCTTCATCACATTGAATCTTACACCCCCAATCCCATCAACATGAATTGCCCTATTCTAGAGATGGATGAAAATGACATAGTAAATGAGCTTGCCACTTCCATAGTAGAGATTCCTAATTTCTTCTTGGATGAATGGGCTAGTACATATCAGTTTGAACCTATGTCAGAAACTCTTGAGACAGGCCTTAGTACATATTGCATAATAGAGAAAGATGCTCCAGTTCCTGATCTAATCGAGACTAATGATGATATAAGTGGAACATGGAGTATGTACTTTGATGGCTCAAGGAATAGAAATGGATCAGGGGCTGGTGTTATGTTGATCTCTCCTGCACAAATAAGATACTACTTCTCCTTTAGGCTCTAATTTAGTTGCACCAATAATGTGGTCGAGTATGAATCTTTGATTCAAGGTCTCTTACTTGCCCAAAAGAGAGGAATTCAAGCCTTGAGAGTATATGGGGATAGTGAGTTGGTAGTTAACCAAGTGAGAAACCAGAATATCACCAAAAATGGCCTACTCAAGTCTTACAAACACAAAGTTTGGGATTTGCTTGAGGGATTCAATGCATTTAATATTCAGAGCATTCCTAGGAAAGAAAATAGACATGCTGATAGACTTGCAGCAGTGGGTGCATCTTATGATGTACCAAGGAATCTTGAGGAAGAAAAGAAGCAACAAATAAGGGTGGTAGTGAGGCCTACCATCCTTGACAACAACACTCATTGGCAGGTGTTTGATTCTGACGAGCAAATTGTGAGTTTTTTGCAGAATGAGGCAGAATTCTCGGAAAGAAACCAGTCAAGACTGCGAGATCAGTATGGTGATCAGATCATTCATCTCAGTTCTAACAAGTTGCCCAAGGGTCTCATTACCTTGGAGAGTGTCTTTAATCTTGATGATCAAACAAGAGGCAAAGGAATGAATCTAGCTGCAGAAAAGGATGATTATGCCCCAGTTACAATTGCTGATGGAAAATTTCTGAATATGGGGAAGGTATGTTCCGAAACTGAGCAAGAAAACTTCATTCATCTATGTCAAGAATTTAATGATGTATTTGCTTGGACATATGATGACTTAAAAGGGTTTGACCCTAGTTTGTTTCAGCATACCATAGATTTAGTTGATAAGGCCAAACTAGTAAGGCAAAAATAGAAGCCAGTGAATCCTGAGATTGAGCCTCTAATGAGAAAAGAACTATCCAAGTTGATAGAGGCTAATATAATATTTCCTATCAAACACTCATCATGGGTAGCTAACCTTGTCCCTGTAAGGAAGAAGAATGGAGAAATCAGACTGTGTGTGGACTTTAATGATCTTAATCAGGCTTCTCTTAAAGATCACCATCCTCTCCCTTCCATGGAGCAAATCCTGTCCAGAGTCAATGGGTCAAGGTGATTCTCTTTTCTTGATGGATTCTCTGGTTATAACCAAGTGTTGGTTAAAGAATCTGACAGACATAAAACAACATTTACTACTAAATGGGGCACCTATGCTTATTGCAAGATGCCATTTGGACTAACAAATGCAGGTGCCACATTTCAGAAGGCAATGGAGATGGCCTTCAAAAAATTAATTGACAAGTTTGTCTTAGTATACCTTGATGATATAATTGTATATTCAAAAAATATAGAAGATCATTTTGATCATCTAAGACAGGTATTTCTAAGATGTAGAGAGTTTGGGGTTTCCCTTAACCCAGCCAAGTGTGTCTTTGCTACAAGCCAAGGAAAATTATTGGGACACATTGTATCTAAGGATGGGTTGACCATTGATCTAGAAAGAACAAAGGCAATACTTGCCCTTCCTCTTCCTAAACACAAGAAGGGGTTGCAAAGTTTTCTTGGTAGAATAAATTTTGTAAGAAGGTTTATTCCTAATCTTGTCACCATGGTGAAACCTCTTACAGCTATGCTTAAGAAAGGTATGGTCTTCTCATGGACCGAGGAAGGGAAAGAGAGTTTTTAAGAGATCAAGACAGCCATATCCTCAGCCCCTACTCTCATGAACCCAAATTTTGAAAAAGATTTCATCCTCTACACTCTAGGTGGTGAGTCAAGTATCTCTACTGTCTTGACTCAAACAAATGACAAGGATGAGGAGCAGCCCATAGCCTTCTTTAGTGAAGGGCTTAAGGAATATGAAAATAAGTACAACTTTGTTGAGAAGCAGGCCCTTGCGGTCATTAGAGCCTTGAAGAAATTCAAGCACCTCTTATCCCACAATAGGATCCATTTGTTGGTGCCCCATGCTAGTGTAAAAGACTTCCTGTTAAGCAAAGATATCAGTGAAAAGAGAGATGGATGGATCACTAAGGTAATGGAGTATGATGTTGATATTCAGATTACCAAGCTGGTAAGAGGGAGAGGATTGTGCAAATAAATGTTATCAAGCCAGGATTCAGAAGAAGAGGCTGCTATGGTAATAATAGAGCAGCAAGAGTTAAGAAACATTAATGGCCCAAGGAGCTGGATAAATGATATGAAGAACTTCTTATCAAGGAATGGATACCCTTAGGGATTGGACAGAACTAAAAGGAGACAATATAGACTGCAATCCATTCCCTATGTTGTAATTGATGGTACCCTATTCAGGAGGGATTTTAATGGGACCCTGTTGAGATGCATTGAAGAGGATCAGGCTAAGAGGATGATTAAGGAACTTCATGATGGCGCTGATGGTGGCCATTTCTCTACAAGAACAACTACCATGAAGATCATGAGGGGTGGTTATTATTGGCCATCTCTATTCCATGATTTTTATGGATATGTGAGAAAATGTGAGAAGTGTGCTTTCTTCTCAGGCAAATAGAGGCTTACAGCTCTCCCCCTTCGTCCTATTCAGGTGGATCAGCCCTTTACCCAATGGGGGTTGGATTTTATAGGCCCCATTAGTCCTCCATCTAGTGCAGGTCATAAATGGATTTAGGCTGCTACTGATTATTTCACTAGATGGAAAGAGGCAGTTGCCTTGAAGGATGCCACAGAACCATCAGTTGTTGAATTCCTTGATGGAATTGTATCTAGGTTTGGTGCTCCTTCTACTATTATTTCGGACAATGCTAAGTCTTTTGTTGGAACCCAGATTTGTGCATGGGCAATGAATCACAATATCTACCTGAGCACATCATCAAATTACTATCCCCAGGGTAATGGTTTGGCTGAGTCTTCCAACAAGAATCTGATTAGAATCATGAAGAGGACAATAGAAGACAATCAGAGGGTCTGGCATAAGAAATTAAGAACTGCTCTGTGGGCTAATAGGATAACACCCAAGAGATCTGTTGGGAATTCACCTTTTGTGTTGGTATATGGTAGGGAAGCCAGACTCCCAATCTCATTGGAATTCCCATCCTTGGAGTTGGCTCATCAGCTTGAATTGATTGAAGATAGTGCCATGTCAGTAAGAATGGCAGAGCTAATTGAGTTAGAAGAGAAAAGAAATAAAGTTATGCAGACCCTAGAGATGCATCAACAATAGATGAAAAGGAGTTTTGATAAGAAAACTAGGGTCAGAACCTTCAGAGAAGGAGATTTAGCTCTAAAGTGGGATGCAAATAGGGAAAAACCAGGAAGACATTCCAAATTTGATGCACTATGGAGTGGCCCCTATCTGATTGCCAGTTGCAAATAGGCTAATGCATTCCAGCTAAGCCGGCCCAATGGAGAGATTTTGCCCATTCCAGTCAATGGGATCTATCTGAAGCCCTGTTTCTAAAATTTGGGAATCCATGTACATAAGTAGTTTAGTTTCTTTTTTGTTGTTTCCTGCTTTTCAATAAGTGCACGTGCACATGGTTCTCTCTTTGAGTTGCCAGCTTTCAAAGTTTTGACAATTTTGAGGTTACAGAAGTAGAGCTAGGGTTTTTAATGTTTTGATCTCCTCACAGAAGGGTTAGGGTTTTGCAGTTCTCAGATTCATACTTTTTTGACTCCATGACCCAATGGATTGTTTACAGGCACTGGTCATGCATCGAGCAGGCTCATGCCCCCTGTGAGTCGCCAAAAATGTTGTATTTTAATCTTCCCGCCAAATTCATAATTCATATTGCCCTTCCCGCCTTTGAAATATCCATAGTCAAATACCTGTGAAAATATTTAAATACCAAAGTTTTAAACCTTATGATATATTTTGCGGCCCACAAGTTCTCCATCGTTAGATCTACAGAGATCAAGGGCAGGCGTCATTGCGCTATGGAGAAGTTGGACGAGATTTCTGTTAGTGACATAGCACCTGTCGACACGTGTCCGGTGGGTCCAGCTTGTAAAGCAGAGGTTGGGGGCGGGTCAAAAAATTTATGTGGCACCATGGGCGCCATGTCACTATCGTGTGTTGGTCGAAATAATGTCATAGCGACATAGCGCCCAGCCGGTCGGAGGGTGCTTTGACGGTGAGTCCCAGTGTTCGGCGGGCAAGGTTCGTAGTACCAGGCAAACATGTTTTGACGGGCCAAAAATTTTCAAAAAGCGGCAAGGCACCATGGCGCCAACAGAAAACTCACAAGTTTTTCGTTAGCAACATAATGCCCAAACAGAAGATCAGACTACGGCAAGAGCAATCAGGCACGGTGGGTCCCAACAAGTACTTCGCATGCACGGTAGGAAATTCCAATGCTACAGCGGCCAATCAGATGGAGACACGTCTGCGAAGGAAGGGAGTATTATCATTGGGCGCTATGGCGCTATGGGGATTTGGCCTCGATTTCCCCATAGTGACATAGCGCTTGGTTGACACGTGGCATGGTCAGGATCAAACAATACCAGAATCTGCCAGGTTGGTGCTTCAAAGGCCAATAGGGAGGTGCCAAGTGTATGAGTCAGAGCATATGTGGTTCACGAGCCCAGCAATTTTTAGGGGGAAGGATGTGCAGAGTACGAGGTGGTTCTGATCATCAGATTGAGATTGATCTATGATAGGCGCCATTGCAGTATGAGGAACTGCTCGAGAGATATCAACAGTGACATAGCGCCTGAGCGCCACGTGTCCTGGTGGGACCATATTTTCATGTAGCCAGCGCAGTAAAGGGTTTGGGTTGCTCGTGATTGTCAAATCTGCAGAGATCAACGCTGGGCGCTAACTCGCTATCAAGAAGTGCTCAATGTTTAGCCATAGCGAGTTAGTGCCCCGAGGACACGTGTCCTCATGGGCCTAGGAAGGAGGCATAGTAACATAAGCAGTTTGATGCTGGAAGTCAAGTTAGGGCATCGCAGTAATAGTTTGGTGATGTAGCAGTCAGGTTGGTGACCACCACGGTTAGAGATAACAATGGGGCGCTATGTCGCTATAATGACCCTCAGGGCATGGTTCCCATAGCGACATAGCACCCAAGCACTTTAATGAAACATGGTCAACGCATGGAACCTTGAGGAGGTGGCAAAGTAAAGAGAGACGATTGGCCCGTGTGGCCTAGTTGGCACATAAGGAACTGTTTGACTTGCTTTGACCTCGCGGATTCATGAGCCAGAAACAATGAATCAGGTTTTTTGATGCGAGATTTTGATCCTGTGATCAATGCCACCGACTCAGAAGTGAATGCAAAGTGCAAGGACATTCTACCACCATTACAGATCTATCTACTATGTTAGGGGATGTTTTTTTGGCACCGTTTCTATCTTCTCCAGGTTCATTCTCAGAGGAATATCAGATTTTTGGTACTCGGAACCCTGTTCAAATCAAATCTTTGATCGGATTCTCAGGGTGAGAAGTTAATGCCAGTAGGTGAGAAGTAAATATAATGCAAAAATCCTCAGTTATGTCTGAACTATAAAGGAAAGTTTTGTTTTCATTTTTTGGGAGAAGGACCTTCTCTCTGATTTCCCCTGCTATTGCTCTACAATTCTAGTGTAAATTCCCCTGTGCCTCTAAACTGTCTGATTCTCCACTTATCTCCTTCAGCCATTGGTATTAAAGTGCAAGAATTCTTTGCTTGTGCCATTGCTTTGTGGAAATCTGTAATCTGCATGACTGTATCTCTGCTGGCTTGTGAATGATATATAAGTGAACTTCTTCCTTGTGTCATTCATCTTGGTTTTCTGATTTGTATGTGGTTATTTGATTAAAGCAAGTCTAGATGTGTATATCCTTAGTTTCATTCTAGTTCAGTAGCACATGTATGGGTAGAGAATTGGTCCAAACACTCTATTTTGGTGCATCACCTCCTTAGATAAGAACTAGGTAGATTTTCTTTCGTGCTCTCCTTCTCCCTTTTCCTCTCCAAGAGTAGTTAGGTGTGCCCTGATAGTAAGAGCAAGTCAGCCTTCTCCGGAGACTCAACCTCGCAGTTCAAGTCCCACAGCTTGGAGGTTGTTTCCATGTTTCACTAGGTTGTCCTCGCGCATAGGCCTTGGACAAGGGTGTAAACCTAAGTGACAATAGGTACCTATGTGGCCCTCTATCGTGGACCTTGTTGTTGTGGTTGTTATTGATGTTTGCACTACTTATATAGGTGCTACCATGCCCACTATATCTGTAGACCATGGAAATAGATGACTCACAAAATACTCGCTAAACTCGGGAGTCATCCCTCCATCTGCTACCACTGGCAAGTAGTCCCACGGGGTAAGTATGAGGCCCCACACATCTATCATGGATTGACTTGGATCTAATCTCACTGACCACCCCTTCTTCACCTCCTTGGTGAAATGGACGTATAGTAATACTCCTATGATATGTCATGTGGTCGCCCATACTATCTCCACACTCATGTTAGTGGGAACCTCTCGATCACTTGGATTGATCACATGATCAAAGGTCGTGATGCAAACATATATCCCAACTAGACCTAGGCATTGTCCCAAGCCTTAGTATCCCTCTAAGGTCACCATACCACTTACACTAGGTCATCCAGTTGTGCTCTCCACTACTTAGTCTTACCCAGCATGGATTGGGTCATCTGTCCCCTGTATCAAAAAATATAGGGCTCATGCGACTGATACAGGTCCTCACAAATAGCCTTGGTAATGGGCAAGTGCTCCCATGCCCACACCTGTAACACATAAACCCTCTTTTCCATACTCGTTGCCTCTTTGTAGGTGATCTCGTGAAACATGTGTGCCAACATACACTAGCCCCATCCAAAGTGTGCGGGTTGCTCGATCATCTGTTGTAACATGTGACCTCATCCACACTCTAACCCATGCTTATCTTTGTCAGGCATCAGATAGAAACCAAGGAAAGCACCCAATACCACTGCCAATCTATTTTTAGGTCTATACTATTATACCAACTCCTCCCAAGGGATGGCCCTTCCCATAATGATGTAATATTGGAATATCGCCCTCAATGCTAAGGTACCCTACCTCAACTATGTGTCATACTCAATGTGTGGGCCATGAAAGGGAATCCTAAGTATCTGGTATATATCCTTAGGTGTAATTTTCATCTCTCCAAGAGGAAGGTGGAAGGTGTTCATCTCTGAATGGAAATGCTCCAACAATGTTGTCAATAATCTGTGGTTCACCCGAATGTCGAGGATTTCACATAAATGAGCGAGGCCCAATGTGTCAATGTGTGTCAACTTTGCAGCATCCAACTGTCTCACTAAGGCCCTGATAGCTAGATAATGTGATCAAAATCCAACATTCAGAAAATAAACCTACAAATTGTCAAACAACATAACACAATCAATACATGATCAATTAACATGCTACCTCTAAACACTATGCAATGCTACTACAACTGCCTAGAAACATGCTACAATGAAGCTCAAATGAAAAAATACATGTGATTTACCTCACTAATTGACTACAAACTGACCAAAATGCTAGTTTGTGGTGATTGATCAGGGAACTACTGTAGATACTTCATAAATTCTTTGGAAATTTTTTTTTGGGCTACTATTCGTTAATTGGCTATTATTTATTTGCCAATTTATGGCTGACATGTTGTAACTAATTTTAACCCTAAAGTGACAAAAATACTTGTATAAAAGGGCTTAGGGTTAGGGATTGTTTAATAAGGTGTGATGAAAAAATTGCTTCTTGCGGTGATATTGAGTTGTAAGGGTTTATAGATTGTAATCAGGTTGTAATCACTGGATCATAATAATATTGGACTTGTTGTTTGGTGGATGTAACCTAGGGATTGGGCGAACCACATTAAATCTTAGTGCCTTGCGTTCTCTTCTGTGTGATTTACTATTTTCTAATATTATTTATATTTGCATGTAATTGTTATTTCTATCTAAGGTTTAATACTAACACAAAATCTTGCATGAGATTTTGCTTGCATAACACTTCTTCTTGTGAGGACTCTTGTAGGCTCGTGTGAAGAAATGAGTCCTCGCACAAGGACTTGATACCTAATAACCTAGAACATCTCAAAATGAGTAAAATATTGAATAAAATGCATCAAATTCATACTCAAAAGGGGGTTTATCAATGACTTATAGGTGTTCTATAGTACGTCAGCTGACTGTGTCGCTTGGATTGCTCAAATTTATGAGAACACATGGGAACCTCCATTTTCACCTCAGAACTCCTCCACAAAAGAAAAATGATCAAATGATTTGAAAATGACCTTTTGGGGCCTTATATAGGTTTTGACCTATTTTTTCAAAGTGCTCTAATTGGCATGAAAATCACCCCTTGGCTAATTGGACCGCTTTGAACTTATTTTCGAGATCTAAATTGAAATTTGACACACTTGAATAGCTCAAAATCACATTTTAAATTTTTGGGACCAATGTGATCAAACGCTTGTGTAGTCTATCTTTTTGAAGCAATACAAATCTCAGAACAACATCAACTCAACATTTCAAAAAAAATCCACCTTTTTCATAAAAAGTTAACTCTAATTAACTATGGTCAAACTTAGTCAACTAGACCTCTAAATCACTTTGAATCAACTCCAAATTTTCTACATAATCTTCTTATCCATTCTACATTCTTTTGAATCTTTGATCATACTAATATCTTTAAATCTACTACTTTACATCACTATTTTCATGTGTCATCTTTCAATTTTGCTCCTAAGGGGGCAGGATGATTACATCATTGAATCAATCAAATCTTGCTTCAATCATCTAAACTTAATATCCTCATTGCCAAGGGCATCTTTGTTCCTTCTATCTAACAATATATGTTATCTATCTTATTTATTGATCATCTGATCCAACTTATAATACTCCTTATCATAGCTCGATGGACAAGTATTTAAGGCACTCTGTCTAGACTCTTGAGGGTTAAGCCTCATTCTAGGGATAATCCTATGACTAATGATAGGTCTTGTTACTTCTTTTATGGACCAATATCTAGGTGTTTTATCTGGACTCTAAAGGATTAAGCTTCATTCTAAAGATAACCCTAAGCTTTATTTCAATCACTATTTAATGGGTAGTTATCAAGGCATTATAACCATGACTCCTAAGATTTAAGCCTCATTTTGGGGACAATCCTATGAATCATGATTGATCTTGTCATATTTTAATGGATAGGTATTGGGGCATTCTAACCCTGACTCTTACGGATTGAGTCTCATTATAGAAACGATCGTATGAATCATGATAATCTTTTTTCTCTTAGATTGGTATCTAGGTGTTCTATCAGGACTTCAAAGGGCTAAGATTATGGAGATAACCCTAAAAATCTCATCAATTGGTTTTCGTATCATCAATTTCATAACCAATCTTAGTTCTCGTTCTATGCTTCAAACTTTCAATTTCTTTGAATCAATGTGCTACTCCCACATTAATTCAAAGAGGGGCAAATGTAATACCCAAAATTAACACATTGGCATTCTGAACCAGTTTCAGTGCATCAATTTTACAACATGAATTCTTTGATCAATTAAGTCCTATTGTACTAGGCATTTCTGATTGTCTTTACTTGACCTAAGTGTCAAATGTAGAAAACCCCTGATTTGTATTAATCACATACTTTATTTAATTGCTAAATATCAACTTAAATTGACTAAATTAGCCTTTTAATTAATTTAATTTAATTATAGTCCTAACACTTTAATTAAATTAATTTCACCCCCTTTAGCTAATACATATGAAAATGGAATTAAATATATTTGATTTAATTAAATACCCGCATCCTAATTGTTGAATTTAATTATTTAATTAATTAGAATATTCATTTATGAGGTCATGTTTAATTGAATAAATCAAATATCCTCTCCAACATTCTTTCCTAATTTATCTCTTTCAACTCCTTTAGTAATAGAAATTTGCTATTTTCACTCAACTCTCTTCAAATCTAAACTATTCATTTGGTTTGATCTTGACCATTGATTGGTTTTGAGATTATATAAAGAGACCCTCCACCTCTAATTTTAGAGGATTTAATTGATGAGTATCAAATTGCTATTGGATTGAACACTCAAGCATTTTGCATTCAAAACTCCATTGCTTTCATATGCTTTCTCATATAGATTAGAATGCATCCATTTAGATTAATTTGCATAGATCTCAGTTTAATCTTGCATTCATCTAGATTAAATCCTTTGTTATAGTTGATCTAGCTACTAAATTCTTGATTCTAAGAGAGCATGATAAAACCCTATCTAGATAGAAGGCAATAGATCACCTTGTACATAAATTCAAGATGAATAATCTCATATTCATGCTTGGATGTACCTGACAAACAATGATCATGTTGAAGTGTGTGGTTAATTCAAAGGCTCAAATTTAACACTCACACCAAGTGGTTCATAGCGTAATGTAAAAGGAAAATAAAAATCTATGAATTAAACTTTGATTTTTTTGATAAATTTTATGTACTTCATGGTGTACCATCTTAAATTAGACAAACTCAATTTTCGTAATGGTTTTGCACCTATTTAATGCAATATCATCAATCTCCTTGCACATTTCATTTCTTCTTCCCTTTTTTTTCCTTTCTCCTAGGTGGAATTAAGGTAAAACATAATAGATCCTCTTTAAAGATCCTATTTCAATAGTGTTAAGCTTGAGGTTAGGTCTATCCTCCTAGGTTCTCCCTTCTCTTTGTCTATCCAATTGGAATTCGCTCTTTGCACTGTAATGACTATATCTCAAATTATGTACATGATTTTGTAGATCTCAGAACTATTTTTGGATCCCAAAGGGATCTAGGAGGTTTTGAGACTTGGTTGTTAGAGCTGCAGTGCACCTCTAATGGGCCAATTAGAGTCATAGTGTGCCCTTGATTAGGACTTATTTTGGGTCTCCTGTTTAGGTCTCGTGTCCAGGTACCTTCAGGGTGTTAATTCCTAGGCAAGTCAACATGTAGGAGTTAGTTAATTATGAGCTCTATATAAAACCTTCTATTTTCTCCATTTCTCATCATCAAATTTCATGTCCAATCACTTACACTCAAGTTCTCAAGCATTCTTCAAGCGTTGAATGCATTCCAGTTATCACTCCATTGAAGATCAAAGAATCATGCATTCAAGCTATTGAAGGATTTTATGCAAGATGTATCATTCCAAAATTGAAGATATCCCTTCATACTTTCAAGATCTTGTTAGCATGAATACTAATGGTATTCCTATGGAAGAGTATCCTAGTATTGTTGGAGAGATGATACAATGATCATATGTTGTATTCATGGTAGTGTTTATCATTGATGTCAACATATATGTTATTTTTGTAGAGATTGATAGAGCAACAAGAAAAGTTTGAGGTCACATGGTTCAAGGATTAAAGATGAAGCTATGCACAATTAAGGATGTGTCCTACAATGTGTTGTGATGATGTGGTTAAGTGTGCATGTAGAAATATGAAGACAGTTGAGAATTATTCAGGATTTATTGAAGATAATATTTAGATAGAGTTCCTAAGAAGCAATTAATGTTTTTTTGATTATATCTCCTAACAAAGATAGATCTAGTTAAGTACAGTTGAATAGAGGAAGAAGGTGTAATGAAGATGCAATGGTCAAATGTGCACATCTCAATGAGCATTGCATGAAGAGTTGTGAAGACTGTGAGCTGAAAGTTTGGTTGTAATTATGAAAAGTTGTAATGTAACGTGTAATGTAGTATCTTTAAGTGGTCATTTATTATAATTATAAATTGAGGAAGCCTCAAGGCCAACTCAATAATTAGTTTGAGGACTTGGTATAAAGGAATTTTGTTTTCCTTATGATAGTGTGGATTAAGTGATCAAAGTGATTATGAGCAAGATTTGTGTAATGTGAGTATGCAAACTTGGATGTGAGATCCAATGAACCTGATATTCAATATATGTTGATGAGATAAGTGTTTGGTGTGATTAAGACATAGTGAGATGACAAAGAGATTGCATTTTGCAAAGAGGTTGTGGCGAACACTTATTTAATAGTATTATTTTGAAAAGGATATTACTAAGGTCAATTAGATAGTGAGTTCAATGATCTTTTCCTTAAATCTATTTGGACATTGGGTCCTCTTGAATTACACAACTCCTAATAGGGTTGGCATAACTCCTAGCAGGGTTGGAATCTCCTCACATGGATTCAAAGTCTCCTAAAAGGAACTAATATGTACTAAACATATTTGATTGACTCCTAATAGGGTCCATCTTATTACAAGGAACTTATATATTAGTACATAATTTTGTGGGTATCATCCCCACCAGGGTTTTCCCTCTAATTAAGGGTTTCCCTAGTTAACAAAATCTAGTGTTATTATGTATGGTTATCTTCTTATGGTTGTTGCACTTGTTGATTACATGTTTTAGATTTAATAAGGTTAATAAGAGTTGTTTTGATGTAATAACTGATTCACCCCCCCACTCTCAGTTATGTTGGTGGTGGACTTTTCTTTCTAAGAATTGGTATCATAACATAAAGTCCTTGAAGAAAAAGCTTAAAAACTTAATGAAATCTATGATGAGTTAGTTCAAAAAATAAAGTTTGAAGTTTGATGGAGCTAACTATGACAGTTGGAAGGAGAAGATGAAGACAAATTTTCTATGCATGGGTCTAGGATATTGGCTGATCACTAACGACAAGAAAGAAGTAGTTGAAGAAGATAAGCTTGAAGAATTTACTAAACCTCAGAGAGAAATGTTTGTGTAATATGCTTCTGAGAGAAGCACTTTTGATAGCTCTTCCTGAAAATGATTATAATCAAGTAAAATCTTTAAATTTAGTACATGAGATTTGGAAAACTTTGGAATCTATAGTTGAAGGTGATAAGCATACTAGAAATGTTAGATTACAGAATTTGATATGTTTATTTAAAAAAGTTAAAATGATGGAAGATGAATCTGTAAGAAGTTATTTTAGCAGAATATCAGAAATCATTGCAAGAATTAAGGCTTGTAATGGAAAGAAAGATAAATTGAAATTGTATGGAATATCTTGAAGACTTTGACACATGCATATAAGTAGATCGTGTAGATGATTGAATAAGTTATACCTTGTACATATAATTTCACAAGAGAGACACTTTTTGGAAGATTGGAATCAACTGAGATTAGTTTGAGACAAAGTGGATATTTGCCTAGAATTGAGACTGCTTTCAACATAATAAGTGTTTGACCTAGATTGACAAGAAGAGCAAGTAGTAGTGGAAATTATGCTAGTAGAAATAGAAAAAAATCAAAAAAAGATTGAAGAAGATTGAAGAAGGAATTGCTCTACTTGTTATAAGAGAACTTGAAGGTAAGAAAAATCTTTAAATGTTGGACTTGTAATGAATATGGTCATTATTCTTCTAAGTTCCCTAAAAGAGTAAACAAGTATAAAAGGAATTTCAAGCCTAGGAAGACTAGAGAATGTCTTTATGCAAATGATGAAGACTTGGAAGCTAGTGTGGAAATATTCTTGAGTGAAAGTGATGAAATAGGATTTGTTGCTATTAAGGAGGAAAGTCCTACAAAAGGAAAAGTTAGAGACGAAAGATCCTTAGTGTCACAGGTGGAAAAAAAGAAATATCATTGGATCATAAGTAATGGTTGTTCACATCATATGATTGGAGATATGAAAAAGTTCATTAAATTTAACAACTATGGTAGAGGAATTGTTAGAGTTGGAAACAATGCATCTTGTCACATAAAAAGAATAGGATCTGTTACTCTTGATGGGAAAAATAACACTAATGATGTTTATTTTGTTGATGGTTTGAAACATAATCTTTTGAGTGTTGGACAACTAGTTGACAAGGTATATTAGTTACAATTCATAGAGAAGACATGTATTATCAAGGATAAAGATGGTAAGATGATTGGTAATGGTACAAGGACAAGAGATAATGCTTTTTAGTTGAATCCTAGTGAGATAACATGCTCAGTTGCTAAAGTTGATGATATTTGCTTATGGCATAAAAGGTTTTGTTACATAAACTTTGATAATATTTTAAAGATCAATACTACACTTTCTATTAGGGATTTTCCTAAAATTGTAAAGCCTATTAACATGGTATACAAGAAACATGATATGACAAAGCAAAAGGAAAGCTCTTTTCCAACCAAGAAGTTTACTACGTCAACAAAGTTGGAGATAGGGCACATAGACTTGAGTGGTCCTACAAAGATAATAACTTTCTATAGTGAAAGGGATTTCATGATTTTTGTTAATGATTCTACTAGGATGATGTGGGTAGTGTTTCTTAGAGATAAATCTAAAGCATTTGAGAAGTTTAAGGTGTTTAAGAAAGGAGTTGAAAATGAATTTGGCTTGAATATTAAATGTTTAAGATATGATAGAGGTGGAGAGTTTACCTTAAATGAATTTAACAATTTTTGTGAAGTAAATGACATTAATATACAACTTATAGACCCTAAGACACCTAAGCATAATGGTATAGTGGAGAGTAGAAAGATATTAGTAACAGAGGTAACAATAGCTATGATTTTGAGAATAAAGTGGTGAAATATTTTGGAGAGAACCAGTAAATACAACAATATACATCATGAATGGAGTATAGATCAGACAAAGTACTAGTAAGACCCCCTACGAGCTATGGGTTGGCCATGCACCCTTAGTTAAGTAATTTAGAAGCTTTGAAAGTAAGTGTTATATTAAGAGAGAAGATGATATTGGTAAGTTTGATGCAAGAAAAGATGAAGGTATGTTTCTTGGTTATTCATTGAAAAGCAAAGCATAAAAATATTTTAATACGAGAACTAAGACTATTGTTAAGAGCACAAATGTTAAAATTGATGAGAATTTTAGAGTTCAATAAAGAATGTTTGATTATAGTTTTGATGAAGAGACTAATCCAAAAAAACTTAAGTTGTTCTGTGGACTAACAAAGATCTACATAATGACATACAAATTATGGAACAAGGAGAAGAAATAAGGAGTGAACCTAGAGCTGAAGTCAGAGTTAAGATTGTGACATCTAATAGGAATCTGATAAAGAATCACCCAGTTGATCAGATTATTCAAAGCAAAGATAAAAGAGTCATGAGAAGGGATAAGGTACAAAGAGAAGAACTATGTTTGATTTCAAAAGTAGAACCTAAAAGTGTAGATGAAGCTAGTAAAGATGATTTTTGGATTAAAGCTATGAGAGAAGAATTTGATCAAATTGAAAAGAGTGATACATGGTAATTGGTTCTTAGAGATAAGAATATTATTGAAACTAAATGTGTTTTCAAAATAAGATAAATGAACAAGGTGAGGTTGTCAGAAACAAAGCAAGATTGGTATGTAAAGGTTATTCAAAACAAGAAGGTATAGATTCTGAGGAAACATTTGCAACTGTTGCTAAAATAGAGGTAGTTAGAATCTTTTTGACATATGCTATTAAAAATAAATTCAAAGTGTATTAGATGGATGTCAAGCTAATATTTTTTAATGGAGAAATTGAAGAAGAACTTTACATTCACTAGCCAGAAGTTTTTCCTTTGATAGAAGGAGATATGGTTTGTAAGTTGAAGAAGTCATTGTATGGAGACAAGCACCTAGAGCATGGTATGCAACACTGGACAAGTATTTGGAAAAATTAGGACTTGCTAAAGGTACTGTAGATAGAAATTTGTATTTGAGGAATATTGAAAATGGTTTACTGATTGTTGAAGTGTTTGTGGATGATATAATCTTTGGAGGTGATGATGGAACAAGTGAAGCATTTGCTAGTGAAGTGAAGAAGGAATTTGAGATGAGCATGATTGATGAAATGAAGTATTTCTTGGGTTTGCAGATTTTGCAGAATAATGATGGTATTTTCTTATCACAAATTAATTATTTGAAAGAATTATTGAAACCTAGTTTGTAATATTTAACACACACGAGACTTGATATAGCTAATGCCGTTAGCATTCTTGCAATATTTCAAGTTGATCTTGTTGGATACAATTGTTTAATTGTGTGTTGTCTTTGATGTTACACAAATTTCATATTAGTTATCAGATAGAGTCTACCAAGCTTAGTTGGTTAGCAAAGCAAAATATAGAGTCTACCAAGCTTAGATGGTCAGCAAAGCAATTTATAGAGTCTATCGAGCGTTTCTAGAAGTTACACTATGAAGACAGCTTCTACCAAACTCACTCGGTCATCAAAGGATTCTGTGATAGAAGTTAGTGTTAACTATGCTCCCAAGGTTAACAAAGGAAAGTTAGTTTCTACCAAGCTCACAAGGTCAGCAAAAAAAAATCAATTCTTACCGAGTTCACTCAGTCTTCAAAGGATTTTGCAGAGTTTGCAGTGTTTACCTAGCTTCACTTGGTCAACACTGGAAATCATTTCTGGAGTAGTGTTTACCGATCTTCACTTGGTTAACACTGGAAATCATTTTTGGAGTAGTGTTTATCGATTAGGGTCGGCCAATGAAGGATTTCATTATTTTGGGAAATAATGTTTAATTGTTTCATGTAATAACTATAGCCGACTGATGTATTGTTTATTGGTAAATGTAACTTGTAAATGAGCCGACTTGACAGTTTGTAAGGTATAAATAAAAGGTCAAGTTGTGAATTCTAAAGTATGGATGGATGTATGAATGAGCGAGCATGCAAGTGAGTTGATTGTATGAAGAAGAAGTGTGAGTCAATTTTGATGAAGGATCAGATATCCTTGAGAAGCAACAAAGATGTATTCAATGAGTGAGGATCTATTGAAGTAGAACAAAGATCTGTAACAAAAAAGTTCAATTGCATCTCATATAAGTCACGTAATTGTTACTT
Organism: Cupressus sempervirens; assembly: GCA_028749045.1. NCBI lineage: Eukaryota > Viridiplantae > Streptophyta > Pinopsida > Cupressales > Cupressaceae > Cupressus > Cupressus sempervirens. The sequence goes on along the minus strand of CM053792.1, from coordinate 360,811,358 downwards.
TTTCATCATTTTAGCAATGATTTGTAAATCTCTTAATAGAGTTGGTTTAACAACCATTTTGTAAATTCTCTAACAAGGTGGACAGTTCTATTGAATTGTTCTAAAGTCCTCTAGCAAGGCCACTCCTAGTAGGGTGATTAAATATGAGTGAGCATGTAAGTGAGTTGATTGTGTGAAGAAGAAGTGTGAGTGAATTTTGATGAAGGACCAGATATCCTTGAGAAGTAGCAAAGGTGTATTCAATCAGTGAGGATCTATTGAAGTAGAACAAAGATCTGTAACAAAAAAGTTCAGTTGTATCTCATTCAGGTCACTTCATTGTTACTTTTTCATCATTGTAGCAGTGATTTGTAAATCTCTTAAGAGAGTTGGTTTAACAACCATTTTGTAAATCCTCTAACAAGGTGGACAATTCTACTGAATTGTTCTAAAGTCCTCTAGCAAGGCCACTCCTAGTAGGGTGATTAAATCCTCTAACAAGGTCACACCTAATAGTGTGTTTTGTAACCTTTAACAGGGTTGGCTCCTAACAGGGCTCACTTCAAAAGAGTGAAAATTGGTAGCTAGTTACTTTGTGTTTTTTCTCATATTGGGTGTCTCTTGTGTTCATGTTATTTCCTTTTGCATGCATGTTAATAATTATGAATGCTTAAAGATCAGTAATAAGTTAATACACATTTCATCTACCGAGTTACAACATTTTTCTGTGTGGCTATCGAGTAACAACACTAACTAGATTCACCCCAACAACCCCCCCCCGCCCTCTCAGTTACTCCATCTATATTTCCAATAGATCTAAATATTCACATTATGTAGTAGTAAAAAAGATTTTTAGATATTTGAAGGGTATATGTTAATCAACAGTTTTTCCCTTGATTTTAAATCATAAAGAGGAAAAATCTTGATAAACCAACTGATTGAATTCCCACAGAGGTGCAAGGAATTCTTTACTTAATATTACTTTGACATATTATTGTTAGTAGCTACCATTTTTTAAATGATATTCGTTAATTCCACTTTTGAGGGAAAACCTTCCCAATGAGTATTTTTCAAGAAAATACTAAAAAGCTTTAAACATTCAATTCATAAAAATGAAGAGAATGTGTAGGCTGAAAAAACCATTCAAATCATAAAAAAAAATCATCCACATGACTAATCATTAAAGATGAAAGCAACTTAAGATTTATTTTTCATCCCTCAAATTCTTTCAACCTCAAAACAAGATTTCAAACTATAACAAGACAATGTAAAGCTTTTCACAAATGACTAATATCCACAAGGACATAAACCATTACATAATAGACAATGATAGCTATTCTAGAAAGACTTCAAAATATAAAACTACAAAATTTTATATTACTTATCACAGCCAAAATGTTCATCAAAGTTCAAAGTATAGATACTTAATAAAAAATAGTTTTGGTTTCGCATCTACTGAGAGTCCACCCTTTCCAAAAGTTAGTTATTACACATATATGCTCCTCAGGGTTGGATAACTAAACCCAAAATTACCCCGCCAGGAGTAGATAGTTTTTTTGGTTATCTAACCATGCTTACTGATTGAAATAAACTAAAATAGAGAAATTAAAAGCTAGCTAACATCCAACTAGAAGATTCCAGGAGTCATGGGGCTTTGTCCATGTCAAAAAAAATCTTTTTGTCTTTCCATCTTTCACATGCAATAGTAAAGGATGAGATAATTGATTGGTGAGGCAGGCCAAGATAAACAATCCTCTATTTCCAAACTTCCTTCTCCTTCTTTAGCTCTATGATCTTTGCATCATGCATCTCTAGGTGTTTTTGGTTAATTATTAGCATAGCTTCAACATGTGAAATGTTGGAAAAATCTTGTCTCACTGGGATTTCCTTTTCCTATACTTCCAGGAATTTCTTCTTTATTTGTCTGATGATATCTTCTATGGGCGCGATAGAGGTTCTTTCTTCTTCTGCACATTGTTTATGAACCACTTCAGGTCTCCAAGGATTATGTCATCTATAACCTCAATCCTATACAATATTTCTTTGATTTCAGTTATCCCCTATGCAATCACTTCATTTATCTATTCGATATATTCTCGGGTTACATAGAAAATTTTATCATCGAGACTAGCTACAAGGCACTCAAAAAGAAACTTCTATAGACCATACTCTTGTACTTCATCAATCCACAATACTTCCTTCACCCAATTACCTTTTTCTTTCTCATATCCTTCAATGTTTGATTCAATCTTCTTGACAATAGTAGAGGTCTCCTTTTGGGTATCACTCAAAAGGTTTACCTGCTTTATTGTTTCATTTTGCGTAATTTGGACCCATTCCTCAAACGTCTTGGTAGTAGCCTTGCACTTTTGTAAGTTATCTAAATTTTTTTGATTAGCTAGAGATTTAATGTCAACAATGGCAGACATCTCATTGATTGGCTTTGGTTCTAGGTGCAAAATGCCATTGATATGCTAGGTCATGTTTCTCATAGCTTCTTTCATGTCTTGTTTGTCTTTAGAATCTTTCCACACCTGGTCAACAATCTTTTTGTTAGATGCCTAAAATATTTTCATATCCATTATTCTGCTACCTTTTCCCAGGTCTACTTTTGATACTTGATAATATTGAGGTGTCAACTCTTCTTGAAGCTTATCCTGAGGAGGTTTGGCCATTTTTGCCAACCATCACCATGTGTTCTTATCAAAGTCAAATTGAGAATCCATTTTTGCCTTCTTTACTTTAGAATATTTCCCAAGGAATTTACTTATTAAGTCATCCATTGGCATGGAGAGCGGTACCATACTTTGCTTCCTTTCTATAGAAGTTTCTAACCATTTAGGTGTCACAAGTTCCTTTCTAGGTGTGGCAGTGGTACTAATTAGGGCTAGAGTATCCTTTGGTACACTTCCTCCTTCATCCATTCTCCGTTGGTCTCCTATTGTGTTAGACATATCAAGGCCAATTATTTGTTCTATTAGAGTCTCGACTTCTAGAGAATCAAAGTCTATTGTGATTCTGCTCCCTGTTTTGCTTTGTGTAGCCTTTTTGCTCTTGGTATTTGAGCAAGTAGTTCTCTTAGTGTTTACTGCCTAAAGTTGAACCCAAGGAACAAACACTTCAACTTTAGCTTCCTTTTGATCTGCAGTAGAATCAATAATGATATAGTTAGTGGCAATAATTAGTTCTTTGGAAGGCTTCTTTTGTCTAAATTTTGAGTTCTTTTTGGGGTTTTCTTTGAGTAGACACTCAATTCATCTGTACTTTCAACCAATTTTCTATCCTCTTCAATACACCTATCATCCAAGAATATAAATCATCTTCCTCTTTCTTGTTTCAATCTAGTTTAGGGATAGGGAGACAATTTGTTCAATATATAGGGGATCCACCATCTCCTCATTATCATCTTCTTCTACCCCATTGGTGTCAAGATTAATTTTGAATGCTTGTACTTGCCCTACGATCATTCTTGACCGTAATTTTTTTCTTACTTCAAACTCATCAAAGAAATTTGCCCAGTAATCTTCTAGGTGAGGAACATGCCTGAGAGAGGATGCATGCTTGAGGTTTTCTTTAGCAAAGCCTGTGTAATTAAAGTTTTCTCTGATAAAGTAGGGCTTGAGACATAGATTGGACATCCCCAACTTTGTCAAAATAACATGTTTGATATTGGGACATGTATAGTGGCCAATCTCTAGAGGAAGAAAAAGCACGAGTCTTCTTAATATTCTGAGATGAATCCATATTATTGATGAGCTACCTACATATTTCTGACAGGATGACATTATCTAGGCAATAGTGAGGTAGCTTAAAAGGTTCACCAGTGAAGCCACTGACTCTACGATAAGTGAATCTAGGAAATTAGATATAATAACAACCATAAATCTTAATATTTTGCATATATTCTTCAAAGAGCCTACAATTCTCTTGACCTCAGAGCTTGAAAACTAGTTTCCTTAGAAAAACATCATTAATTCTCCAGAATTCTTTATAAGGTAACCCTGGCCTTCAAGTTTCTATAGTACTGGTAAATAGTTATGTCATCTGTCTAAGGCTCATGTGGGAGACCTTCCCATTCTTTAGACACAGCCAGTATGTAAACCAAAAGGGAGGACATGAAGAACATGTCAAAGTTATTCAAACCCACAAGGCCTCTATGCAATCCTTCAGCTATCAAGTTTGTCCAATCAATGAATTTATCTCCTTCAACAATTTTTTGAATGGATAAATACATCCAATCACCCTAGTGAAAGGCATGCTCATTCCCTTATACTCTATTGATGTTGACAATTTCCTTGATAAAATGCTCAATGATTAGTGGTTTGGGTAACCTTGAGCCTCCTAGTGTTGGTCTTAAAAGCCAAGTTTGTGCCACAATAGAGTCATAATCCTTCTTGTTTTCTCCATACAAGCACCCAACTTCTTCAAATGTCCATGACTCATAAGGCTCTTTATGAGGTATCCTTAAGGATGAGCAGATTGTAACCCAATTAGTTATGACCAAAACTTCACCTATGACTTTCTTGATACACTTGGTCTGTGGGTCATAATGGTTTACACACTAAACAATCAATTCTGGGCATCCTACGGCGATCGGGAATGTTGCAGCTTTTTCCAAACCATTACTAATGAGTTTCTAGTGTATGGGTCCACCTTGTACATTCTTAACTCTTTCTAATAGTTTGGTTAAATCCACATTGACTAGGAAAGTGTTCTGAATCTTAGATAAGAAGCTCAATAAGGAGGATTTCTTAGGCTTAGGAAGCTTAGGCCAAAAGAGAGTCATGGTTGCTTTAATAAAGGATTGCAAAAATAAACGTTGAATAAAAACCTAAGAAAAACTAGGAGCAAGAAAACAAAATATACAGAAAAGGCCAATTTATGCACTCACCAGTTTCTACAAAGCTAAGCACTCCAATTATGTTCTTACTGGCTTGATGTTTTGGGCTTCAACAAGGTAAGATGAGTAATTAAACCTGAAAGGGGAGAATTTAAGGAATGAGATTTTGGGAAATCATGGACAAATATGGAGCATGCAAAGTCATTAATACCAGTGTGTGTATTTACTTGACAAGAATTCTCAGTCATATTTAGTTAATTATCCTTGTCAAAAGAGCATGCAATTTTACTTCTAATGATGTCATTCGATCAATACTTTTACTTTCCTAAAAACAACTTGTACTTTGACACATGTTTCTTAGTTGTCGCATTTATTGCCTTTTACATCTTTGGCTCCTAATAAGAATGTGGGGCCACTTTTTAGAAAAATGTGCTTGTTTACTTAGCAAATCCCTATGACAAGAAAACAAGAGAAACCTGTTAGAAAAAAGGGAATCGAAGTTGAATTTGAAGCGACACTTTCTTGTTTTAACTTCAACTTCCTCTTTGCACAGGACATGTTGGGATGGTGAGTAAATCGAAAGAAGGACTTTGCACTTTTGCAAATAATACCAACTTGAACTTGAAGTTGAAGTAAAGGGGAAAAAGCTTCAAGTTCAACTTTGACTTGGTAAAATTTGGATATCAATAATAACAGTGGTGAGACAAATATGGGGGTAACAATCAACTCCGATTGGGGACCGAGACTGTGAAGGATCGGGTATGAACTTAGAATCATTGGTTTTGCAGACTAGCCTTATAAATTGACTTAAATGGAAAAGGGACTCAAAAATAGGAACAACAAAATAGGAAAAAAAAAAAGGGAAACAAGCAAGGGAAAACAAATATTTAAAGTGTGGATAGCATAGAAACTAAAGTTGGAATAATTTAAGATCCTACCTGTTATAGGATAGGGGTAGATCATCACCATTGAAATATTTCAACTTGAAGGCATTAGATCCCAACTCCTAAGAAATCACAAATGGTCCCTTCTACAAGCTTTCAAATTTGTTGTGTGCTCCTTTGGGTTCCCTCCTTTTTTCCCACAACAATACTTTGTCTCCTTCCATGAACTTTCTAGGTCTTGCTCTTCGGTCAAAAAATTTCTTCACTCTGCCTTGGTGTTCTGTAATGTGGTCTACTAGATCTCTTCTTTCTTCTTTGATCTTTTGAAGATATAATATCTACTTTTCAAGAGAGCTAGTGAACACCTCATCTTCTATCACCTTCTGCAAATTTAGGGTAGCCAATTCCAAAGGGAGTGATAGTTGCACTTCTACTCCATGAACTAACTCAAAAGGGGTCATACCAATGGCTCTTTTGGGAGAAGTTCTATCTACCCATAGGGCTTCATAAAGCCTTTTGTGTCAGTCTCTTCCTTTTTTGTCCACTAGTTTCTTCATGATATTAATCAATTTTTTGTTCGTGGACTACTTGCTCATTACCTTGTGGAAAATAGTCAAATGCATGTGATAAGCGGATCCCATGATCATAACAAAAAAGATGGACCCCTCGGGATGAGAAATTATGTGCATTATCAGTTACTATCTTGAGTGGTACATCAAAATGAGTCAAAATATTCTTAGTTAAGAACTTGCATACCACCATCAATGTTGTTGCTTTTACTGGCACTGCTTCTACCTATTTAGTAAAGTAGTCTGTGGCAGTGAGTATGTGTGTTTTTGACACTAGAATTTAGGTTGATGGGACCAATAAAATCTAACCCCCACTGTTGGAAAGGTTCCTCAATGAATACTGGCCTTAAAGGGAGAGCAACTAGATGTGGTTTACTAATGAATAACTTACATTTCTCACAATCATTTAACCATTTATAAGCAAATCTAAACATACTTGGCCAATAGTACCCACTCCTCAAGATTTTAAAAGTTGTTGTCATGGAAGAAAAATGATCATCACATGCTTCACTATGGAAAGTATGGAGCAATTTCTCTTGTTGGTCAGAGTCCACACATCTAAGGAACATTTTGTCTAGGCTTTTCTTATATAGAATATCATCAACAATCACAAAATTTGTCGCCTTGAGTTGAAGATTGCTCTGATATTTTCCTTTCAAGTGTTTTGGGTAGTGTCCATATGTCAGAAAGTATGCTATTTATGAAAACCATTCATCTTTTAACCCTACTAATAGGCAATTGGGATAGGTCTCTTCTTCTTTATTCTCTGCCATTAGCTTGCAAAGCCCTTGACCTCAGACCAATTTGGTAGGCTTGATATCAAGGTCAAACTCTTCCACTTTGGACACCCACGTGACTCAGTTATTCACAGCTACATCTTCTTGCGTGAGAATGCTCTTAACTGATATGGATGAGATGTAGACCACTGAATATGAGTGGAGGATATAATACTGAAACTATTTTACAACTTTCACAACTGCAAAGGCTTATTTTTCAGCAAGTGAATAGTCCAACTTGTGCTTCTTCAAAGGGACACTCATAAAAGAGATAGGAACTTCTTCATCCTACTCATTTTTTTGAAGAAGGATACCAAACATGGTGTGCTTAGATGTATAGTAATACGTCACAAAATATCTTTTAAAGTTAGGATGAATGAGAATCGGTGCTTTGGCAATAGCTTCTTTAACTTCGTTAAATGACTTAATCGCTAGATCATCCCATTTGAAACTCTATTTCTCACTTAATAGCTTTGCTATTGGTTTGGTTGTCTCAAAAAAATTAGGTACAAATTTCCTAAGGAAATTTATTTGACTAAAAAAAGATCTGATGCCATTGCGGTTTACTAGTAGGCACAATTGTTGTATAGCTTTTACTCTTTTTGGATCAATTCTGATTCCCTTTTTTGAAACTATATGTCCCAACATTTTCCCTTCGATCACATAGAAGATAGACTTCTTGGGATTTAATGAAAATTTGTGCTCTCTACATCTTTGTAGTACCTCTTTCAAATCTTATAGATTCTTCTTTCACCTTCTTGAAAAGACAGTCATATCATCAAGATAGATTGCAATGCTTTTTTCAAGGAGACATCCAAAAGTTGAATTCATCACTCACTGGAAGGTTGCACCAGTATTTATCAGCCCAAAAGGCATTCTCTGGTAAGGAAAGGTGCCCCAAGGGGTTGTGAATTTTATCTTGCGTTTTTCTTCTTCAGCAACTCTTATTTTATTATAACCAGATAATCTGTCAAGGAAAGACATCATTTCCGAGCCATTAACAATTTGAAGAATCTAGTCCATTATGAGTGAGGCAAAGTTGTCTTTTAGACTTTCTTGGTTTAGGTTCCTAAAATCTATGTAGATTCTTATCTCTCCACTTTTCTTCCTATGGGGTACTATGGTAGCCACCTACTTAGAGTGATGTATTGGGAAGATAATTTGTGCTTTAAGAATTTTATCAATTTCTTTAAAAATTGCATCTCAAACTTTTGGATTGTTGGTTCTTAATTTTTGCTTGAACGGTGAAGTACTTGGTTTCAAAGTGATGTGGTGTTTAAATTTCCCTCCTCTGAAAGTTTTCAAGTCTTCATATGACCACGCAAATACATCTTTGTATTCTTTCAATAACTTAGTGAATCGTGTTTTCTCATCTCCCTCACAACAGACCCCTAAATTCACTATCTTTGGATTGTCTTCATCGCCTAGATTGATTTTCTCACAGTCACCATTTTTAACATCCCTAGAAGTTAATTTTTGAGTTGAAAAAACATCATATTTGTTAAAGAGCCTCTTTAGTTCAACTAGTCCTTTAGGTATCACATTACCCTTAAGCTAAATGACACCATCCACTTCTCCAGTAGTGGCATCAGGATAGAACTTATGGCATTCTAATTCTTATCCTTCAAAGTAATTAGCGGTGAACTTTCCTATGCTTTGTAGGAAAGCATTGATATGGCCATCATCTCTAAATACCTACCATGAATTGTTATTTTCAGGTACACTGGGCTTATGAATAATCTCTACAATGTATTTATCAATCACAAATTTAGGATGAGGAATCAATAGAGAAGTCGAGACTGCTAGGGAGTCTGTTTTTGTGTTGAGCTCTTTGCTTATTGATTCAATAGAGAAAGCATTAGACCAATTAATCTCGTCCAATACTTGATTTCTTTAATGCCTTAATATTTCATTTTTCACTAAGAACAACTTATTTTCTTGCTTTACTATCAACTCAACATCTCCTTTTTCTTTGAGCAATTTTATATTCCTTCTCTTTGCTTCTTCTATTCCTAGCAACATAGCCTCATACTCAGCCATATTGTTTGTGTTTTCAAAAGCTAGTTTGAAAAAGGAAAAAAAAAAGTCCTAAAGGAGAGATTAAAAATGTGCTAGCTCCTGACCCACTTGAACAACAACTTCCATCGAACTCCAAGACCCAAGGTGTATTAGTATCTTCTGGCTCGATCCCTATTTATTCAATTTTAGGCATAATCAAATAATTAGCAAAATTAGTTTCTTGATAGAGAATCTGAGATTTAGGGTCATCTAATGGGAAAACTATATATTTGGACTTTTTCCTTTCCTATGGGTATAATTTCTTGTGACCAATCCATTTTTACCTCTCCCCCCGAATCCTGATAGAAAGTTCTACTAAGGAGCATGCTATAACTAGTGGGGATGTCTGCTACCAAGATGGTGAGCTTTATTCTCTTCCCAGGGAAAGATGCTAAAGGGACTTGAGCATCCTCAATTTGACCTACTAGAGGTACCTATTTTTAATCCATTGAATAACACTTGTCAAATGTTTTTGTTAGGGGTAGGTTGAGATCCTTAGCTATTGTTGCTGACATTATATTGTTTGATGCCCTAGAATCTCTCATACAATTGCTTAGTTTGAAGCCATTTAGGAAAAGGGATACATAGAAATGGTCAGGCTTTTCTCTATAAGATATCTCTAGACTTACTTTCTCGGGTTGAATTTGTTCTATATGAGGATCTGGCTTTTTGGTTATGTTTTCTTTGCTAGAAGAAATTCTATTCACTTATTTGGTGGAAACATCTAATGAAGGCTAATGGATGTAGTCAATTAATTTGTCGAGTTCATTAGGGTTCATCCTCAAATATTCAACAGGAGAAATTTGAATTCTAGATATTTTACAAAACTCAACAATATCAAAAAGTGAGTCAGGATCAAACCTTTTTAGAATATGAGTTGACAAAAATTAAGCTTGTGGTATTTTATTCCTTCCTTCTACTCTAGCTTTGAAGTCTGGTGCTTGAGTAGGTGTTGCAGTGCTCTTGTATTGAGGATCAACTTTTTATCCCCATTGTACTCTAGTCAACACTAAACATGAAGGTTCTCCTAAAGTTAAAAGAATGTCACTGCCTCTGTCTAAGTCAGACTCGTACTCGAGGGAGTAACTTATGGAGTCGCCAGGTCCTTTAGAAGAATCTTCCTCTATTATTATTTTTGTTGTGATTTCCTTTTTCGCTTCTAGTTGTTCATGCCTCACATTCTCAGGACATGTGGACCCTTCATGATCACTAATAAGATGAAAAACACACATGTTTCCCTTGCCTGGGGGAGGCTCAATTTGAAGTTTTCATTGACTAGGGAAAAGGTTATATTGTTTTGCTTGATTAGGATATTTTTGTGGGATGTCTTAGTAAGGTAAAGAAACTTTTGAGAGTTTCTTCTTTACAACTATTTGGTCATTTGTTAGCTTCTAGATTAGTGAATTATTTGGGGATGAAGACGTTGAGGCTTGAAAGTTTGGGACTTGCACATCTTTCTTCCATTTATTAGATATGATAAGATCATCTTCTAACTCTATAGCGAGTGTTTGGGATGCTCCAAGTGTTGTGGTATTTGCCCTTTTCAATGGAAAAGCAATGTTTGGAGGCATAGCATTCAAGAAGAAACCTTTCTAGTTCTCATCATTAGGCCTGCTAGCATTAGGTATTTGATGTAAATCTTTATTAAATTTGGCCACAAATTCATGCATGGGCATGTGTATCTCTTTTTTCATCAAGCTCAGTTGCATAAGAAAGGAATTAGCATCATCGACTGACTTAAACCTAGCTTCAAAGGTAGTCTTCATGGTATCCTAAGATGTGATGGATACATTATGTAATTGGTGAAACCAATCGGCTACTAGCATTAAGTATTTAATGTAAAGCTTTATTAAATCTGGCCACAAATTCATGCATGGGCACATGTATCTCTTTTTTCATCAGGCTCAGTTGCATAAGAAAGAAATTAGCATCATTGACCAACTTAAAATTGGCTTGAAAGGTAGTCTTCATGGTATCCCAAGATGTGATGGACGCATTAGGTAATTGGTGAAACCAATCGACTGCTGAGTCTGTCAAGGTTTGGATGAATAATCTTATAGAAACATCCTATGTTGCTCCTACTAACATGCCACTGCCAGTATTGAAAGCATTTAGGTGCTCTTCATGTGACTTCTTTCCATCCCCACTGAATTTGGGGAGAACTTCTCGAGCTTCTTTAGGAAATCTTCCCATATTACCTGTTAGCTATAGAGGGCCTATAATGACACTTCAAGGCTGATTTTGAACCACTCTTGGTAATTTAACATTAAGAGGGAGGATATTAATAGTAGAAGGGATCAAGGTTCCAAGGATGATCAAGGACTAGACAGAGGGTGGTTGGCTATCACCTTTAGTAGGGGAAGATGGTCTGCTAGTGGTTTTAGTTTTCTTTCTTCTCAAAGAGAGGATAGGCTTGAAGTCAAAATTTTTGCTACGTCTTAAAAATATTCATCTACTAGACCTAAGAATCTATTTGTCTGAGTATACTTCTTTTCCACCAGGGTGGTAAGAAAGCACTACAACTTGATTAAATCAATTATTTACATAGGCAACCCTTGCTACAACTGCTTCTTCTTGAGCTATTAGGATCCCTCTAGTCCTCTTGACTATTTCTTCTTCTCTTTCTAGTACCAGTTGTACTTGGAGATATTGTTGATTTTTGACTTGATTAGCCTAAGCATAAGCATTAAGATAAAATAATATCTTCTTGTGTATCTAGAAAGCCTAGATTTGGTTGCAGAACATGCAATTGACTGTGCTTAGGAAGAACCATTTTCCAAAACCATAGAATTCATTAAGTACTTTATGGAATGAGATTCTACCTTTTCACTCCCCAGCAGAGTCGCCAAAAAGTTGTTAGTTAAAATTTTATCCCTTGATTTCAAATCATAAAGAGGGAAAATCTTGATAAACCAACTAATTGAATTCCCATGGAGGTGCAATGAATTCTTTGCTTAATATTACTTTGACATATTATTAGGTACAACTACCATTTTTAAAAAGATATTCATTAATTCCTCTTTTGAGGGAAAACCTTCCCAATGAGTATTTTTCAAGAAAATACTAAAAAGCTATAAACAATCAATTCATAAAAATGAAGAGAATGTGTAGGCTGAAAAATCATTCAAATCTAACAAAAAAAATCATCCACATGACTAATAATTAAAGATGAAAGCAACTTGAGATTTATTTTTCTTCCCTCAAATTATTTCAACCTCAAAACAAGATTTCAAACTGTAACAAGACAATGTAAAGGTTTTAACAAATGACTAATATTCACAAGGACATAAACCATACATAATAGACAACAATACCTATTCCAAAAAGATTTCAAAATATAAAACTGTAGAATTTTATATTACTTATCACAAAGCCAAAATCTTCATCAAAGTTCAAAGTGCAGATACTTAATCAAAAATAGTTTTGGTTTTGCATCTACTGAGAGTCCACCCTTTCCAAAAGTCAGTTATTACATATATATGCTCCTTAGGGTTGGATTACTAAATCCAAAATCACCCCACCAGGAGTACATAGTTTTTTTGGTTATCTAACCATGCTAATAGATTGAAATAAAAAAATACAGAAATTAAAAGCTAGCTAACATCCAACCAGAAGATTCCAGGTATCATGGGGCTTTGTCCTTGCTAGCAACAATATTTTTGGCTTTCCAGCTTTTGTATGCAGCAGTAAAGGATGAGATAACCAATTGGTGAGGCAGACCAAGATAAGTGATCCTCTATTTCCAAACTTTCTTCTCCTTCATTAGCTCTGTGATCTTTGCTTCATGTATCTACAAGTGTTACTGGTTGATTATTAACATTGCTTCAAGATGTGCAATGTTGGAAAAATCTTGTCTCACAAGCATTTTATTTTCCTATACTTCCATGAATTTCTTCTGTATCTATATGATGATATCTTTTGTGGCCACAACAAAGTCTCTTTCTTCTTTCACCCAGTTTTATGAAACCACTTCAGGTCTCCAAATATTATGTCATCTATAACCTCAAGATAGACAATATTTCTTTGATTTTGGTTATCCCCTATGCAATCGCTTCATTTCTCCATTCAATACATTCTCAAATTACATAGAAAGTTTTATAATCTAGACCACCTATAGGGCACTTAGAGAGAAACTTCTGCAAACCATACTCTTGTCCTTCATCAATCCACAATACTTCCTTCACCCAATTACCTTTTTCTTTCTCATATCCTTCAATGTTTGATTCAACCTTCTTGACAATAGTAGAGGTCTCCTTTCGGGTATCACTCAGAACGTTTACCTACTTTATTGTTTTATTTTGCACAATTTGGACCCATTCCTCAAATGTCTTGGCAATAGCCTTGCACTTTTGTAAGTTATCTAAAAATTGATGATTGGCTAAAGATTTAATGTCAATAATGGTGGAAATCTCATTGATTGGCTTTGGTTCTGGGTGTAGAATGGCATTGATATACTAGGCCATGTTTCTCATAGATTTTTTCATGTCCTATTTGTCTTTGGCATCATCACACACCTAGTCATCAATCTTTTTGTTACATGCCTCAAATATTTTCATATCCACTATTCTACTACCTTTTCCCAGGTCTACTTTTGATACCTGATAATATTGAGGTGTTAGCTCTTTTGAAGATTATCCTAAGGAGGTTTGGCAATTTCTACCAACCATCACCATGTGTTCTTGTCAAAGTCAAATTGAGACTATGTTATTGCCTTCTTTACTTTAGAAGATTTCCTAAGGCATTTACTTACTAAGTCATCCATTGGCATGGAGAGTGGTACCATATTTCACTTCCTTTCTACAAAAATTTCTAACCATTTAGGTGTCACAAGTTCCTTTCTAGGTGTGGCAATGGTACCAATTAGGGCTAGAGTATCCATTGGCACCCTTCCTCCTTTGGCCATTTTACGTTGGTCTCCTATTGTGTTAGACATTTAAGGACCAATGATTTTCTTTGTTAGTATCTTGGCTTTTGGAGAATCCAAGTCTATTGTGATTCTACTCCCTGCTCTGCTTTGTGCAACCTTTTTGCTCTTGGTATTTGAGCAAGTAGTTGTCTTAGTGTTTACTACTAGAAGTTGAACCTAAGGAACATATGCTTCAACTTCAGCTTCCTTTTAACTTGCAATAGAATCATTGATGATATATTTAGAGGCAATAATCAATTCTTTGGAAGGCTTCTTTTGTCTAAATTTTGAGTGCTTTTTGGGGTTTTTCTAAGCAAACACTCAATTTATCTTTACTTTCAACCAATTTTTTTTCATCTTCAATACACCTCTCATCCGAGAATATATATCATCTCCCTCTCTCTTGTTCCAATCTAGTTCAAGGATAGGGAGACATTCAATTTTTTCAATATATAGGGGATCCACCACCTCCTCATTATCATGTTCTTCTACCCCATTGTTGTCAAGATTAATTTTGAATGCTTGTACTTTCCCTATAGTCATTCTCGACCATAAAAATTTTCTTGCTTCAAACTCATTAGGGAAATTGGCCCAATAATCTTCTAGGTGAGGAACATGCCTGAGAGAGGATGCATGTTTGAGGTTTTCTTTGGAAAAACCCATGTAATTAAAGTTTTCTCTAGTAAAGTAGGGCTTGAGACACAGATTGAACATCGCAACTTTGTCAAAATAGCCTATTTGATATTGGGACATATGTAGTGGCCAATCTCTATAGGAAATAGAAAAGCATGAGTCTTCTTAATATTCTCAGACAAATCCATAACATTGATGAGCTGCCTACATATTTTTGACAGGATGACATTATTTAGGCAATAGCAGGGTAGCTTAAAATGTTCAGTAGTGAAGCCCCTGACTATGAGATAAGTGAATCTAGGAAATTGGACATAATAACAACCATAAATCTTAATAGCTTACATAGATTCTTCAGAGAGCCTACAATTCCCTTGACCTCAAAGCTCAAAAACTAGTTTCCCTAGAAACACATCATTAATTCTTTGGAATTCTTTATAAGGTTCCCTAGCCTATAGGTTTCTATAGTACTAGTAAATAGTTATGTCATATGTCCAAGGCTTATGTGGGAGACCTTCCCATTCTTTAGACATAGCCAAGATGTAAACCAAAAAGGAGGACATGAAGAACAGACCTAAATTATTTAAAACCACAAGGCCTCTGTGCAACCCTTCATCTATCCAGTCTTCCAAGTTAATGAATTTATCTCCTTCAACAATTTTTTGAATGAATAAATACATCCAATCATCCCAGTGAAAGGCATCCTCATTCCATTTTACTCTATTGAGTAGAAAAACTATGTCGGTAATTTCCTTGATAAAATGCTCAACGGTCAGTGATCTGGGTAACCTTGAGCCTCCTAGTGCTGGTCTTAAAAGCCAGGTTTGTGCCACAATAGAGTCATAATCCTTCATTTTTTCTCCATACAAGCACCCGACTTCTTCAAATGTCCATGACTCATAAGGTTCTTTATGAGGTATCCTTAAGGATGAGCTAACTAAAACCCTATATATTCTAGCCCAAAATTCACCTGTGACTTTCTTGATACACCTAGTCTATGGGTCATAACGGTTCGCACACTCAACAATCAATTATGGGCATCCTATGGTAGTCGAGAATGTTGTGGCTTCTACCAAACCACTACTGGCAAGTTTCTAGTATATGGGTCCACCTTGTGCATTCTTAACTCTTTCTACCAGTTTGGTTAAATCCACATTGACTAGGAAAGTGTCTCGAATCTCAGATAAGGGGCTCAATAAGTAGGGTTTCTCAGGCTTAGGAAGCTTAGGCCAAAAGAGAGTCATGATTTCTTTAACAAAGGATTGCAAAAATAAATGTTGAAAAGAAACCTAACAAAAACTGGGAGCAAGAAAAAAAAATACAAAGAAGGCCGATTTATGCACTCACCAGTTTCTACAAAGCCAAGTACTCTAGTTCTATTCTTACTAGCTTGATGTTTTGGGCTTCAACAAGGTAAGATGAGAAATTAAACCAAGGGGAGAATTTAAGAAGTGAGATTTTGGGAAATCATGGACAGATATGGAGTGTGCAAAGTCATTAATATCAGCATGTGTATTTAGTTGACAAGACTTCTCAATCATTTTCAGTTAATTATCCTTGTCAAATTAGCATTTGATTTTACTTCTAATGATGCCAACCGATCATTACTTTTACTTTTCTGAAAAAAACTTGTACTTTGACACATGTTTCTTAGTTGTTGCATTTATTGCCTTTTATATCTTTTGCTTTTGACAATAATGTGGTGCCACTGTTTAGAAAAATGTGCTTGTTTACTTAACAAACCCTTACGAGAAGAAAACAAGAGAAAATCGTTAGAAAAGGGGAATCAAAGTTGAAGTTGAAGAAACACGTATTTCAATTTCAATTTCCTCTTTGCACAAGACATGTTGGGTTGATGGGTAAACCAAAAGAAGTACTTTGCACTTTCGCAAATAATACTGACTTGAAGTTGAACTTGAAGTAAAGGGGAAAAAGGTTCAAGTTCAACCTCGACTTGGTAAAATTTTGATATCAGTAATAATAGTGGCGAGACAAATATGGAGGTAATAGTACATCTCATTTTTGATGAAAATTACAGCACAACACAACAAAGAAACCAAACAAGAGAAAAAACCATAGAGAGGAGAAGCAATGGAGAAACCCAAAATGGGCTCTACTGATCACATGCCTAGTTCATTATATTTATAGAAAATACATAGTAAATTTTATCTTGACTATGGCATAGAATTAGCTACAATATTAATGAGAGTAGCCAAGATGGATGGTTGAGTTAGTTGGACAGTGCTTGGATAGTTGCACATGGAAAATGAGTTGTCTGTGGCTGTGGATGGCTATACGGCTGTGGATGGTGGGAGAAATTAATACTTCCAAAACTTCCAACAAGGTTGGAATCTCCTCATAGGCATTCAAAGTATCCTAACAAGGATTGATAGGTACTGAATGTGTTTCATTGTCTCCTAACAGGGTTCATCCTCTTACAAGAAACTTATATATTACTACATCATTTTGTTGGTACCATCCCCATCAGGGTTTTCCCTTTGATCAAAGATTTCCCTAGTTAACAAAATCAAGTGTTAGCAGGTATGGTTATCTTCTTATGATTGTTGCACTTGTTGATTACATGTTTCATATTTAATAAGGTTAATAAGAGTTATTTTGATCTCATAATTGATTCACCTCCCTCTCAGTTATCTTGGTGTACTTTACTTTTTAGCAAATCCTTTGTTGCATCTGCTACATTTATCCTCTCAAAATCTACATTCATCTACATGCATTCCTATGGAGGATTTCAAGCACATTCATTCATGAAGGTTTTGATGTCACTTTGATTTCATTTATAGGGTTTTGAAGTTGAGTAAAAGCTGTTGCATCTACATAGTTGTTTACATTCCAAATCTAGGAGCATGTTCATAGATTTACATTGCTTTTATGTTAGATCTATCACTACTACTTGCTAGCATTCTACCTTTATTTTAAATTTGAGGTTAACTACTAAATTGGGATTCGACTGAGGCAAACCCCCCCCATCCCCAACAACAAACAAATAATCTCTTTGTTTTGTAGGCTTCAGATCTTTGATTTATGCATAGGTTGAAAATTTGTTTCAGCTTTCTTCATAACTATGAAATGAGAATCAACATCGCACACAGTCAATCAAGGGTGCAACACATCTCACCCCTGATTACCTAGGTAGCCCCTGACATATCACTGAATGATTTCTAGGTTTTGTCTATAGCCTAATTTTGAATCCTTAGCTTGGGAATCAACTCTTTCAAAGACCATTTGGTAGCCCATTTTTAGGTTTGTATTTTGTGAGGCATTTCATCTTCTTCTTTTCATTTCCAACACTTTATCATTTTTTCATATCTTTATATCTCAGCTCTATAGTACATATCTTATTACTTAAACCATCTTAAGGTGGAGGTGAGAGGGAAGTAAATATGATTTATTCATCCCTTTTGCATTAGTGTTTTGCATTGATACTTCCTTTTGTATCAATCAAACCCAATCCAAGGGGTGGATCTTGGTGTTCCCCCTTTTATTCATGTATGGGTTGGATTGCTTCAATTTTCCTACCCTACATTAATTGGTGAACCCTACTCACTTGTGTAAGGCCTCACCCCGACCCATCTTAGCATAATTGATACATTATTATTTTGATACTCATGACTCGATATGTCGAGACACTATCAGACTAAATATTATTATGATATTTTATGTTGTGATTTTTTTAACTTTCAAACATTTAATTATGTTATTTAATGTTTTATGAATATGTATACTGATGAAGTAGTGTAGAAAGTGAATGCAAAATTAACACTTTGATTATGCAATTTTAATGGTTAAGAATATGACTAGAAACGAGATAAACAACTAGTTATTTGAAAGATGGATGTTTTAACTTATGTGATTTTCCTGATAAGTTATACATATATGCATGTGATTTTCTTGAACTACTGATGTGTGCAATGAGTGTGTAGGATATTTTAGCCAAGAAATCTAACAGAGAAATGGAACTGAACCCTATGTACCAATTGTGGAAACTAGGGTTAATTCTAAAAAAAGGTGCAAACTCTGTTGTTCATATTTTATTTGTATTGTGGATTGAATGAATGTATCATTTTGCAATCTTTAAATGTTAATGTTTCATAACAATGATTTTATAGTGTCGCTTGACACTCATGAATTGTATATGCATTTTAGCATGATAGTTAGGGTTAACCGAGTAACCTAAAGATCTAAGTTGGATTAGGTTAGTTACCTTTTTGCTAGTTAGTTAGTAATCGAGCTTAATTACCCTAATCAAGATTAGTGAGTAATCTGCATTTTTGAAGGTTGTTAGAAACTCTTAAAATTTCCAAGCTTTTGATAGGTTCCTAATTAGTCCTAAAGACCAAAAATAATGAAATCTAATTACCTAAGGGGTATGGGTATGGGTTGGGGGCATTTTCCACCCCCCTAGCCCCTTTTGTTCACTTTTATGGTCACCCAAAAACCTCATTTTTGCTTTATTGCGAAAATTGAATGTTTCCATCATGAGTTGGATAACTTTAACTCCACCTTGAGGTTAGCCTTATGTCTAGTTTAATTAGAAGATTATAGAACTTTTAGGCAAGTGGGGGAGTTATTACATTTTGAAGGTGGTTGAGTTTAGGATCTTATTTAGAGGCAATTTTGAGAGGGTTTGAGTGTTCACCCAACCTCTAGTTTTAGAGTGCAATTCATTATTGAAGGAGAAGGAGAAGAAGGGAATGCTCATCTCAAATTTTTCAATTGCCATAACCCAATTTTGAAGGTAGGAATCCCTCAGCTCATGTTGTTCATGTTGGGTTCATTCTTAAGTAGTTTTGTTTGCATATGTATGTTCGTATGTTTGTTGAATATATTTGGGAGGGATTGAAATGGGTTTTCTTGAATGTTTTCCTTCATTCTTGCGTTGATTTTTGAAGGGATTGTATGGGTTGTATTGGCATTACTCACCCTCAGATAGGGCAGAAATGGTCATGTACGGGAGGAGGTCTTTAGTTGGACTCCAATAGTGTAGAGTCTCTTCTCAGGACGAGAAGAGGGAGAGAGGGTAGGGTGTTATGGGCCCCTACTTGTTAGCACAAACCATGTGTTTGAGTTTTGGAAATCAAGATATGGAAGAATGGAAGTTCTTGAGTTTATAGCCCTAAAAGGGCACTCGTTTTGGTGTTGTAGCCGACATCTTCTGTTGAAAAAATCCACCTCCTCCCTAGTTTGGTTCAATGTCAAATCTGTTGTGCAAACCAGGATGGGAGTGAATGTTTGATTTTGTCTTCATGTTATGATTGTTTGTCTCTCGATCAGTTTTCATTCCCTCCATGATCACTGTGATGTGTTGTAGACTTCGTAATGGTTTCCCTATTGTGGAGCTAAGAAGGAAATTCATAATTGTGTTTGAAATTCAATTATGTTGGGAGATTTCACCTCAGGATATTAATCCTATGTAAAAAAGTTATATTTAAACTTATTATTGAAATGGAAATGAAGTCAGGTTTTCTTCCTGGTTCTTTCTCAGCGGAGCCTTTGAATTAGGTAAATCAATAAAAAAGAAAGAATGATTAGTATTCTTTCATATAAGTTTCTTCTTGTATTTCAGTTATATGCATGTGTATATTGAAAAATGGATAAAACGATGTATCACTCTTCCTTAGGCATTCTTATGTTGTAATCATATTCAGTTGATTTAGATCAATTAGATAAAATGATGGTATATAATTAAGTAGTTTAAACTTGAATTATGTCAAGTAAATTTGAAATTGCATGAATGAAAATCACATATCGAAATTTCGTATTTGGTTAGTACTTCAATTTCATAATCATTCATAAGGATGAGGAAGTTAAATAATGCTATTCAAATTTTATGGAATTACAGTTAATCCTATGTTATAAATCCAATTAGAAAAAAAAATACACCCCCTTATCAAAAAAATGAATTGCATTAGAAAAATTAACACTTAGAAAAATATGGCCTTGAAAAAAAAAACTCCCTAGAGCAAAATGCTCTCTGGATTTTGTATAGGAAAAATGAATTATTCCCCTTGTGAAAATAGAGAATATTCTCTGTTGATACTCCTTTAAAATTTAAAAATAAAAAATAAAAAAGTAGAAAGAAAATATTTATAAATATCCTAAAACAAGAAAAAAATCCTATCTACTTAACTTTATATCATAACTATTCTTCTCTATCCTAACTTACCTAAAAATCTTTAAAGCATAAATCCTTACCTCTTTTCCTTGCTAGGCATTGGAAAAAAGATTTGCATTAAGACACCTCACGTACCCCAATTTGGCATGTCAGTAGTGTTGACCAATGAAATTTAGGGGCAAGTTGAAAAGAGGCAGATTTGTATTTGAACTTTATTCTCACCTTTCATTAATTCTTTCTTGCCTCTATCCCTAACCAGGCGTACCCTTTTTCCTTGAAAGCCTTCAAGCTTGCATTTTTTCAGACCTTGGCATGCATGGAATGGCACGGGGAAGTGCCCAAGGGAAAGTGATAGAATTTATTTGATTTTAAAACAAGTCATTGCATTTAATTTTTCTTAGACTCCCATTCCTTTTCCCTCCAACAACATACCTCCACCTTTTAAATGCAGGTGTGACGTGGGGAGAAAGAGATTTTTGGCGTGAGGAGGGGGTTAAGGGAGATTAGGGGTGGTTAGGTAGTTTAAAGGTTAGTAGGTGGTTTTGGTTTTATTTGTTAGTAATTAATATGTTTTTTTAAATGTTAGTAAATTTTATTAATAGAATTTAGTTAGTCTATGTGTAAGTAATTTTAGTAGTATTTTTTTTATGTTAGAATTTATATTAAGTGTTGGTTAATTGTAGTTTAGTGTTAGTTTCAATTTATAAAGTTTAATATTTTTTTTAGTAATTTTTATTTTAGAATGTAGTTATTAAAGTTTAGTTAGTAGGAGCTTAGATGCTAAGTATCCTAGTTAGTGGATAATAATTATGTGTTTAAATTTAATATATTTTAATGTTAGATAGTTAGTTTTACTTTACTTTAAGAAATTTTAAACCAGAAATAGAATATGTATGTACGGTTTGATGTTAGAGGGTGAAAAGCTAGGTTAGTTTTATCACTTGTTTAAATTATGTTAGTTAATTTATCTAATTTTAAAATAATTAGATTAATTAAGTTAAACTTTAAGTGTTTGAATAAATGAATAAATTCAAATCAGTATGTGATAATGTAGACAAGGTGTTTGTTAAAATATGATAGATGTTAGATAATGTAATTTGGTTTAAATAATTGATTAGTATTATGTGTTTGGGTCTAGTATACTATTGTTTTACGAGTGAAATATTTTAAAGGTATATAAAAGTAATAATGTGTTAGATCTTTTAATTAATTTAATTTGGATTGTTTAAATTAATTAATTTATTAAACAATGAAAGTTAAATTTAACTATCTATTCCTACTCATGATTATAAACTTAAATGGAATGTCAAGGTGTTGATTTAAGAACCTGTTTCTGTCTACAATGTACCTACACTTTAACATATGAAAACAAACATATCAAACTTATTAGTTTAATTAATCAAAATAAAAATAAAAATATTACGTGTGTTTTTGCCCTCTGTATTTTGGGCATGACAACTTGCATATCTTGTTTGATTTTTCCTGATAAATGTTATGTACTTCATGGTTTACCATCTTAAATTGGACACACTCTAATTTAATAAAGGTTTTACACCTATTTTAATGTGATATCATCAATCTCCTTGCACCTTTCATTTCTTCTTTCCTTTTCTATCCTTTCTCCTACATGGAAGTGGGGTAAAACTTAATAGATCATCTTTAAAGCTCTTATTTTCATAGTGCTAAGATCGAGGTAGAGTCTATCATCCTAGGTCATCCCTTCTCTTCATCTATCCACTTGGAATTTTCTCTTTGTACCGTAACAACTATATCTCAGATTCAAGACCTATTTTTAGGATCCTAAAGGTTTTGGGACCTAATTGTTAGGGGCATAGTGTGCCCCTAATTGGGACCTATTTTGGGTCTCCTCTTCAGATCTTGTGTCAAGTGCCTTCAGGGTGTTAATTCTTAGGTAGGTCACCTTGTGGGAGTTAGTTAATTCCAATCTCTATATAAGCCCTTACATTTTCTCCATTTTTCATCATTAAAGTTCATGGCTAAGCACTTACACTCGAGCTCTCAAGTTCTCAAGTATTCTTCAAGTGTTCAATGCATTCAAGTTGTCCCTCCTTTGAAGATCAAGGATTCATGTATTCAAGCTATTGAAGGAGTTTATGCAAGATGTATCATTCCAACATTCAAGATTTCCCTTCATACTTTCAAGATCCTTTATTGCATCTTCGACATTCATCCTCTCAAGATATACATTCATCTACATGCATTCCTAAGGTGGATTTCAAGAACATTCATTCATGAAGGTTTTGATGTCACTTTGATTTCCTTTTTAGGGGTTTGAAGTTGAGTCAAAGCTATTGCATCTACATACCTGATTGCATTCCCAATTCAAGAGCATATTCATATATTTACATTAATTTTATGTTAGATCTATCACTACTACTTGCTATCATTCTATCTTTATTTAAATTCAAGGTTAATTCTTAAACTAGGGTTGTATCCCTCCCCCCCCCCCACAAAAAAATTCTCTTTATTTTTTAGCCTTTAGATCTCAAATTGATGCACATGTTGTAGATCTAGATACCCCTTTGGAATTTCTTCAAAATTGCAAAATGAGAATCAACATCACAAATAATTGATTAGGTTTGCAGTGCACCCCTAATTACCCAAGTTTACCTGACATATCACCCCTTAGTGTATTTTTCACCCCTGATGATCCGTAGCATAGTTTTCATCCTGAAACATGAGAATCGATCGTTTCCTAGGTCATTTGATAGCCCATTTTTTTGTTTATATTTTGTGAGTTATATCATCTTCCTCTTTTCATTTCTATACACTTTGCCATTTTTTCATATCTTTATATCTCAACTCTATATTTCATTTCTTCTTTCTTAAACCATCTTAAAGTGGAGGTGAGAGGGAAATAAATCTGATTTATTCATCCCTTTTGCATTAATACTTCCTTTTTTATCAATCAAACCAATCCAAGGGGTGAATCTTGGTCTTCCCCTTTTATTAATGTAATATGGGTTGGATTACATCCATTTTCTTACCCTACATTAATTGGTTAACCCAACTTACTTGCATCTCTTGTTTGATTTGGAGTTAGATGATTGCATTTCATTAGGTGTTTACCTTCTTTTTTGTGAACCAAAATTCCTATTCACTTTTCTTATTGGAGTTACATTATTTGCATTTGGTGTATTCATATCTACTTTATATGCTATTGTGGTATTTAGATCTCCTCCTTTATTATTTCATTTCATATATTTTCATTTTGAAAACACATAAATTTTGCATTTTAGTTCATTTTTAGTTTGCATTTTCTTTCATTGGGGTTATTATCTTTGTTTCCAAGTTTCATTCGTGATATTCAAGATGTTCCATTTCATGCATATGATGAAAACTTGGTTTTTCCTTGTATTGATTCTCATTCCCCTTTAAAGGGAAAACTTTTCAAAGATGATGTTGATCAACCTTTAGTGATTCATGATATTCTTAACCTTGATAGTGCTAATATTTGGGATGAGCCCTTGGATAGGAATATTGATTACTTTCTCCTTGAAACTTATTTTAGTCATGATTGGTCCTCCTTTAATGAGAGGTTT
Organism: Cupressus sempervirens; assembly: GCA_028749045.1. NCBI lineage: Eukaryota > Viridiplantae > Streptophyta > Pinopsida > Cupressales > Cupressaceae > Cupressus > Cupressus sempervirens. The sequence goes on along the minus strand of CM053792.1, from coordinate 360,787,020 downwards.
CTTCTCTCTTTGGATGATTCTATTATTTGGGATCATGAACCCTTAGATAAGGATATGGATTACTCTCTTCTTCAAGGGGCACTTTTAATTGATTCCATGGTCCTTGCTTCTATTGATCAACCTCTTTCTATGGATATCCCTTCTATACACAAGGTCTTTACAAATTTTGTTTATCCTTCTCCTATGAGTGCCCTAGTGATAAAATACCACACCCTTGGTCCTTCTTCTTGTTCCTTTCAAAATATATCTCAAATAAATTTAGGTCTTTTTGAACATGATGATAATCATGACCCTCTTTTCACAACTTCTAACTTAGATCCTAAGGATACTACTCACATTGACCCTCTAAGTGGCTTCTATGCTCTTTAAGGTTTAATAACTTTCAATTTCACACCAACATCCTACATTCTTTATTTTGTGATTCAAACGTCTTATTTCATGACTATATGCATATTGATTACTTCCTTTACATTTTCATCTAATTATATGTAAGAGATATTCTTTTATACTTTATCATTCTTTTCAATTCATTATCTAGGCTATATTTCATATCCATTGCAATGATGAATGGTATCTTTTTCATGACCACTTTGCTCAATACATCTACATCCCTATTATGCTTCTCTTAGGTTTGTTACATTATTATTTTTTCCTTTGGGGTGTAAGGGCCCTAATAGTCATAATAGTCATTTCCCCTGTCTCTTCACTTGGGGGGTAAGGGCCCTATTTCCTTTTTCTATTTATATCATTGGATCCATTATCTCCCTTTGCTGACTTATTTTACACTTACAAAGGTATATTGTATCCCTATTGCTTTCTTCATTACATCCAATATCCATTGTGAATTTTCATTCTATTAAAATGAATCTATCATCTAGGGCATATATTGAATTTTCTTTCTCTTTTCTCTATAGGATCTGTTATCTCTTTGTTGTTTCTTTCATGATAACTAAGTTGAAATACCATGTGTTACAAATGTTAATCTTTCCTTGGATGTATTTAATTTGGTATATTCCAAGGATCCCTAGATGTAGTTTTTCCTCTAGTCCACATGTGAAGGACACGTCATTCACTTGTCCTCTTGTCCATTAGTGAGGACAACTCATTTTGTAATTTCTTTTACAAAGTAAATTAGTTTAGCCTCCTTAAGAGGATCTTGACACTTTGCACACACATATTATGAATGTGGAATTCATAGAATTTGGAGTTACAAATGCAACTCCTTTATCATCTCTATAAAAGAGATGTTTTTCTCTCATTCTTCTCTACACATCACATTGATGTTATTGTAATGAGCTCTCTCTCTCTCTCTCTCTCTCTCTCTCTCTCTCTCTCTCTCTCTCTCTCTCTCTTAGGATTTTTCATCCATAATCTTACATAGGGGATTTTCTTTGCTTTCCCCTTTTCAATTTTGTCTCCCTTATTTCTTCCTTTGGTGTATTCTCTTGGAACTTGGTTATTGAATGGTAACATCTCTTCTCACTTGACTCACTTGGATTGATTTATTTTCCTTACTCTTCTTTATCTTTTCTTACATGGTATCAGAGATAAGGTACTAATCCTTGTTTTGAGTTTTCATGTTGAAGATTTATATTCATTGGAGCTCAATTTATTTAGAGGCCTTTTTTTAAGAGAAGGGTTTTTTTGTAGTTTCTATCTCATTTTAACACTTTTTGTGTGCAAGTTTTATTGTTTTTAATCTAATCCCCTTTGGAAGGCTTACAACCAAAGATTTATTTTCTTGCAAAAAAAAGTTCCTCTTTTTTTGGAAGGCTCGCTACCAAAAAAGAGGAACTTAGTGCACTAATATTCATATTGCCAATTTTATAACCTGATCTTATTGCAAGTTTTCTCGACCTAATCTTCTTGCACTAACTTTACTCTTGCAAGCAATTTTTTTTTCTGTCAAATTTGCTTCATTCTATTTCAAATTAACATAAATCTCAAAAAAATACAATCTTTTTTTTCTTTCAAAATAGCCCCTTAATTATTTTTTCTACTTATTCTCAATTTAAAGAGGGCTCTTCCCTTGAGTGTGCCCCACATGTGATTGTATTGTTTTTGGTCTTCATTATTTCTATGCCCTCCTTAGCATGTGTCCCACCTGTGTTTACATCCTCAATCTATCTTCTCTCTAGTGTGTGTGGGAAGTGTGCCCTACATTTGAAATTTTGTTGCACTCCATTTCCACAATTTTTTTCCATTAGCTAGGTGAGCCCTTAGCTTTGCCTTGTACAAGTTTTTTCCCTTTCTCCTTTTTTTTCGTTGCATGTCACCCTATAGGCACCCTCCTCCTATCCCTCCCATGTGCATTCCAAACTTTGTGTATGTCATGTGCTTCATTTTGCATTCCACTTAGGCCTTTATTGTGCCTCAAGTCACATATATCATTTACTTGATCCTTTGTTTTGTTCATTCTCTAATTATTGGTCTTTTCCCATCTGCACTTATCTTTCTTTTTGGCTAATTCATAGTAGTTTAGCCTTTACCAATTTGGTCCATTATCAATGTTGTGCAATAAGTAGTTGTGTTGTCTTTGGCATTCTCATTCTCATATGCGTGAGTTTTTTTTCCCTCTCATCCATCATTAGTGTACCTATCAATGCTTAACTCTTTTAGCTTTCTATTTGCATTTCATTTCTTCAGATCTTGCCCTTATTTCTCTATATTGAGGGAGAGTTTCAAATTAGTTTCATAATGTTTTTTATTTTACTTTCTTTCATTTGGTTGTCTCTTTTAGCTCACACACTCTAGAAGGCATTATTTTTAATCATTTCATCTACATCTCTCAATCTGACTTGTAGTCGTTTCTCAGTTCTTTATCATTTAGCCTTTTCTTTGAACATTTTCTCATTTCCCTTACATGATTTTCCAAAACAAAATTCTTTCACCATTTTTCTTGTTCTCTAATCTCATTTAGTCATTCCTTTTCTGTTATAGTCTACCTTCTTAGTGAGTCATTTCTTCACCCAACTTTGCCCTTTGTCGCTCTTGTCTGACCTCTTGTAAGTAACGCTTGTGATTATTCAATGGTTCATAAGTACTTTTTGCCACTCATATATTATAACTTTTGTAACTTTTTAGTTTTATAACATATCAAGTTTCTTATGTCGGCATCTCATACAATATTTAAATAAATACTATCCCTTTTTATCATTGTTTAAATATTTGTATTATCGTTGTATACCTATTTTTTATTGTTATTATCATAAAGTATATAGTTGTTTCAAAATATTTTATCTAAAGTTTCTATTGACATAAAAAGCTTTAAATAAAATTTGTATCTATTCATTACTTTACAAAAATCATATTATTTTAGAACTTCATTGTCTTGTTTAAGATTTTTTTTTTATTCATTTATATTTTAAGGGGGATGTTTTCCTTTCTCTAATAATGTCAACTCTCATTCTAGGAAAATCAAACTCAATAACTCTAATTACCATTCATGGAAGACACATATTTCATTTTTTTTAAACATATATTGGATGTTGCAATTGATGTGTCTGTTAAGCTAGCCGCATCTACTACCCAAGATGAAAAAGATGCTTGGAAAACTAAGAATGAAGAAGCCTTAGGTTTAATTGGAATTTCAATGGTTTTAGATTTATATGTATTAATTGTATTTTTCTCTAAACCCCATGAAGCATGGAGCATTTTGCAAACCACATATGATAGCACATATGAATCACACAAAATACAATTGTCAGATCAACTTGAAGACTTTGGGTATACAGATTTCAAAACCATGGATGAATTTATTTTAAATTTTGATGCTCTTAAAAGTCATTTTATTGTTTTATGTGTTCAAATAATTGATATTCGTTTGGTTCATTATTTTTAAAAAGTGTCTTCCTAGACAATTTCAATAATTTATTACTAATATCCATGCTCAACTTGTTTTTCCTAGTTTATCTTCTCAATTGACATGTGCTATTTTTCAAAACTTATTGTGTCAAGAATAAGTTGAAATTATTCAATTTGGTAAACTTAAATCAAGTGAACATACTTTCATGTCTAAGAATCAAAATAATAATTTTAGATCAAATCATAATAATCATAATCACCATAACTCTAATAAGTCAAATAAAAAATCTCATGTTAAGTCTCATCATCATAATAGTAATCTTCATGATACGTACCATAAGAATAATAATCAAAGGAAGAATTCAAATTCCAAACTTCATTGTACTTATTGTGGCAAAGACGGTTAGGTGATTAATAATTGTTTAAAAAAAAGTAAAATGATAAGAAACCCATGAACCACAATAATCAAAACCACAAATCTAATCATAAAAAGGGTAGTTCTAATTGTTCCCATTCTCATCATGCTTTTACTTGTAGTTATAGTATATGTAGACCATTAGAATGGATTGTGGATAGTGGTGCTTCTCAACATGTTACTTATCATAAGGAAGTTTTTTTATTCTTTGCAACCTAGTTTGGCTAACATTCTTATTCAATTAGCTAATAATCATACTTGTAAAGTTGAACGATTAGGTGATGTGAGTGTTCCTAATGGTAAATTGCATGATGTTCTTTATGTTCCTAATTTGAGAACTAATCTTCTTTATGTTGCAAAGCTATGTCAAAACTATAAAGTTGAACTCTATAAGGATATGTAACATGTAATTAATCCTCAAAATAATCAAGTTATTGCTAATGCTAATCTGAACCATGATAATTTATTCAAATTCATGAATTTACAAGTTCTGGATATTCTTTACATGTCATTATTGATTTTAATACATGTCATGAAATACTTGACCATTTAAATTCTCATTATATTATTTTAATGCAAAAAGAAAATATTGTTAAAATGATTAGAATAGCTAAGAGGTGGGTGAATCAATTATCCTTAGGTCCAAATGTACCAATTTCAACTCTCAACAACTTTAAATAACATCATTAAACAACTTGGTCCATAAAGCAACATATTAGCAACTTATATTTTGTTCATTACTTACCTCTCTATTCAATATATGTGTTGACTAACAATAAAATAAGTAAATGACACTAGGATTTAATGTGGAAAACCAATTTGGGAAAAACCACCAAGTAACAAGCTTCCATTATTTTCACTCTTTTGAAGTGAGTTCAGTTAAGAACCAAACCTGTTAAAGGTTACAAAACACACTATTAGGTGTGACCATGTTAAATAATTTAATCACCTTGTTAGGAGTGCCCTTGTTAGAGGAATTTGAACATTCCCTTAGAATGTCACCTTAATTAAAAGATTTACAAATGACTATTAGGTCAACCTTGACTAAAAAATTTTGACTGTCACAATGATTAGAAAGTAACAACATGTTTTATCTATAAAAATACAACTTACTTTGCAAATTTAGATCTCCATCTAGTTCATTTATTGGTTCATTGATGGGACTTAATTAACATCTCCATCACTAATATGCAACTTGGTATCCCTTGAAGCAATCACATTTCACTAATCTTCTTACTTTACCTCTGTTGTTCTCATTAAGATTGTCAATAAAAAATTCCTCCTTAAATAGTTAATTTGGATCTTTTTTCACTTAGACATCACCATAGATCTTAGGGTTAGGTTAGATTCATTGAATCCTTCTATCATTTTGTTCTCTTTCTCCATTATTAACACTTCTAAAAACTTCTCTTTATATCCTTGCCTTTGATCTCATAATAAACTCTCATTGTGCATTAAATACTCTAACTCATCAATCCTTATCATCCACATCCTTTGACTAATCCAAAAATTCAACTATGTCGGCCTCAAACTTGATTCTTTAAAAAATTGTAACTTTTGTTGACAGTCAACAATCACTATGTTCTTCTGCTTGATCATTGATGTGTAGCTCATTATTCACTATTCTATCTCATCCAACTTCTACTCTCTCACTTGGCCATTACTATGCTTGGTCACTACTATCATTTCCTTCGTCAATTTTCTTGACCATAACTAACACTCAACTTATAATGTATGTTCAGTTTCTTATTAAGTTCCTTAATCTTCCATTTTGGCTCCTTCATTGACTAACTAACACTGGTACTTGGTCAAGCTTAGAGTTTTATACAACTTCTTGTCATTTCACTCATACATCATTTCACTTGTCTTCTTTACTTCATGTAGTAATTAAACAACACATTATATTTTCAATTACTAACTTATCATGTGTCCATTGTAATTCCATGATACTTAATTTCTCTTCTCAACATCTTAACTAGCTCACCTTGCTATCTCCTCTTTTCAAATCCTCTTCATCAATCAAATGATATGGCACTCTACATTGCTAGTAAATGTCTCTCTAGTAAGGTTTGACATCAATGAAAACATAAAAATTGTTCCAATTGTAGTTTCCAACAATATCCCTCTTTGGCATTGATGACAACACCTCTAGTTACCATACAATCCAAAAATATTCATTAAGGCTTCTTTGAACTTGTACTGTTAGATCCGTCCATGTTGTGTTTTCTCTTTCTTAGTTTCATTCTGATTCTCTTTCAATGCAATCTCTAGATGCTCCCTCTATCATCAACTATAGTAGTATCACTATATGTTTTATACTTCTCCAATGGTATAGTACTCCCTCTTTGCTAATAATGTCTTCTTCTGATATTTGGATGAAAAAACCTCTAGCAATAAATGTCTCCCTCTTTGACATCAATCACTACATATAGATTCTCCCTCTTCTTTCATAACATACTCTACTTCATCATACGAATGGTAACTACATAACTTCTCCCTCTCAGACAACAATGATAAAGACATGTCAACCATTGATATACATCTCTTCTCTTTTCTCTAGCATACATCTTCATGCCACTGACTAATTGATATAGAAATATCACTTACTCTTTTTTATCTTGACTCCTTACAATCTCATATACTCCATGCTCTAGTCCATCTTTTCACAATCTTTAGGCATCTCCTAAAGTGTGACCTCCCACATCAATCTATAAGATCTTCTTATCATAACAATAGATGTAATAGTGCATCTCTTCTTAGATTTCTTCAAGTAGAGGAATAACCCCTAACTTACCTCTTACATACTCAAAAACATCCTTAGTTAGTTCCTCTTTGAACATGTTAGCTATCTATTCTTTTGTGTTCATATATTCCAATCTCACTTGTTTGTCTTACACTAACTCTCTTAAGTAATGATACTTGATCTCAATATGTTTGGTCTTTGTGTACATTACAAGGTTCTTTGATATATTTATAGTACTTGTGTTTTCACAATATATCACCATATTTATAGTAATTTCTTCTTTTATAGCTTTCAACAATTGCTTGATCCACACAATATTATAATAATTGATTGCTATAGCAACATACTCAAATTTTGTTGTAGATTGAGAAATATAGTTCTTCTTCTTGCTTGTCCATCAAATCAATCTCTTTCTCAGAAAGAAAGAACCTCCACTTGTACTCTTTCTATCATCAACATTTTTAGCACAATCTGCATCAATGAAAACCTTCAACTCAAACTTATCATTTTTCTTGTACCATAATCCATAGTCTTCTATTCATTTCAGATATCCAAGTATCCTTTTTATTGCCATCATATGACTTTATCTATTATTAGTAGAAAATGTAGCAACAATACCAATTGTTAATGCAATATTAGGTTTGCTACATACAACATATTATAGTTTTCCAATCATTGACCTGTATAATGCTTGATTCACCTCAACAAAATCATCATTCTTTGACAATTTATGACAGGTGACCATAGGTGTTCCAACTAGTCTTGAATCTTCCATTCCAAAAGTTTTCAATATCTAATTGATATACTTTGATTGTGTAATGTATAACCTTCTTTCATTTGATAAACTTGCAATCCAATGAAGAATTTTATCTCTCCAAACATTAACATCTCAAACTCCATCATTTCATTGGAAAATGACTTGCACATTGAACCTTTTCCCCCAACTATGATATCATCAACAAAAATTTCAGCTAGCAATATCTTACTTTTATATTCACTCTTCAATTACATATTGCTATTTTCATTTGTTCTTGCAAATCCAATTTTCACCAAATAATTGTGTAACCTTTTATATCATGCTTTAGGGGCCTACTTCAAACCATATAAATCTTTATGTAACTTATATGCCATATTCCTCTTGCTAGGATCAACAAATCCTTCAAATTTTTCAATGTAGACTTCTTCCTTTAAGATTCCATTCAGAAATGTAGATTTGGCATCCATTTGATATACTTTGAATCCTTTGTAAGTAACATATGCAAACAAATTTCTTACTCCTTCCAACCTTGCAACTGGGGTAAAAGTCTCACCATAGTCAACTCCTTCTTCTTGTGCAATATCCCTTACAAACTAATCTTGCCTTGTTCCTTGCGATTTCCCCTTTCTCATTCAGCTTGTTTTAGAAAATCTACTTATTTCCAATCAAATTCTCATCCTTTGGTCTGGGTACCAATGTCCATGTCTTTTTCTTCTCTATTTGCTCAATCTCTTCATTCATTTCTCCTATCCAGTCTTCATTCTCCAAAGCATCTTTTACTGACTTGGGTTCAAACTCACACAATAAACATGTATCAATCTTCAGTCTTCTTCTTGTCATAATTGTTGAATCTTTGTCTTCAATGATTTGATTTGGTGCATGATGTCTTCTTACATATTTTTGCAAGATATGTTCAGATATTCTTTCTTCTTGTTGTAGTTCACTAAGTTCTTCTTGCTTTTCTTCTTCAGGTGTTCCTAATTGCAACTTGACTTGCTCTATTTGATGGTCAATAGTCTCTGTCTGTAACTTGGCTCCTATATCCTAATGCTCGAAAAAGCTTTTCTGTTGAACCTTGATAGTGCTTGGCTATTGATGCTCGACAACCTCTTTATGTGGTTCAGGTAAGGTTCTAGGTTCACCTTAAAATAAACATAGACAAAATTCATGTAGTCTTCTTGTTATTTCATACATTACTCCTCATTCTTTTATGCACATTCATCAATTCTAACATTTGCACTTCCTACAATTTTGTTAGTGTTATAATTCAAACACTTTTAAGCCTTTCTTTTAATGGAATATCCTAGAAAAGTACTTTCATCACTTTTTGCATCAAGTTTCTCTTTTCCTGCATCTTTCAGTATGTAACACTTGCTTCAAATGACTTTGAAATTTCACATTAGGTACATGTTTTGGTCACACAACACATGCCCCATTCCTAGTAAAGAATGATGACCCCCTACTTTTTTCAAGCTCCTGATCTCAGGGTTTAAGAGTCAAGGAAAGCTATTTGAGTCAAAGTGTTAGAGTCAAAACACCAAAAAAAAAAAAAGGTTAGAAAAACCCAAAAAAATATTTTTTTTTAGGAAAACACAAAAAAAAATTGAAAAATTGAAAAGGACAAAAAATAAATAAATTATAAAATGTAACTTAAAAAAAAAAAAATCGAAACCATGCGCGCGAGCAGGATGCGTGACGCACACCTGTGTACTGCATTGGGGTGCACCCTGCACCCCACCCGGCAGATGGGTTATAAAACCCCACCCCTTCATTTCATCCTCAACACATTTTCTTTTGGTGAGTTTATGTCGTGTGCTTGAGGTAACATTTTGAAACCTGCGCACGCACTATGGCGCTGTGTGCACCCTTTGATGCCATGCACCACTCTTAGCATAGTGTGCCCCACCTTGGTGCAACACGCCTCTCTTTGGCACCACACGTCTTGGCTCCATATTCGGCACCACTCACGCCCTCTGCCCACTTTGACACCACGCGCCTCGGCACTGTGCACACCCGACCTTGGCACCACGCTCATCAAACCTTAACCCGCAAGTTGCACACCTCAACATGTCACACCACATCCACGCCTGCGGTACACCTTATGCCCTACACACACACTTTTTTTAAAAAGAAAAAATATTATATATATATATATATAATTTTAAAAAAAATTAAAAAAAGAAAAAAATGATAGAAAAATAATTTAAAAAAAGAAAATAAAATGATAACAAAAATAAAATAAAAATATACCCAAATTGGGCGTTTTTAAGCCTTTATGCTTATTTTAATTCATAGCTTTTATGTTTTATGTTTGGACTAATAAACATTTTTCTCACAACATACAGGTGATCAAATGGCATCCACATATGGAGTCGCAACCAAAATCATCGTGTTCAAATTCCAAGGCGTACCCTCAAAGTCAAGATTTCATGATGACTATGCAAAAATTTGAGATACTGATTTAAGGCACATAGATCTAGGAGAATTCCTAAGGATTTGTAACAAACCAACAGAGAGTTCAGCCTTGGTATCCGCCTTGATCCGTTCTGGGTTGGTGAATGCAGTGTCACACCTCGTATCAGTACAATCGGCTAAACTAATCATGGCCCTATCACAAAATTTTGCTCTTGACGAAAGAGTAGTCAAGAGTGTCACTAGAGAGGTGGTGTTGGATCTACGACCTGATAACATTGAGAGAGTCTTTCATCACCCAAGAGTGGACTAGTTTATTAGGCTCTCATATGAAGCAGTTGAGAGATGGTATAGGGAGCAGCAATAGGAGGTGTTAGACATAATACAATCTTCTTATCTTATTAAGAAGCCTCTGAGGGGAAAGATAATAGGAAAAGTGGATATGACTTGAGGATACATGAAGGAGGATATCAATTATTTCATCATTCTCTTGAGTAGAGTTATGGGCTTACCTGCAGTAGGCCACCTCAGCACCTTTATGGTCAATTTCATTAAGACCATCAAACAGGCAAAGATACCAGTGGATTGGGTTGCCATGCTAAGTGAAAACTTCTGTGAATAGTTAAGGATGGTAAAGGACAAGAAGAAGTTTTATATGACTTCTTACATGGTATACCTGCTTGCAGCAAGGGCAAAAAACTACTTGGGTTTGTATAGAAGAGGCAGTATGTAGGATCCCAATGCCTAGCCATATATAGTTTACCCTTAGCTAGTGAAGAAGAAGATCTCAGTGTAGAGCAAGGAATACATAATCGTGAATGATGCATTTACCTTTGTGATCATTTGATTCATTGAGGGAGACTATGGGAAGAGGTTATCTGATGAAGCCAAAGCACAAGTCATAGCTCTCGAAGCCTACTTCATACAGTTCAAAATGTTCACCTATCTGCGGGTAGCTGGTGTATCCATCAATCCTAAGAAGCTCCCGAGATATCCTAGTGAGAAACTAGTGCTATTGGAGATTTTCTACCAAATTGAGTAGGCCTATGAGAAAAGAAAGAGGTAATAGAGACCTTATTGGGCATGTCCATTGGTCATTGGACCATATCAGGTGAAGAGAAAGCAAGATATTTCATCCTTTGAGTGGGAATGGGAGAACTATCCCCTTGAAGAATACAACTCTCCCTGACCCAATTTTGATAATGTCAAGAGAGTGGAGAGTTTGGTAGGAAAGGACTTCCATCATGAGGATGTTGTTGAAGATCACCAAATGAATGCCACAAATGACTACGATGTCCATAATAGGGATTATTGTAGGATGACCTTATATCTAGTAGAAAAGGCTCTCTAGTTGAACATCCCAGAGGACATAAAGCAACAAGATTCTAAAGAGTTACTAGACCCCTTGTTCAATGCTGACAAAATTGGTGAGAGACCCATTATGAATGCTAAGGTTGATAGGGAAGAGGTTGATGATATTAATCATCGAGCAAGGCATGTCATCAGAATGATGAAGGATTAGATCGAGAATTGTGAATCGCTTCACAACTGAACTCCAAATCCACTACTGCCACAGTCAAGAACCCACGAGACACAAACTCTCAAAACATTAGAACCCAAGTAGAGTGAGAAACCCAAACTACCAACATAATAAACACCATCCACACAACCCACCGTGTTATACGGAATGCACACTCCAACTCTGCTATAATGGTGAACATTCCCAAATGAAATTGTACCCAGTATGGAGAATCCACATATTGTACAACTCCTAAAATCAACACAACTCTGCAGATCATCAACCACTATCTCATAACCATAACTCTCATGCATCACTGATGGCGAATAGTCATCACATGATAGATAGCAAGAACTAAAACCCAAACCAAATCTGACAGTCATTAAGTCCTCAACACCTGGATCAAAAGCAAACCAATGAACATACCCTGTAATATAATGCTAGTAAAAAGAACCAATCCCAGTCAAAGACTCATCCTACAGACGTGATACGACCAACTATGACTAATCATCAACTAAGTCAGAGGATGATATAGCCAAAGGCATAAAATCAACAACATCACTAGTCGTCATGCCATCAATAGTAGAGACCATCACCAAGTCAAACATACCACAATGCTCAGCTATAGCGCCCAACTCAACTAAACTTGCCTCTAGTGGAAATGAACCAAACATGTCAGTACTACAATCAAGGACATATATATCTTCATCTCCACTGCCTCTATCAACATCAACCATAGATATCCTTAGATCACCAAACACCATGGTCTGTGACTGTACAAAATCTGGTAAAGATTGAAGTCGCTCTAGCTCCATAGTTACCTCAATTAAATGAAACTGTGATTCCTCGAAAGCCAACTGTGTACTCTCAAGAAACTCAAAAGTCACCTCGAGCTGCTGAGTAAGCTTACACACCTCATTTTCCTTGATCAATAATGAGTCATATGCTGTACTGCCCCATTTCGCAAGATAATCTCTATCGACTACCAACTGCATATAATTTTGTCTCAGAATCCAAATAGCCTCCCATAAAGAGTGGATCTCTATCAAGGAAAAATAACTGCCTCCCTATTCATCACTAGTAGGAGAACCCCATCCATAAACTGTTAACAACTGACAAGTAGCATCAAAATGCTCATAAGCAATAGCAAAGTCTCACTTACTAACTTCTAGTTGACTAGACACATGATGGCACTAGCTAGATTGTCTCCTACACTCTACCCCTAGTACACTGTCTAAAGGAGTAACCTTAGAATAGCTATCATCTGTAATAGTGCTATCCAAATTCTGCAAACTAGTTGCTGAACTCATATCATTAAACGGAGTGACTGAAGCATCGTCATAAACCTCTATATCAAAGGAACCCATTGAAGAGACTAAGTCCTCAACACTATCCACAACATCCCCCTGGGTGTCATCTGTAATAATCAAATCCTGGGACTCTTCTATAAGTTCTGTCATATCTGAGAGATCATCAATCCATTCAAACAAGAATGGTCGACTAGATATATGAACAATGCCCAACATAGGTGTATAAAAACTAATTCCAACATCAGACAAGCTGCTAGCATGGATGAGAACTACACTTGGTAAACTACTAATCAAGTCCATGATGGTGCAACAGATACTATTACAAAAGAATGATAGATATCTCCATTCAAAACAATCCCGAGTACTAAAATAAGGATCCCAACATCTAATCCATGAACAAAAATCAACTGACAACTCAAGTAAACTCCTCACTTGAGTAATGTGAACAATACCAACTGACTTCACGCACCTGTCTATTGTACCCACTACAATCTCCAAATCTGGAGTGTGAATGCTAGACATACTCATATCATCATCAACATGTGACCTGACTGTAAAAGAAAACTGAGTCCCTGCCATATGCGCTAACTCTTGAACTAAACTCACCTTGAGATGAAGCTCATCCACATGTCTCTTAGAATCTTGGAGAGCCAACTGAGTATACATCAAGGAATTTTGAGTATCCTCCAGCTCATGAGAAAATTGGTCAACCTCCTCTTCCTTCTTCTTCAATGCATCTGAATAGATCCCCACAAGATTAAGGAGATGATTGTGATCTGAAAGTAGGTTTATGTAACTTACCTTCATTGCTTCCATGCCTTCCTTGATCTTCTGTAAGTTGTCACAAGAAGAACCTGCTGTGACTCCTTTTTGTCTCTCCTATAGTTGAATCATCCAAATGTGATTCTCGATCAATCCACACATCCTGTCATGATGAGATAAAGTCATGACAATATCCTTTTTCTTCATCTTTAGCTGGCTTGTTAAAACACATGAACAACTACTAGCCTCTATCTCATGCAAAGAAACGTCCAACTATGCCTGATACTCATTTTCTACAAAGTCCTGAATGCTCACATTCTGATCAATCGTACTATCCTCAAACATGATAGTATCCTCAACTATTGTAACTTCATCCAGCCCAACTGTATTGAAATCACTATCTATGTCAATCATGTAGTCCAGTGTGCCTATAATATCACCTTCTGATGCAACTGGCTCAACCTGCACAACATTTGTAACCACTTTTTCCTGTGAAGATGATGTAGATAAACTATTACCTAAAGATGTGCTAATGTCTCCTTGTATCGAATCAGCATGTCTGTTAAACTCCTCATAAAAGTTTTTGCCTATCATAGGAAAAGTACTTCAATCCTTAGGCCTATTAATCAAGCTCTTTAACCACATACATTCCATAGGTGACACATTCCTCTTTTTTGTCCAAACCCACCATAAATCTTCTGCCAAAAGTTTAGAAATTTCATTCTCCTCCTCAAACAAGATTGTGAACATGATGGAGTGCATTGATGCTAATACGCTGCTGGGATGAAACTCATCCATAATATTCCAAAATGTGTTAAACATCCTACGAATGTCACCGATACAACCTATTTCCAGCATAATGTTTTCAAATCTACACCTTGCAAATACTTCAAGTAATCTTGCCCTTTTTGTGAAATAAAGGTCCCGAATGTTGTCCAACTTTTCAATACTTTTTACCATGGCGTGAAGTATCTCTCTCATAATCTGATTGTCATAAGAATTAAGGCCAGCTATTATCCTCATGATTTCATTAATGCAAGAGAGATTTGCAAGTCTTATCACCTCATCATGGTGTCACAATAAGCATGGCTTAACCAATGAACCAAATGCTGGAGATAAAGCTGTTTGCATAGCATCGAGTTTTGACTGATCAATCTTGCCTAAATAATTTTCCAACTCCTTCAATTTTTTTAGAAGGTTCTTTGTTTGCTGAAATGGGCAATCTAATTTCTTCTTTGCATTGCGCATTCTTTCTTCCAAATCCTTGTTTCATGTTAACGCCATACTGATAATTGAATTCATTCTGAAATAACCCAGTCAGGTTGGCAGGAAATTGCTTTGATACCACTGTAATATCCCTTGGTCTTATAGGTCTAAAATGTGCTTACGAGACACAAGGAATATTGTCAAATACTATGTGTGCAACCTTCCAACTTGCTGGTCTAATGTTATCAGTCTGATATGTACTTAAAAGTAACTATAGGTGGCTTCAAATGCTTGAGAATCAACACATCAAAATGTAAATTATCCTCTAGATACCACTGTAAAGACCCTTGCTAATAAGATCACCAAAACACTAATATTGCACTACAGAATTTTGTCAAACACTTGGCATGTAACGTGAACTGAGCAATTTAAAGTACTGGATATGTACTCAAAAATTCTATCAAACACTTGGCAAGTAATCTGATCTGTACTATTGTAGATAAAATACTGAGCAATCAACTTAGTTCAAATACGGATGTGAAATATATATGCATTCATGGCAGATTAGTTACACTTACAATAAGCAACTTGTAAGAAAATAACTTCTATAGATATAAATGACTGAAACTATTAACCCTTTAGGCAACCTGACATTATTTAAAGTCTTCAAGAAAATACATTCAAAATCAAAGGAACCTGGATTGCCATAAATCACATAGGTGTTTGCTGGTGTTGGTGACGAATTTCAAATCATTGTAGTGCCCAATAATGGCGTCTGTACCCTACTATTGAACCTGCTACTGAACTGGATAGTATTTCAAACCCTCATAGCAATGTTGATACATTCATCAAGCATTTACAGTCGAATTTTAGAATGATCTACACTTGCCGATTCTTATAATGGATATGCTAATACTGGAGTTGATGATCGAACCCTTGGAAGTGTGTCGTATGCTATCCATACATAGCTACTGGTGCTAGCCATATAGTGTAGTCTGGTACGATCTTGGAGTTAATTAATTTCTTCATCCAAAACTATTGAAAAATACAATGAACGTGGTTGCCTAGGTCTAGGGAAGTGTGTGGCGTCAATAGCAAAATTTTTGGATTGGGTTTGATGGACTCTAGATCCCATAATATGCTTCCTGGATGCCCTACGAAGATGCCCAGTCTAATATCAGATTTGCCATAAATGTTGCCCAGTTATTGTAAAGCTTCTTCAAAGGAAATTGATGAAATATCCTTCACAAATAGACTCAAAAAAAATATAGAGATCTCAGTCCAAGTCTAAGAACACAAATGAAGTCCAACATGAAATGGCTGAATGCCACCTCCAATGTGCAACCCTTCAAAAGATCTTTCATTTCCTCAGTTATGCAATCTCTTGAGAGGTATCGTTCTCAAGGGATTATGCTAAATATTTGCAGACTATCAAGCCTCACAAATGCTCATAGAAAAAATGGAGTAAAAACATCAAGTAAAGGATGTGTAAATGAGAGGCCAAACCCTCTGTTTATTTACTTTTCTAAGAAGTTACTAAGAACTTCTAGAAGCATCTCTTATAAAATCCCCCCATTATAATGCACTTTTATAATAAATAACTTTATAAAATAAAAAGTGCAACTCAACTTAGAATTATAACATTTAGGCCCCGTATAAAAAGTAATGATAAAATATGAATAAAATAATATCTCCAAGAGCATAAGAAGCCATCCAATCCCTAAATAAATGCTAGAATGACTCTATCATCACAACCACCAGTCTACGAGAGTCCATGATGGACTGATCTGGCATGCAAAATGATGTTAGCAAAAACAGGGACATTACAGGTCTACACCAAGTGCACACAAGTTTCTCGAGCTTACCCACTTCCGCAAACCACATAGTGACAAGGGAACATCTCAAATTCAACCACTTCCATTCGAACTTTCATCATCTTCTTCAACTCCACCTCCACTCCAACCACCTCATGGACCACCACATATTCCAATAGCTACTCCTCAACAACCACTGTTAGGTCCACCAAACCCTCTAGTGGCCTTTTTCAAGAACTTCATGGACTCACCAATAAACTTGAGAGGTACACTACATGACCTCCCTAAGAATCCCAAGAAGTTTTTCCCTAGATTCATCTATGGTTAAACACAAACTACTGAAGATCATGTCAAGGTATTCAAAGAAATTTGCAACCGTAAGCAAGTTGCTAATGAGGATGTGGTTCTTCATTTATTCCCCTACTCTTTGGGGGAAATTGCCTATAATTGGTATGTCAATTTGCCACCTAGATGCATTGGAGATTGGGATACATTCAAAAAATTGTTCTTGGAACAATTCAAAACATTCATCAATCCAGCTATGATACATCAACAATTTATATCAATCAAAAGGGACCCAGCTGAGATAGTTTCATGTTTCAACCATCGCTTTCATATGACATACTATAAGCTGGAAATGCCATACACTATACCAATTGAAGCTACTATTCAGATTTATCTGAATGCTATGGACTATCTTACTACAATTTTTCTGAGAAGACTTCCTACAACAAATATTAAAACATTGGATAAAGTCTTCGCAGAGGCAATCATGTTTACAAAGCAAGCCAATCCTAATGGAGGAGGAATGATGCTTCCAATGCACACTGTCACTACAATACCAACATACCTCGTGGGAGCACCCATGGTGCCTAGTCAATTCATACCTATGAATCTAGTTCCATTATAGTAGGCACCCACTCCACAAAATCATGCAATAACATATCCAGGGTATGAGCCTCAGAAATAACTTTCTTTGAACATAGGGCCACAGTTCCCATGGAAACAGACAATAACCTTATTTCAGAAGTTGGTCAAATGAAGAAGACTATGTCACAAATGAACAATGAGTTGACACATCTTAGATTGGCACAAGGACAAAATAACAACTTCCAAAGAAATAACGTTGGCCCCTACAACAACAATTTTGGTCAGAATTACAACAGGAACTTCAACGGGAACAATAACAACAACAATGTAGGAAACAACAACGAAGGAAACAACTTCAATCCTCCTAATTGTAACAATGGCTTCCAAAGGAAGAACTGATAATGGAACACCCATCCAAATAATGGAAGCATTCTTGCTAATAACAACAACAACAATGTTCAATATGCTAACATCAATCAGTATGACGATAGCCAAAATGCACTTAACAGTGATGGTTCGTACTATAATGACGATCAAGAGATGAATTAAAGTTCATAGATAAATGATAATCCTCCTCCTATACATTTCAATGCTATGCTATTGGAATCCTATGATTCTACATAGAATACACAAGTGGAAAAACCAACAAGTGATGAATTCTCATTCCCATTTAACCAAGAACCAGACCTTTAGCATGATTAGATGTTTGCCTTTCGTAACGATAATCAGAATACATACAATCTAAAAAATAGAAAGGATCCCTTGATAGATGGAATTCCTCCAGCTTTACAACCAACTCCACTTGATCCAAGAGCAAGTAATAATCTGCCACCGGTAAGACCAGTGTATGGAGGACCACAAAATCAAAATCAAGTGAATGTACCAACTATACTGAAGAATCCCGCTTGGTCCACTGAAAAGTAAAATGTGGTAGAGGACTTGAGAAGACTAAGGCTAATATGTCCATGTTTGACATGTTATAGAATTGTCCACAACAACAAGAAGCTCTTATGAAGGCATTGGATCATACAAAGGTTTCCCACAATACGAATATTATTCCTTAAAAGACAGTATCTCAACAAGTGAATGCTGCAAAAGCGATACCCACTATGTTCAAAGGTAAAGTTGAGGTACCCCCATTTTTGCTTAGCATCAGGATATATGGGAAGAATCTTCACAATTGCTTTATTGATTCAAGAACTTCATGTAACGTAATGCCATTATCAATAGCTCAAAGGCTATGAGTTATTCCTCAACCCTCTAATTGAGTGGTGATACAATTGGATAAAATAGAGGTAAAAGTCATTGGTGTATTGAAAGATGTGCAAATACAGTTAATGATTGACCCTCAAATTTAGGATGTTATTGATATACATGTGGTTGATATCTCAAAAACATATGGGTTACTTCTGAGCAAAGAATGGATGAAATGTCTGAGAGGATGGTTCTCTACAAACTTCACCCAATTGTGGTTGCCATGGAAATGATTGAAAAATCAAATCAAGATAGATGTTGAGCCCAAATTGAAAATGATGATTACAGATTACAATGCCCTGAATGAGATAGCATTCTTACAATCAGGTTTGGGTTCATACAAAGTGATGGTATTGGATATGGTTCCAACTAATACACCTCAAGATCAGAATAAAGAACCTAAAGTGCCAGTACCCAAAAGTGAAACCATGACATAGATCATAGACAGTATGGTGACTAATCTACAATGTTTAGGAGAGGAAGTTGATCCCAACATCCTCCTCCTTCTAGGATTTTGTTAGTTGCATAAAGTTAGTCACTCAAAATTTGGATGTTCATCATGTCAAGAAGTAGTAGCAAAGGTATTGACCCACCTGATGGAAAAAAAGGATAAGAACACCTTAACAGATGAACTCACAAAAAACCAAAATTCAGTGAACTCATCCAACCTTGTTGAAAAGATCAAAGAAAAAATTAAAGATTTAAATGTGTCATACAATGATACTTCTTTAGTTGGGGGATGTTTGTCTTCTCCTCCTCTAGGGATGATTAAAATTCAAAGAAGAAGATGATATGTGAAAGGTAAAGGATGGACTTCAGTAGTCATTCATCCTAAACCTAAAGTTGAAGAAATCAAAGAACTGATAGGGGAAATTCAAGATAAACAAAAAAAACATATAGTTCCTCTATCCACAGATTACGAAGGGAAATCATTGAGTCCTACACAAGGAAAGTTACAGTGGATTCCTAAGAAACAACCATTCAAGGATCAAGTGAAAGAAAAGTTAAGAATGAATAAGCATAAAGTCAAAAAACCCAAGGAAAATGCAATTTGGACACTCCACTTCGATGGTTCCAAGTGCAAGATGGGAGCCGATGTAGGTATCAAATTGGTCAACCCAAAAGGTAGGTCTTTCTATGTCACATATTGATTACAATTTAGATGTACTAACAATGTTGTAGAATACAAGGCATTAATTCGAGGACTTCTCTTTGCACTGGAGAAAGGAGTCACAACTCTCATAATTGAAGGAGATTCTCAACTAGTTATATGACAAGTAAAATCCATATACTCTTGCAACGATAAAAGATTACTTGCTTACAGAAAAAGGATATGGGATATATTAGATGACTTTGAAGCTTTAAACATAAAATCCATTCCAAGAAGAAAGAACATGGTAGCAGATGCTCTTGCCATTTCAGCAAGTGCTTTACAACTAGTTGAAATAACCAAGTTGAAAAGATTTTCAGTGGAATTGGTTGTTGTTCCATCCATTCCTAAAAATATCACAAACTTTTAGGTCTTTCAGGATGATCAACATATACTTGAGTTTATCATGTGCAGTCGCCATTTTGAAGGACAAGAAATTGATGATACACTAGTTGATAGACCTAAAGATGATGGGCTTGAAGATGAAGATGGGATTCTTAATCTAAAGAACAACACTATTCCAAAGGGGATGGTTGAACTTGAACATATCTTTGATCATGATGAATCAACACTCAATAGAAGGGAAACTCAAGAAAAGGGAATCAAAGAATGTGACTCGTAGAATTTGGGTACTGATGAAGAACCAAAAATGGTACAGATAGGAAAGGCATGCAACTCACAGGAAAGGGAAGAGATGTTCAAATTAATCACTGAGTATAAGGATGTCATTTCTTGGAGCTATGAAGAACTGAAGATTATGATCCTAAGATTATCACACATGCATCCTACTGAAACCAGATGCCAAACCATTCTGACAAAGACAAAGACCGGTAAATCCTATCATTGAACCACTGATCATGAAAGAAGTAAAGAAGCTACTAGATGCTAAGATCATATTTCCTATCTACCATTCTACATGGGTGGAAAATTTGGTTCCTGTACAGATGAAGACTAGGGAGATTCACCTTTGTGTTGACTTTCGTAACTTAAATTTAGCATCTTAGAAAGACAATTATCCTTTGCCCCCACTAGATGAGCTCCTACAGATCGTTAATGGTTCAAAAATGATGTCATTCCTAGATGTTTACTCAGGTTACAATCAAGTGATGGTTGATGAAGAAGATAGAGTAAAGATGACTTTCACAATGAAGTGGGGAACTTTTGCCTATAGAAGAATTCCCTTTGGATTGATTAATGCGGGAGCTACATTTCAATGAGCGATGGATGAAGCTTTTAAAGAATTGATTAACATATGTATAGTCATCTACATGGATGACTTGACTATCTTTTCAAAAGATCGAAGTACCCACATTGCTGATCTAAGACATGTTTTCAATAGATATCATAAATATGGCATATCTCTCAATCCCAAGAAATGTTCATTTGGTGTTACTAAAGGAAAGTTCTTGGGACATATTATTTTTGAAGCTTGAATCTTCATTGATCCAGATAGAGTTGAATCTATTTTGAAATTAGCACCTCCACATAGTGGGAAGGAATTGAGGTCTTTCTTCGAGAAGATAAATTTTGTATGAAAAATCAGAAGTGGATTTGTAGAGATAGTTTGTCCCCTTAATGATTTACTCAAAAAGGGGGCTAAGATGGAATGGGTTCCAGAGATAAAGAAGTCATTTGAAGATATCAAGGTTACCATTTCAATAGCTCTAGTTTTAGTGAGCCCTAATTACGAGTTGCCTTTTAAGATCTATTCCTTTGCTTCCAAAAATTCTTGTGTAGGGATTCTGACATAGAAAAGGGAAAAGGAAGATGAAAGACCAATTGCTTTTATGAGTTGTCCTTTGAAGAATGTAGAGTTGAATTATTCAAACCTTGATAAAGAATCCTTTGTATTAATCAAGGCAGTAAAGAAGTTTCGTCACTCAATACTAAGAAGTAAGGTGTATGCAATTGTACCTAATCCAACAGTAAAGATGCTTTAATGCAGAATGAACTTGGTGAAAAAAGAGGAAAGTAGATGGCTATACTTCAAGAATTTGATCTTGAAATTCAATCTATGAGATTAGTCAGAGGTCAAGGGTTGTCAAAGATCATAGCTAATAACTAGGATGGAAATGAAAAGGAATTTAAGTTTGATGATGAAACAAATGAAGATGATTAGAAAAAGATGGTTGTGTCACAAGTTGATATTAATCAAGGAGTGGTGACAGACGTTTGGTATCAAGACATTGTTTACTATCTCCTACAAGACCAATGCCCCAAATGGATGAATAGTTCACAATGTAGGGGACTTAAAATGAAATGCGAGTCCTACATGTTACATGACAACAAGTTGTATAAAAGGAACTATGAAGGGATTTATCTGAAATGCTTAGGACATGAAGAAGAAAAGGAAGTCTTGGAAAACTTCCACGACAAGTATGGTACGGGACATGGTTCAACAGAAGCAACGATTCATATGATTTTAAGATCGGGTTATTTTTGGCCCTCAATATTCAAAAACACTTTTGAACATGTGCGTTCTTGCCATATATGTCAAACTAGTGCTAATAAAGAGAGACACCCAACAATTCCATTACAACCGATGTGGGGGTTGGATTTTATTGGTCCAATCAATCCACCATCATCAACTAGACACACATTTATTCTCATAGCTACTGATTACTATACACGGTAGATGGAGGTAGAAACATTCAGAAATTGCACTGCTAAGGTGGTGACAGACTTTTTGGAAGAACATATTGTTACCAAATTTGGAATGTCATTCACCCTTGTGTGTGATAACGGGTCTGCTTTTGCATCGGCATTCCTGACCCAATGGGCATTTTAAAATAAAGTCATTATCAAGTTCTCTTCAAATTAATACCTACAAGGAAATGGGGTAGTGAAATCTACAACAAGAACTTGATCACAGTGATAAGATGACTGTTGAAGGAGGACCCTAGGGATTGGCATACACAACTCAAATATGCCCCATGGACAGATCGAGTAAGAGTAAAAAATGCTTTTGGGACTTCTCTGTATTTGCTTGTCTACGAGCAAGAACTAGTGTTCCCACTTAATCTTAGAATTCCTATTTTGAAATTCATGAGTAGGTATGCCAAAAATGCTGACAAAGTACAAATTAGGTTGATGAATCTTTTAGAAATGGATGAGAAACAGACAGCTACATTGGAGCACATGGCTAAACATCAAGCTATTGTGAAAAGATGGTTTGACAAGAGAGCCACAATAAAGTCATTAAGGATTTTTGACCTTGTTCTACTCTGGGATAAGGCGAAAGAAAAGTCAGGTAGCCATACCAAGTTTCAACACTTGTGGATGGGCCCTTATCAAATTGTAGAAATTCTCAGAGAAAACACTTTTAGGCTCAGCTCCTTACAGGGGAATTTCTTCTCTTGCTCGTAAAGAGAAAACACTTTTAGGTTCAGTTCCTTACATGGGGAATTTTTTTAGGGGGTAGTTTTTGAAGCATTATTTTGAAGCCTAAAAGACAAAAAAAAGAGATAGATTTCATTTCTACATTTAGCTTAGATTTTTATGCCTGCAAGTGTGTTTATTTCTGCAAGTGTGTTCACTTTCATGTTGCGTGTTTGCTTTCAGTCATGTGTTTCTTTTCAAAGTTGTGTCAGTCCTAGGGGGTAAGGTGTACTTGAGATTTTCTCTCAAAATTTTTACTAACCACTCTTTGGTTTCGATTTTAGGAAGAGATATTTCTTTTTCAAAACATTTGGACGATTGTGTGTCTCATACCAATCGAACAACGAACATTCCATGTTGAAATAGGGGACTTTTAGTTTGGAAATCAGAACCTTAGACCAACAAATTCTCAACACTTTGCAAATTTTAAAATTTGATTATTTTAGGTGTTGTTGAATTGAAGTCAAAGATGATGAGGGATGATCCAAACTTCAACTGGTTCAAATAGGAGGGGTCTCCTCGAAAGGTTGCCAAGATCATTGTTTGGCATGAGAGTTTCTAAATAGTTCTAAAAAGAGGAATGCAAGGGATGTTCATAAGACATCGAATCCAAGAAATAACACTAATTTCCTAACTACATAGTTAGGATACAAAAAAGAAAAGAGAAAAAACAAGAAAAAAAAATTAAAAAGAAAAAAGAAAAAATATGGTGTTAAGACTGAAGGATTCTAAAAATTTGAAATGGTAGAAGGATATGTTTTCAAATGTAGAGTATCTTGTATCAAAAACATTGCTTCATCAAAACTACATGGACCAATTATTCAAAATTGCCAAAAAAGCTAAAAGAACGTGCCAACCCGCCAAGAGCCCTCAAACTAATTCTCTCATCTGGTTAAGCAATTGGTTGATGAATAGCTTTTGTGGAGATTTCGAATGAATGAGTTAGGAGGAGTGGAAGATTGTTTTTAAATTGTCAGAAAAAATATTGAACTGCATCCTGAGATATCAAAAGGAATGAATACACAAATCACACACTGAGCTTGAAGGTTTCAAATTCTAAGATTTTGATTGTAAAGTCATCCAAAAGACACTTGGGATGTTCAAAGTTCTGTTCGAGTTTGACACGCATTGGAAGAATGTTTTCTGATGAAGAAATGCCTTCATCATTTCTTCCTTTTTTCGAGGCTATTTGTTGTGGTCACACAACACATACCCCATTACTAGTTAGATATGGGGACCCCCTACTTTTTTCAAGCTTTTGAACTCAGGGTTTGAGAGTCGAGGAAAGATATTTGAGTCAAAGTGTTAGAGTCAAAAACCCAAAAAAATCAAAAAATTAGAAAAACAAAAAAAAATTAAGAAATTAAAAAAATAGGAAAACACAAAAAAAATTGAAAAATTGAAAAGGACCAAAAAATAAAAAATTGGTAAAAATAAAAAATTATAAAATGTAACTTAAATTTTATTTTTTCAAAACAAAAAATATATATATAAATTGAAACCGTGCACATGGGCGGGATGCGCGATGCGCACCTTGCGCACTACTCACCCCACCTGGCGAATGGGTTATAAAACCCCACCCCTTCATTTCATCCTCAACACATTTTCTTTTGCTAGGTTTGCGTCACGTGCTTGAGCTAACATTTTCAAACCCACGCCTGCATTATGGTGTTGCGCGCACCCTTCAACGTCGTGCACCCTCCTTTACATTGCCTTCAGAAAGGTTGTGCACCACACTTCAAGGTCGCATGCCACTTTTGACAAGGCCACGCACCCCTTTTAACATTGTGCACCCCATTTCAAGGTCATGCACCACTTTCGATCGTGTGGCCCACTTCGAAGTCGCGTGCCACTTTTGGCCGTGCACCCCACTTCGAGGTCGCGTACCACTTTTGATAAGGCCACGCACCCCTTTTAACACTGTACACCTCGTTTCAAGGTCATGCACCACTTTCGGTCATGTGGCCCACTTCAAGGTCGCGTGCCACTTTCAGCCGTGCACCCCACTTCGAGGTCGCGTGCCTCTTTCAGCCATGTGCCTCACTTTAAGCCACATGCCACTCTAGGCATAGCGCACCCCATGTCAGTGTAGTGCACCTCTCTTTGGCATTGCGCATCTTGGCTCCATATTTGGCACTGTGTGCACCCTCTACCCACTTTGACACTGCACGTCTTGGCGTCACACACATCTGACCTTGGCACCACGTGCATCAAACCTTTAGCCGCATGCTGCGCACCTCAACAAGCTGCGCCACATCCACGCCCATGGTGTGCTTCTTGCGCCCTAGACACACACACTTTTTTAAAAAAGAAAAAATATATAAAATTTAAAGAAAGAAAAACGTAGAAAATGATAAAAAAAAAATTTAAAAAGAAGAAAATAAAATGATGACAAAAATAAAATAAAAATATACCCAAATTGGGCATTTTTTTCCTTTATGCTTATTTCAATTCATAGCTTTTATGTTTTATCTTTGGACTAATAAACATTTTTCTCACAATGTACAAGTGATCAAATGGTGTCCACATCTGGAGTCGCACCCAAACCTGTCGTGTTCAAATTCCAAGACGTACTCTTGAAGTCAAGATTTCATGATGACTATGTGGAAATTTGAGATACTAATTTAGGGCACACTGATCTAGGAGAATTCCTAAGGATTTGCAACAAATGAACAGAGAGATCAGCCTTGGTATCTGTGTTGATCCATTCCAGGTTGGTGAACGCAGCGTCACACCCTGTATCAATACGATCGACTGAACTAATCATGGCTCTGTCACAACACTTTGTTCTTGATGAAAGAATAGTCAAGAGTTTCACTAGAGAAGTGGTGTTGGATCTACAACCTGATAACATTAAGAGTGTCTTTCATCTCCCAAGAGTGGACCAGTTTATTAGGCTCTCATATGAAGTAGCTGAGAGATGGTATAGGGAGCGCTAGCAGGAGGTGTTAGACATAATACAATCTTCTTATCTTATTGAGAAGCCTTTGAGGGGAAAGATAACAAGCAAAGTGGATATGACTCGAGGATACATGAAGGAGGATATCAGTTATTCCATCATTCTCTTGAGCAGAGTTATGGGCTTACCTATAGTAGGCCACCTAATCACCTTTATGATCAATTTCATTAAGACCATCAGACAAGAGAAGATACCACTGGACTGGGCTACCACGCTAAGTGAAAACTTGTGTAAATAGTTGAGGATGGTGAAGGACAAGAAGAAGTTTTATATGACTTCTTACATGGTATACCTACTTATAGCAAGGGCGACAAACTACCTAGGTTTGTATAGAAGAGGTAGTATGTAGGATCCCAATGCCTGGCCATATATAGTCTACCCTCTGCTGGTGAAGAAGAAGCTCTTAGCGTAGAGAAAGGAATACATAATCATGAATGATGCATTTATCTTTGTGATCATTTGATTCATTGAGGGAGACTATGGGAAGAGGTTATTTGATGAAGCCAAAGCACAAGTCACAGCTCTCAGAGCCTACTTCATACAGTTCAAAATGTTCACCTATCTACGGGTAGCTGGTGCATCCATCAATCCTAAGAAGCTCCTGAGATATCCTAGTGAGAAACTGGTGCTATTGGAGATTTTTTGCCAAATCAAGTCAGCCTATGAGAAAATAAAGAGGCAATAGAGACCTTGATGGGCATGGTTGTTGGTCATTGGACCATATTAGGTGAAGAGAAAGTAGGATATTCTATCCTTCGAGTGGGAGTGGGAGAACTATCCCTTTGAAGAATACAACTCTCCCCAACCCAATTTTGATAATGTTGGGAGAGTGAGGAGTCTGGCAGGAAAGGACTTCCATCATGAGGATATTGTTGAAGATCAGTGGATGAATGCCACAAATGACTACAATGTCTACATTAGGGATTATTGTAGGATGACTTTGTATCTAGCAAAAAAGGCTCTCCAATTGAACATCCTAGAGGAAATAAAGCAATAGGATTCTAAAGAGTTACTGGACCCACTATTCAACGCTGACAAAATTGATGAGAGACCCATTATGAATGCTAAGGTTGACAAGGAAGAGGCCGATGATATTAATCATCGAGCGAGACATGTTGTCAGAATGATGAAGGATCAGATCAAGAAACCTTTTCCACTTGATCTAATTCCTGATACAGTGATCTTCCACGCACATGCTCGTCCATAAAGAGGTAGAGGAAAGAAAGTCACAATTCCTACCTTCGCAACCCAATCTCCTATTAGGCTAGAGACAGTATACCATCTTGATCACTTGGTTGGATATTATCATCCTCCTAAGAGGAAGGAAAAGAATAAAAGAAAGAGGACCTCCCTTCAAAGGATTTAGGCAGAACAAGTGCCTCTCCGATAGCAGGAATAGAGTCCATAAGGGTCCCAAGATATTGGAACTACCCAAGTCTAGGATGAACCACAGTTACCTCTCATTGTGTCTAGCCAACTAGAAGAGGGGGATATTCCATAGGCCACCATTCCTCTTGTGCAAGAATAGCCAGCTTCTCCTTCTACCTCCAAGAAACAAAAGAAGAGGATTAAGATTCAGATGAAGAAAAGACAAAGGATTAGGAGAAGATTACTACATAATCCATCTATTCCTAAAAGCATTTCGAAAGGAGATGAAGAGGAGGAAGAAGAAGAATCAAAAGAGGAAGAGGAACAAGTGCCCTTATAGGGAAGAACTTGGCTAGCTAGAGCCACAGAGTTACAAAGGAGAAAGAGTGCCACGGGTACCCTGCCATCCACTCAAGCAAAACCCTTAGAACTCTCTTGTTTAGAAGATGAAGTAAAAAAAGGGTGGATGAGCAAAGTGAATAGGGTGATGATGTTTTCTCAATGTCAAATTTTGATTTCATACCCGTAGGTATAGAATTGATTGGGGATAAGATCAGGGACACCCCTATAGGTGAACCTCAACAAGAAGACTAGACATAAATGCTGCCAGATACACAGGGTCCTAATCTTACTCCTCCATCTGCACCATGAGTTATAGTGGTAGAATAGGGCTCAATGACCCCTCCACCTTAGAGTTCAAAAGAATAGTAGGTTCATAAAGAACCATCACAAGAAGAGGAGCAACTCTAACAAAGGGTGACTGATGAAGTATCAAAGGAGGGACAAATGGTGGAATATTCTTAACCACCTTCCTAAGACACTAAGGTGCAAGCTACAGGATCTACTGAGACTGAGGCTATAGAAGGGAAGCCCTTACAATAGGAGATGACTCCAAGTAGGAGTGACAAAGGGAAGGAAGCTGCATAACATACTCCTTCGTCATCAAGAGCTAAGTCCTTAGGAAGACACATCCCTAGATGGATCTGAAAGGAAATAGTGAGGAGTACTAAGCCTCAATTCAGTGCTTCAGAGGATGACATTTGTGACATTGCATAGATCTTGAACAAACCTGAGTCCCCATCACACAAGGCAACGTCGTTGGTATTTGTCACTAGCACAAGGAACTAGGAACTATTTGCAAAGTGGCTCTCCCTCCTAAAGGCATATATGCGGAAGGCCTTAGCCTCAAAGATTATGAATTAAAGGATGTTATGTTAGGATAAACCACAAATAGAAATAAAAACTACATGCAAATATAACCAATAACAGAAAATAATAGATCACATAGAAATGAACACAAGGCACCAAGATTTAACGTGGTTCACCTAATCCCTAGGCTACGTCCACCAAACAACAAGTTCAATCTTATTACAATCTAGTGATTACAACCTAATTATAGTTTGTAATCCCTTACAGCTCAATACCACCGCAAGAACCAATTTTGCATCACAACATAATGAAAAATACTTAACCCTAAACCCTTTTATACAAGTATTTTATTCATTTTAGGGTTACAACATGTCAGCCATATGTTAGCCATAATATGTTGGCTACAATGTTGGCCACCCCAATAATTATGAAGTATGTACAGTGCTTTCCTGATCAGTCACCATAATCTAACAATCTCCCACTTGGGGACTGATCAGACTCCACACTAAACAACAATCTCCCACTTGGAGACTAATCCTATAGCAATACTACTACCACATGGGGCTCCCACTAGATCAAACCACCCTGGACTCTATTGTTCTTTGATTCATGTTTAGTCTAAAAGACCAACCGAAGCTGAAGAGGAGTTCAACTTCTCTCTTGTTACAACCTTAGTCAACATATCTGCTGGATTGTCATTTGTATGGATCTTCTCTAGCTTTAACTGTCCATCCTCCAAAATGGACTGAATGAAATGGTATTGCAACTATATGTGTTTGGTCTTAGAATGCAGAGCTGAATTCTTTGTAAGATGAATGGCTCTATGACTATCTATGAACAAATAGTTATCCTTCTGAGGATGTCCCAATTCTTCTAAGAAGAACTGAAGCCATATCATCTCCTTGGCTTCCTCTGTAGCAGCAACATACTCAGCCTTGGTAGTGGATAGAGCATTAATCTTTTGTAATCTAGAAACCCAGCTCACAGCTGCCCCACCAACAGTAAAGACATAACCTATAGTACTCCGCCTAGTATCAATATCCCCTGCCAAATCTGAGTCAACATAGCCCTGTAAATTAGTAGTAGAGCCCCCAAAGTGTAAACACTTATTGGATGTTCCTCTCAAATATCTGAGAATCCACTTGACAACATTCCAATGCTCGAATCCTGGATGACTCATATACTTGCTAACGATTCCCACTGCATGTGCAATATTTGGCCTAATACATACCATAGCATACATTAAGCTTCCTACAGCTGAAGCATAGGGTACCTTGGACATTTTATCCTACTCTTCCTGTGTCTTAGGACACATCTCCTTAGTCAATTTCAAATGACCAGGTAAAGGTGTGCTGACAGCTTTAGCATTCTCCATAGAGAAACGTTGCAACACCCTCTCAACATAATCAACTTGAGATAGCGTCAATGTTCTGTTTTTCCTATCTCTGCAAATCTCCATACCAAGGATTTGTTTTGCTGCCCCCAAATCCTTCATAGCAAATGCATGTGCTAACTGGTGTTTCAGCCCCTTAATATGATCCATGTTAGACCCAACTACAAGCATATCATCAACATATAAACATAAAATAATGTAGTTATCATCATCAAACCTCTTAAAATAAACATAGTAATCTGAACGACACCTATTATATCCATGCTCATGCATAAAATCGTCAAATTTTAGATACCATTGTTGAGGTGCTTGCTTCAAGCCATATAAACTTTTCTTCAATTTGCACACTAAGTTCTCCTTACCTTTGACCTCAAATCCCTATGGCTGAGCCATATATATATATATCTTCATCCAAATCACCATGAAGGAAGGCTATTTTAACATCCAGCTACTCTAAATGCAAATCTTCAATAGCCACAAGACTTAAAATGGTACAAATAGAAGTCATTTTAACAACAGGATAAAATATCTCATCAAAATCAATTCCCTTTTTCTGTGTAAATCCTTTTACAACTAGCCTAGCCTTAAATCTTTTCTTACCTCCTTCCTCTTCTTTCGACCTATAAACTCACTTATTCTGTAAAGCCTTTTTACCTGCAGGCAACTTACATAGATCCCATGTCTTATTCTTCAGCAAAGAGTCCATTTCATCTTTCATTGCAGACTCCCACTGAATCTTAGTATTCACCTGCACAGCTTCATCATAAATTTCAGGTTCACTAGCATCAGTAAGTAAAATAGAATACAAAGAGGGAGAAAATCTTTGTGGAGGTCTAATTTGCCTCGTTGACCATCTAACATTCACCGGTGTGTGTGGTATTTGTTGTTGTAGTATTTGCCAATCATGAGGAATGGCTGGAACATTAGCTTTTGGAGTATCATCCAACACTACATAATCATCTTCTTTCTTCTCATGTTGCTGCAACAGATCTTTGTACAACACTTTCTCATTGAATATGACATCCCAACTTCTAACAATTTTATGATTTTCAAAATCCCAAAGCTTATAACCAAATTCATTAATGCCATATCCAACAAAGACACATTTCTTTGATTTAGCTTTGAGCTTGGTTCTATTTAGAGAGTCTATATGAGCAAAAGCTTCACAATCAAAGGTCTTGAGAAAAGAATAACTCACCTTCTTACTAGTCCATGCCTCCTCTAGAATACCACAGCCCAAAGGAGTAGAGGGACATCTATTAATCAAATATACTGCAGTATTGATAGTCTCCACCCACATGTGTAAGGGCAACCCAACATGCAACCTCATGCTCCTTGCACGCTCCATTATAGTCCTGTTCATGCATTCAACCACTCCATTTTCCTGCAGAGTCTTTGTAATAGTTTTCTATCTATGAATACCATTAGTGGAGCAATAATCTTCAAATTCATGACTGCAATACTCACCACCATTATCAGATCTGAGACATTTTAATTTCTTACTAGTCTCATTTTCAACCAAGCATTTCCATTTCTTAAAAGTTTGAAATACATCAAATTTTTGTCTAAGGAAATAAACCCATACTTTTCTAGTTGCGTCATCAATAAATGTAACATAATAATGAGAGCCACCAAGTGAAGATACCTGAGTTGGTCCCCATACATCTGTATGCACAAGCTCTAATTTCTCCTTTTTATTTTCCTTCCCAATCTTTACAAAACTCACTCTTTTATTTTCCATACACACAACTTTCACAGAAATCCATATTAACACATTTCAAACCTGGTAAAACTTTCTTTGAATGAAGTACTTTCATACCTTTCTCACTCATGCACCCAAGTCTATTGTGCCACAATGCTGTATCAAAATCTATAGCAGCTATTTGTTCTCCCTGCTCAACTGCAGCAATTGATTCATTTTTCTCTAAAAAAATCAAAGTAGAAGGAACAATATCACCTGTACAAAGATATAAGGTGCCTATTTTCACACCTTTTTCTACTATAAGGGAACCTTTTGAAACCTTCCAATTTATATCATTAAAAGTAACTATACAACCCTCATCATCGAGTTGCCCCACTGAAATTAAATTCCTACTCAGCCTTGGAACATGTCTTACTTCATGTAGTAGCCAATGATTCCCATTCTACAACTTAATCTTAATTTTTCCCTTTCCAACAATCTAACAGGGTTCATTATCCCCCAAATAAACAAGCCCAAAATCCCCTTGGACATAATCAATGAAATAACCTCTATGAGGTGTAGCATGAAATGAAGCACCAGAATCTAAAACCCATGAATCATCAACACTTTCTAAAGACAGAAGCGAAGCATCCTCTTTGGATTTGTTACTTACCACATTTGCCTCCTTGTCTCCATCTAATTTATCTCCTTCATTTTTCTTTCGATTCTAGCAATCTTTCTTTTTGTGGCCTGGTTTCCCATAGTACCAACAGTCGTTCGGTCCTCTTGATTAAGACCTCTTCCCTTTTGAATTTCCTCTTGATTCCCCACGATTTCTAGATTTACTTCCTCTCTTAGTCGTTCTACCCCTGCTTTGTGCATTCAAAGAACTTCTCGATGTAGATCCACCTAAGGATTTCCTACGAGTTTCCTCACTCAAAACAACACCAATCACATCATCATATTTTAGGGTACTAGATCTAGGAAAAGAATTACTCACAGCCACTACCAAGCCATTCCAGCTTTCAAGAAAGGAACACAAAATCAAGAGAGCCCTAATTTCTTCATCAAAATTGATACCCACAGAAGATAATTGACTAGTAATTGTATTAAACTCATTTAAATGATCTGCAATAGGTCCACCTTCTGCCATTTTCATATTAAATAAATGCTTCATGAGAAATACCTTGTTTGAAGCAGAGGGCTTTTCATACAATGTCGCTAGGGTTTTCATCAAATCTTTTGTTGTCTTTGCTTTTGTAATATTAAATGCCACTGATGGTGCCAAGCATAACCGAATGCTTTCGAGTGCCTTCCTGTCCAAAATATCCCATTCAGCATTTGACATAGTTTCCTGATTCTTGGCTTTTCTTTCCAACGACTTCCATAAATCCTTCTGATACATATAGTCTTCCATTTGCATCTTCCATAACTGGAAGTTCTGTCCATTAAACCTAACAACCCTCAGCTTACCCTCATCTGCCATTGCTCTCACTCAACCGTGAGACTCCCACTCAATCGTGAAATTTTTCTGCAGAGGATAACTGAAAAAACAACTAGGCTTTGATACCACTTGTTAGGATAAACCACAAACAGAAATAAAAACTACATGCAAATATAACCAATAACAAAAAATAATAGATCACACAGAAATGAACACAATGCACCAAGATTTAATGTGGTTCACCCAATCCCTGGGCTACGTCCACCAAACAACAAGTCTGATCTTAATACAATCTAGTGATTACAACCTGATTACAGTTCGTAATCCCTTATAGCTCAATACCACTGGAAGAACCAATTTTGCATGACAACATAATGAAAAATACCTAACCCTAAACCCTTTTATACAAGTATTTTATCCGTTTTAGGGTTACAACATGTTGGCCATATGTCGGCTACAACGTTGGCCACCCCACTAATTATGAAGTATGTATAGTACTTTCCTAATCAGTCACCATAATCTAACATGTTATGTTGGGAAGGCCTACATGGGATTCAGCCCAACAAATGATGACTATGAGAGTCTTAGAGGTCCTCAAGTACATGGAACAAGAGGAGGCCAAACTCTAATCACTTCGAAGGCAAGTTGAGATCCTAAATGGATATCTAGCTGAAGTAGTTGGTCCTCTAAATATTGAACACCCCGAATAGACCTTGAACATTGTACTTAGAGAAGGGGGAGGTGTACAACTTGATCCATTTTTGAAGGCTTGTCAGGAGTGGCAAGAAAGTTTTGAGGAGAAAGGTGTTATGATCATCACAGGGAATTTGAAGTTACTGCATGCCATGCAGGAGAATGTGAATAAGATTGTAGCAAATTTTGAAGTAGGACTTCAGTATCATGGATGAGGTATGGGCCTGTAGTAAGGATTTGCAGACTTTACAAGCCATAAAGCGCCAAAGATACTAGGTTTTGATTGATGTATATACTGGAGAAGAATTAGAAATGATTGATGATTAGATAGAAAAGATAGCAGATAGCAATAAGGTAATGGGAACATTACATGAGGAGATTCATCGGCTCAAGGACCAAGCCTGAGAGCGAATTTTGGAAGCAGAGAGACATTATAGTGATGCATGCTTGGATATTTTTGAAGATGAGGAATGAGAAAAGTTGTTTCCTATAGAGATAGTAGTGGAGACTTTTAGGAAGATTTTTGTGGAGGTTGTTGATGATGAGGACATCTGACAAGCCTTTAGGACAAAAGAAGCCTTGTTGGAATTGGATACCAAACTCAGGGATTTTGCTGATACCTAGATTGAGGTAGACAATTATAGACAGAAGGTAAAAGATAAGTATGATGATATAGAAATTCAAGGGCAAACATCCAAACATAGCTTTGGGATGAAGAAGAACAAAACCTAGATGCCAGAATTTCAATTTTGACACTTAGTAAAATTTTGAGATTTTTGACCCTATCGAGCTCTACAAGTACATAGGTTTGCAGCTCCGCAATTCAGAGGTGCACTGACAATTAACTACGTGTTCCAAAAATAGTGCTTTCCATGCATTAGAAATGCATTCTAATGGTAGTTTAACTTCGACCCACGCCTAGTGAAGGACCAACTTCTAATTTTGGCACCTCCAGACACTCCTACTTTGACTGAAGGCTTCCTCCTCTTTCTTCTCTCATATTTTCTTTGTTTTTGACATGTAAAGACTCATGCATCCAGTTAATGAATAAAATATGGATGGAGTCCCTCTATGCACTAGATTAACTGTTAGATTGTATACATTTAGTTTGTTTTAATGTTTTAAAAGCATTTTATTACATAAATATATCTCTCACTCTCAACACAAATTGAGGAGACGATTTCTTATAAATATCCCATTGTAAAATGTAACAAGGGTTGTCATTATTATGTAATAAAATTATGCTTTTGGTGCTCGCATTTGGAGTGTAATGATTCTTTTCTGAATGTGTCATTATTTTATTTATTTTGTTCATGAGATTGTGATTGAGCCAAAAGTTTATTGCATTGTTTCTGGTTGTGCGATCTTTCAGTTCTGGTGTTTACTACAGATTTACAAATTCTGCTGACGTATCTAGCTTGAGAAGAGATCATTGAATTGTGCCTGCATAACTTTTTATCTCGCATGAGCGCACTTTCCATGGCCTTGCAATTTGATGAAGAGTGAAACATCATTCAATTATTGAAATTTCCCATCAACGATTACATTGGTGGATTCTAGGAAGCGTTGCTCCTATTTTCATTGGTTTCCTACCGATTTCTTTGAAAGTTTAACTCGCAGTGTATTGTTTTCTATAGCTTATGTCCATTAGGATTTCAATTTCATGTTATTTGCTTTCAATGTCATGTTATTTGCTTTCAGTTTTTTTATTTTCTTTGCTAACCCCTCGTTAGAATAGGAACTCATTTTAGTTGCATTGTTAGATTGCATTCATTGAAAAATAGAAAATACAAAAACATTGATCTTTTGTGTGTTATTTTGAGACAGTGAATAGATTTTACTTCATTCTGAGATCAAAACAAAACCATCAAAGGCCTCCTCATGAACAATCACATTTATCTTCAACTGAACAGATTTTGGTACATTGCAAGACAAATACTAAGCGTTGGAGTTGATCCCAAAAGATTAGCTTTTCAAGAGAGGAATTTCATAATGGATTCCTACCGTTGACCTCATGCATAGTGACTGCCCAATAGTACATAGCCATACCAAAGTTAAAATTTTTTTTTTTTTTGTACCTTTCTTCACTTGAACTTGGTTCAGAGTATAGCATGCAATACTTATAGCTTCTCTCCAATAATACTTGTGAAACATTCTTCTTCATCATTAGTATCCTTGCATAATCCATGATTGATATATTCCTTCTTTTAGCTATACCATTCTGTGGTGGAGTCCTAGGTGCACTCATTTGTCTCTTGATTCCTTTGTCATTGTAGAATATGTTAAACTCATCTGATATGAATTCACCTCCTCTATCTGATCTTGAGCATTTCAAACTCTTTCATATTTCCTTTTCAACTCTAGCCAACTACCACTTAAACATTTGAAATGCATCATAATTTTCTCTAAGAAACATCGTATACATCATTTAGAAAAGTCATCGACAAATAGAATAAAATATTTGTCACCATAATAGCTTCGCACTCCAATAGGACCACATAAGTTAGTATGAACCAACTCTAAAACATCATCAAAATAATAGGTCTTGCTCTTGAACCTAGACTTTGTCATTTTACCTATTTGACATTGTTTGCACATCACTTAATTAGGTTTTCTTGATCTTGGTAACCCTCTAACTCTTTTCATCTTACTAATGCTTACCAAATTATCAAAGTTCACTTGACATAGGCTCTAATGCCACAACCAAATATCTTCAAATTGTGCAAATAGACAAATATCTTCAGATAGGTCTAGATAGAACAATTTACCTCTTGTTTGATCACCACTTTCAATTAGCTCACCAATAGCATCATAAATTTTTGCTTTCTTGTTTTGGAATTCAACTCGGTAGCCTAAACTGATCAATTGTGCCACACTCAACAAGTTGTAAGTTAAACCATCAACCCAATGTGAATTATCACATATGATCTTATGATTTGGTATAATTGATCCTTAACCTTTCACATAAAATGGTGCATCATTTCCAAACTTAACACTACTTCCATTATAATGTTCTATCTTTTCAAACTTACTTGTATCACCAATCATATGATGTGAGCAACCACTATCAATTATCCATCTTTCATTCTTATTCACATGTGAAATCAATGAAATTTTATCATCTTCATCTGATTCATCTTTTATTGCAACATAAATAACTTCTTCATCATTTTCATCATAATCACTATCAAAACCATCTTCTTTAGAAATGTGACAAGATTTCTTACCTTTGCCTTCATGCCTCAATTATCTTTGTTGTCTCTTCTTTCTCAATATTTTTTGTCCTTCCTTTCTTATTTCTCATCTCTATCACAACATTTTTCAACAATATGACCAAATTTGTTACATGTAAGACAAATAATAGGGAGTTTACTTTTCTATTTTCCTTTTCCTCTTGGTATCCTTCTTGCGAATAATACTGCTAACTCATCAAGATCATCATCTGATTCACTATCACTCTCCATATGCTCACTCTTCTTCTTTCTTTTATATCCATCAAGGGTTAGTTGAGACTTGAAAGCACATTCAATACTAGATGGTGTATAGTTATTAAAATTTGACAATTCAAATGTAGTTAGTCTACCAATCAGACTATCCAAGGTCAGATTATTACCATGTTTACATCTCAATTCCTGAATTGTAAATACTCTAATTCAATGATAGGAAGTAAAGTCCTCAATACCTTACTTATCACAATCTCATCAAATATGATTCCTCCAACTCCTCTGATAGAATTCACAATCTCCTTGATTTGGCCACAATATTGAGTAATAGTCTCACCTTCTTTCATTATCATGTCATCAAATTTGCTTCTCAAGCTTTCAGCTTTAGCCCTTGATACATTTTTGTCTCCTCCATGGATTTGTGTCAACTTGTCCCATAATTTTTTTTGCAGTATTACATTCTTTTACAATATTAAATTTAGAATAACTTAGAGAAGATGCGAGATATAACATCATTTGAGTGTGCTTGTGCTTCTCCTTCATTTGTTCAATAGTCATGGTTCTAGGAACTTCAATGTATTTATTTTCAAGGTAGTACAATGCAACATCTCAAACTCCAGATAGATGCAATTTCATCAATCGTTGCCATGCTAGGAAGCTCTCCTTGTTCATCTTAGGTACCTCTCTCTTGTATATCTTGATCTTTAACTTATGTCCCTTCAAACTTTCCTTACAAGCACCAAACATCTGATACCAATTGTTATAATATTTAGAATGACTGTGGGGGGGGGGGGGGATGAATGAATCAATTATCCTCATTATTGGTTCATTGACTATACTTCATTATGATCTCCATCTTTGATCTACTTGGCAACCCTTCAAGTAGTCACACTTCATCAATCTTCTCACTTTTCCTCTGCTACTCTAATTTTCACAGATTCTTCACAAAATCACCAATCAACAATGAACGAACCTTAGAAAACATCTCTTATGCATCCTTAAATAGGTAGCTTTGATTTTTGTCTTCTTAAACATTCTTGTAGATCTTATGATTTGGTTAGATTCAGCGAATCTATCCATCATTTTGTCCTTCTACTCCTTTTTTGATACTTCCAAAAAATTCTCTTTAAATCCTTGCCTTTGATTGCATAACAAACTCAATTCATGCATTAAAAATGCTAGCTCATTAATCCTCATCATCTATGCATTTTGACTAATCAAAAAACTCAACTACGTTAGCCTCAAACTCAACTCTTTCGCAATGTAGTGTTTTGCTAACAATCTATTATCGCTATGTTCTTCTACTCAGTCAACACTATGTAACTTAGTCTCTACTATTTTGTCTTGCTTGACTTTTGCTGGCTTGCTCGGTCTTCACTATGCTCAGTCATTACTACATTTTCCTTCTTCAAATTGCTCATCCATAACCATCACTCGATTGATACCATTTCCTTGGCTATCTATTAATTCCTTAATCTTTTTCTTCATTAGCCTAGTAAAATTGTCACTCTATCAAGCTTACTATTTTACTCAATTACTTGTCTTCTATTGTAAACATTAACTTAGCTATCTTCTTCACTTCATATAATTATCAAACAGTACATCATCTTGTCAAAGAATAACTAATCAAGTGCCCATTGTAATTCAAACATACTTGCTCCTCTTTACTCAACAACTTCACTAGTTCATCTAGTTATCTCTCTTTTCAAATCCTCTTCATCAATCAACATATATGTTACTCTCCTCTATTAGTAAAGTCTCTCCAGTAGGTTTGACTATGACAACACAATAATTTTTCCAATTGTAGTTTCTTCTAACACATTGGAATTTCTCTTGGCTCAACAAGTTGAAAATAAAACAAAGAGATATATATTACATCAATAGAATCTTGATCTTTTATAAAATGAACTACATTATCATTGAGAAGTCTTTCTTGGAAGTTATATTTTCTTCACAAAAATTGAGACACTACATGCTCACTCATTCTATCAAGCTAGTTGCTAAGATCAATCCTTTGAAGTATCTCTAAGATAAAGCAACATTAACAGGAAGATTATCTAAATGGGTCATGATCCTTAGTGAAATTGAAATTAAATATATTGACAAGAAAGCTATAAAAGGAAAAGTAATTATTGATCAATTAGTTGAGGCACTAATTCAAGATGATTAACCTTTGAACATTAATTTTGAGATGATTCTATAATGCATCTAATACAACAATCATGCAATATGTTCTTTGATGGTTCTTTTATCAAACAAGGTTTTAGTGTTACAATTCTTTTTATCACACCTCAAAGATAATCACCTCCTAAGGCATGCAAAAAAATCTTTCCTAAAACTACCAAAATCAAAACATATAAATTCTTGGTGAATGATATGAAAAATGTTATTGAATCAAAAGTTGTGGAACTACACATCTATGGTGACTCCCACCTTGTTATCAACCAGGTTAATGATGTCTATCAAACTAGAGATGATAAATTTATACCTTATAAGAGAATGATTAATGAATCAAAGAAGTCCTTTGTTCTCATCACTCTCCAAAAAATTTCTAGATAAGTAGCAAAAGTAATTGATGCCATG
The DNA here is from genome assembly GCA_028749045.1 of Cupressus sempervirens. Lineage (NCBI taxonomy): Eukaryota > Viridiplantae > Streptophyta > Pinopsida > Cupressales > Cupressaceae > Cupressus > Cupressus sempervirens. The sequence goes on along the minus strand of CM053792.1, from coordinate 360,746,913 downwards.
GCTACACTTGCTTCTATGCTACAAGTACAAGAAAATGAGTTTCATTATGAGTTCCTTGTGGAAGTGATATCCTATCTTGCTAATGATTACTGTAACTCCTAGATGGTCTATTATATCATGGGACATCATTCATCTCACTATAAGTGTGCTTACCCTTATCTTTGTGATCAAATAATCCCAAAAAACCTTACTAACAGTTAAAAATGATGCCATATATGCAATGCTTCGTTATACATTATCATAAAGAATAATTTATATAGGCAAGGTCTATATGGTACATTTATTAGGTATTTAGAACACGAGGAGTCCAACTCTACATTATCCAAAGTCCATGAAGTCATTTTTGTATCTGACTCTAATGTTCTAACTCAATCCTAAAAATTGCTAAGGGTTGGCTACAATGGCCGAACATGGAAAATAAAGTAATTAGACATGCTAAATATAAAAATAATTGCTAGCTACATGGTAATATAATCCATGTTGCACCTAGGGAGCTAATACAATTTATCACTCATTCTCCCTTTCAATAGTGGAAATTTATCTCATAGGTTAGATATATCCTTTTTCATCCAATTAACATAAATTTGTCATCATGACCATCAAGTATTTCACAAAGTGGGTTGAATTTGTTCCTCTTATCAATGAAAAAGGAAAATAAGTAGCTATATTTATTTTAAAATACATCATTTTTATATATGGAATTACCTCCTTTATCATAATTAATCATGTGGAAAATTTTAAGAATAATGATATGGATGAATTTTGTAGAAAGTTTAAGATCACTCAACATTGGTCCTCTATCTACTATCCTCAAAGTAATTGATAGGTTGAGGATTCCAATAAGACAATACTAACTATCTTACACAAAATAGTGAATAAATCAAGAAGGGACTAGCACCTTCAACTTAATCCAACTCTATGGGCTTTTTGAACTAGCATTAGAACACCAACTGCAGCTACACATTTTCCTTGGTGTATGGAGCAAAAGTTGTGCTACCTATTAAGGTAGATATTCCCTCTTTATGGGTTTCTTTATAAGGTCTTGTGACATATGACGATTACAAAATATCTAGGTTACAAGAATTTGAACCTTCTAGATGAATGTTGAGAAGTTACATTCAATTATTTGAGAGATTATTAGAAGAAAATATCTAGAGGATATAACAAGAAAGTTTGACATATATAATTATGTGTTGGTAACCTTGTCTTGAGGGAGAATCCTAAGAATCAACAACACCATGAACACAAAGGGAAATTTGAACCCAACTAGTTGGGTCCTTATATGATCACTACAAACTTTGGATATGGCTCTTATCATCTCTTAAAAATGGAAGGATGATAGTTCTGTGGCCCTATTGACACCATCCATTTGAAAAAAAATTGCAGTTGACATTCTCACCAATCTTGTACAAAGAAAATGTTCCTACAAAAAACAATAAGAATAATGGAAAAAAAAATCCCTAAACAACAGAAAGAGTCCTAAGAAAATTATTATCAAAGTGATAAACTAGCAATAGGTGCCTTGATAATAAAAATCAAAATCAAAAAACAAAATCAAAAGATCAAAAAAGAAGAAGAAAGGAACAAAAAAATTGAAAAAGAAGAAAAAGTGCCTCGATGAAAACCTGAGAAACATGTATCTTGGTAGCAAAAATATAATCTCTACCAAGTAGGTGAAAACATGGTAAACATGCACCTCTTGTACTTTAGTGCTCTATCTATCAATGCATATCTTGCCTTTTACTGCTTTCCTTTACTTTAATTTCCCACTTTTATATGTTTTTATTATCTTACTATATTTATTTTCTTCATGCTTTTATTTTCTACTTTAGCTTGCACGTAGCTTTTAGTCTCTCTCATGATACCTTTGGTTCTTTCTAGAACATTCGTGGCTTGAAACTAATGAAAGTCACAGTCTTGGGGCAATCAAACCATATTAGGTGACAATGTTCTATCTGTTGGAATTATGTTGTATTTTTCATTAGTGACAACACTTATTTGATTCTGAATGATTATCAAGTTCATTACTCAGTCTTCAATTTATATCGAGCATTCAGTGGTTACATTGTAAGTTCAGTAGTTAAGTAGTTCACACCGAGTATTTCTTAAGCTACCGAGTGAATGGGCAGTTTAGTAGTGTATACTAAGCTTACAGTGTTCACCGAATAGATAATGGTTACTAAGCTTCATAGTATCTATTGATTTATCAATTTGCATGATATGAAGTCAGTTTCTACCGAGTAATGGATGTGTAGTGTTTACCAAGTGACAACAAGGTAAACGAAGGTTTTAGTATTTACTGAGTGACACTATATCTACCGAGTCTCCAATGGTTACCGAGCTCCAAGCTAAGTTGTGTGATTAGTATAGACCGTGCTTCTACTTCTACTGAGTGCATGACGATGCTGAGTAATTCAGTAGATGCGAGTATCAAAAGGTCACCTAGTCAGCTTGAAGAGCTTGAGGTTTCTACTGATTAGTCGACTCAGTAATGTTTTGTTTACTTGTGTTTTAGCTAACCTTGCAATTATATTTATTGAAATGGTATATATGTAATGTATTGTACCATTTGCAATGTATCATCAAAAAAATTATCATGGAATGTTAAGGAATGGACATGTAATTTTTTGAGAAGAGTGAATGTGAATCAGCAGTAGAGCAAAGTTTTCAGCAAGGTCATTAAGGAGCAACAAAAGACACATCAGTCACATGAGGTGATCTATACTTCAAGATCTATTCAACAATCAAGTTGTAAGTCAGATCTACTATTTCATCCTGACAGGTGATTTAGTTTTCAAATCCTTTAATAGGGTAGACTTAACAATCTTTGTATAAATCTCCTAACATAGTGCATACTTCATTGTATGTTTGTAAAACCTCTAACAAGGTGGACCTAGCAGTCCAAATTGCTCTCAATAGGATAGATCATTAGAAGTGGTCAATGTAAACCCTAACAGGCCAACTTTATACTGTAGTAGTGAAGTTTTGTGGGTATCATCCCCACCCCAATTTTACTTTCTATTTGGAAGGTTTCTGGGTCACCAAATACTGTGTTTATGTGTTATATATGTTTATCTTTCTCATGCATGCAGTGGATTAGAAGAATGTATTATGAATGATTCATATGGTTAAGTGCTCATTGAAACTCGAGCACAAGCACTTAGAAACAAAAGGATTGACACACATATCATACCTGCCAAGAAGTTTTTAGATAAAATGGATTAGGTATATTCTTAAATGCGTACAAAAAGGTTAGTTATGGTTGGAGCAGCCCGTATTGATAACCAAAAATATGATTCACAAAATTTTTGGCCTTCCCATTCTAAGAAAGCAAAATCCACCAAAACCCTAGGTTAGGATGAACTCCAGAAGAAAACCCTAGTTGAGTGGGATGGTAGAGGTTTGAAAATTAGCACCATTACTTATGTGGAGTTGAGGTTTGGAATTTATGTAATTGCTCATAAGATTTATAGTTCCAGTCATTTAAACAACATGCCATGTGAGGCAGTGGACTTAGCATTCAAAGTTGTGAAGAAAAACATGGAATTTGACCTGTTAGAGCTACTACTCAAACAATTAAATGAGAATATGGACCACATCCAGACATCAAAGAACAATCACTGTAAATTTGGTTCTTTGTTGACATGCCTTTTCTTTTATGTACAAATTTTTTTTCCATCCAAAGGTTCTGTCATGTGGAGAAAGGATGTTCCCATTTTGTATCAAATAAATGAGTTTATTGCATAAATGGGTGTAAACTTTGACAATATAATGGACAATTATTTTGAAGATTTTAAAGAAAGAATGAACAACAAGTTCAAAATTCCTCCTAAACTTGTTGAAGATTATAAAGATGATGTGTGCTTTATGGTAGACTGTGACAAAGTATACATTCAGGCAGTTAGGCCCCGAGTTGCATGGGTGAAACCTCTTCCTTATGAGGTCAATATTGATGAAACCAAGAACATCATTAAAGCATTGGTAAATGAGCCCATAGACCCTAAGCAACTAGCATTCAGCACATATGATGAGGCAAAAGCTATAATTGAATTGGAAATCAAGCTACCTCAAGCAATCAGCAAAGGCAAGAGGAAAACTGCTAAGATGAAAACTACCACTGGTCCCTTAATGCTTACAGAGGGAAAAGGAGAGGATGAAGAAGAAGAAGAAGAAGAAGGAGAAGAGAAAGAAGCTGAGAAGGAGGGAGAGCCAACAAAGAAGACGGGTAGGGTAATTATTACCAAGCCACCAAAGGCCTCCACAACTATTTTCACTTGGAGAGGTAAAGGAAAAGGTAAAGGTGAAGTTATGTTCAACAAGCCTCCACTTACCTTCCAAGCCAGTTCTGTAATTGTATCAACTTCCTCTGCACCATGTACAATAAGTTTGCCAGTTTGTTCTTCAATTTTTTCTACCACAACTTTAACTACACCAATTTTTGTTCCAGTTAGTTGTTCAATTGTAAATATTCCAGCTTGTGCATTACCTATTGGTACATCATTTTTGGAAGGCAATTAATTTTGGATATAGTTGGTACTTCTCTTAGTTTTGCTCTAGTTGGACCAATTCAAATCTTTTCTGCTAGTCCATCTACATCAACTATTGTTTCTATTTCTAAATCCAAGGAAGTAAGCACTAAAGTAAAACCAAAGACTCCTCTAAAACTTCTACTTACTGGTAAGGCAATTGATGAAGATATAGACTTGGATAAATAAATTATTATTCCTAAGATAGACTTGAACATTGCCACAACCAATGAAATGAGATTGGTCAGTTAGCTTTTAGAGCAAAAGGCAAGGCAGAAGCAGCTAAGAGAAGAGAGAGACAGAGAATTCACAATAATTGAGAATGCCAAAGACATAATTACTAAGGCTATAGGTGTTGATGTTCATCCATCTCAACACATGTTGTTACAATTAGAAGAGGTTGTAAATAAGTTCAATGAGGACACTTATGGTCAAGAGAAGCTCATTGAGAAGGTAGAGAAGAAATTTGACAATAAGGTACTTGAGCACATTTCTCAGCACATTGCAATAAAGCAGGTAGAATTATCCACAACTTTGAGCAACCTTGAACAATCCTTTACAAATGTAACATTACTTTTTGGAAAGCTTTGTGATGTTACCGAGTATATCAAGGATATTAAGGAAAAAATAAATAAGATTGATATGGACATGAAGGCTAGTGCTCAAAGGTTATAGCTTGACCTTAGTTCAAGCTCAGCACATCACATGAAGGTGAAATTTTTGTTAGAACTGCAAGCAGAGCTACTCAAAGAGGAAGCCAGGATTAGGTCTACACTGATTGACATCCAGAATATGATCCTTCTAGTTATTGACCCAATGCAAAAACATATTACATATTCAAAAACATTGGTCCAAGAAAACAATTTTTCAATAGCAGGTCATATGATTGAACTTTCTGCAAAAGTTCAAGTGGCACTCTCCACCTGCACAATTTTGCAAGATAATTGGGATAAGACATTGGCTCTTATTCTTTAGGTACACTCTGAATTTCTCTCACATTTTCATGTCTCTATTTGAGTATATTGTATATACCCTTTGACATTATTGTAAAAAAGGTGGAGTATGAGATGAATAAGGGGAGAGAACAGTGGGAGTAAAGAGACTTGTGGATAAATAAGGAAGAAAATAAATTGATATATGTACAGATAAAAGCTATGTATATATTATGCCATATGTATGGGGGAGATATGTAAGATATGTATATATAGTAGCTTTACAAAGATCAATTTTGAAAAATCAAAATCAGAATGTTGGTGTACATAAGTTTTGGCTGATGAGTGTTTTTGTCACTAATGCCAAAGAGGGAGATTGTTGGCATTATGTTTTCTTTGTCATTAGTGACAACACTTATTTGATTCTGAATGCTTATTGAGTTCATCACCCAGTCTTCAGTTTATACCAAGCATTCAGTGGTTACCTTGTAACTTCAGTAGTTAAGCAGTTCACACCGAGTATTTCTGAAGCTACCAACTGAATGGGTAGTTCAGCAGTATATATTGAGGTTATAGTGTTCACTAAATAGATAATGGTTATCAAGCTTCACAATATCTACCAATTTATCGATTTGCATGATATGAAGTCAGTTTCTATCGAGTAATGGATGTGTAGTGTTTACCGAGTGACAGCAAGGTAAATGAAGGTTTCAATATTTACTGAGTGACACTATATCTACCGAGTCTCCAATGGTTACTGAGTTCCAAGCTACATTGTGTGATTAGTATGGACCGTTCTTCTACTTCTATTGAGTGCATGACGATGATGAGTAATTTAGTGGATGTCGAGTATCAGAATGTGACTGAGTCAGCTTGAAGAGCTCGAGTTTTCTACTGATTGGCTGACTCAGTAATGTTTTGTTTACTTGTGTTTTAGCCAACCTTGCAATTGTAATTATTGGAATGGTATATATGTAATGTATTGTATCATTTTCAATGTATCATCAAAAAAATTATCATGGAATGTTAAGGAATGGACATATAATGTTTTGAGAAGAGTGAATGTGAATCAGTAGCAGAGCAAAGTTTTTAGCAAGGTCATTAAGGAGCAGCAAAAGACACATTAGTCAGATGAAGTGATCTATACTTCAAGATCTATTCAGAAATAAAGTTGTAAGTCAAATCTACTATTTCATCCTAATAGGTGATTTAGTTTTCAAATCCTTTAATAGGGTAGACTTAATAGTCTTTGTATAAATCTCCTAACAGAGTGCATACTTCATTGTATGTTTGTAAAACATCTAACAAGGTGGACCTAGTAGTCCAAACTGCTCTTAACAGGGAAGATCATCAGAAGTGGTCAATGTAAGCCCTAACAAGCCAACTTTATATTGCAGTAGTGAAATTTTGTGGGTATCATCCCCACCCTAGTTTTACTTTCTATTTGGAAAGTTTTTGTGTCACCAAATACTGTGTTTATGTGTTATGTATGTTTATCTTTCTCATGCATGTAATAGATTAGAAGAATGTATTGTGAATGGTTCATATGGTTAAGTGCTGGATTAATTTAAAAGTTTTGAGGTTACTGATTCACCCCTCCCCTCTTAGTAACCTAGCTAGTCTTGATTATTTCCAACACTATCAGCTAAACCAAGTCATCTTGGTGTTAATTATTGTTCCTCTAATCTGGGAAAGCTTTGAATCTCCTTACTTCTGAAGGATTTTTCTATTGAAACCTTGAAAACACAAGAAAACACACATAATTACATCCATGAATAAAAAGTATTCACTGAAACATGCTTGAGCTACGCTAAAGTGTTCTTCCTGTGTTATTTGCTAAATTTCTTTTCTGCTTGTTATTCTCTTTGAGTAACTCTGGCATGATCTCTATCTTAACTAGGGAAGAAAGGATTGGGTGCATAATTTTTACTTTTTCTTCTTCTTATAGGTTTAGTTAATATGATTTAGAAATGTTGAATAAATTAGGTGTCTATGATAAGAGCCTGCATCATGATTGGAATGCCAGCTATACCTTGACTCATTTTATTTAGGTTTTATGGTTAGGTTGGAGATTCTCTTGTCTATTTTGAGTGATTTATCATTACTATTGAAATCTAAAAACCTACTCAAGGATGTTAATGTATGGGTTACAACAAGCATACAATGCTAAAAAATGTCTCAGGTTGTTAGCAATAAAGGGTCATTGCGGATAGAGCAATCAATATTGAACAGTAAAAGAAGAATATTTATCCTACTTAGCATGTTTCTACACAAGTGACATTCAAGTCATCTTGGCACTCTATGCCATAGCGCTTATGTTTACTTGTTATATCAAAAGGAAATGACATTTTGGTCATTCTAGCTCTTTGTGCCTTGGTGCTTATATCCATTTCTAAAAAAATGTATGTATTATTCATATCCTCATGGTTTCCTCACCAATGAGGTTTGTATTGATATTTGTGTCCCAAATACCTAGTAATGAAAATAAACTAAAAATAAGTGACTAAAGTCCTACATATATCTTATATTTGCATTTGAGTCTCTTCAACATGACAATATTGCTTTTTTAATTATATATATATATATATATATATATATATATATATATATATATATATATATATATATATATATATATATATATATATATATATATATATGAGAGAGAGTCATCCTTGAAATTCATGTAAAAATTCTCATCATTTGATAGTCTTGTGTCAATTTTGAAGATCAAAATCAAAATATGACATCATCTATGTTGACAAAATCTCAAATCAAACTTCTGATCAAACATAGTTGATCATTTGTGCAATCAACCATAATAGCATGCAACCAACCAAAAATTAATTTAAAATAATTTCTAAATCAATCTATGCGCTTAATTTTTTTGGTCAACCACAGTTGATTCATGATCAAACCTAGTCAAACCTAATCAAAATGGCCTAAATAGAATGCATTCCTAAACATATGCAAATCAATCCATATCAAATCAAATCTTTTCAACAATCAAAATTAAATATTTTTTATTAATCAAATTGACTGAGATCACTATGGCATCTCACTACATTTTATTTCACTCTCTCTAGGGGGCATAATCAATCCAAGATCAACATCAAAGATAAATATTCTAATCAAGAAAATTTTGCTCCTTGCCAATCAATCTTTCAATAAAAAAACTAGTCAAATCAATAAAGACCTCATTGCTAGGGGCATTTCTTCACTATGAGAATCTTAGTTTGATCACAATACATACCAACATGAGAATCTCTTATCCTTTTGATTTATCTTAAACTTTGTCATAATCCTTATTAAGTTGAGGTTGTTCAACCCTTTCAAATGAGTGATTTCATCAGAATCTATGTAAAGTCACTTGAGAAGACATCTAATCTATTGCCATAAAATCAAATCCATAGAGGCGTATCAGGTTCAACAAGACACATATCAATCTAATATTGTCTTCTTAATTTGATAATTGGCTACATTAGGATCTATATAAAGTCAATTATCTCATTTAGTCTCTTACTGGTAATCCATTTCATCGCATCACATTAGACTGGTTATTTATCAATATGTGCAAAATCATAAATTAAAAAAATACATCCTAAACATTAACATCATTTTGGTAAATAAATTAATTTGAATTAATTAATTTAATTTAATATCCTATTGCATTATTTAAATTAAACCCATTGGCCTTTTACAAATTATAAGGAACTAATTTGCTTAAATTTAATTAAACATCCATAAAAAAGCAAAGAAAGGGGAATAATTGACAAAAATGATGAATTATCCTCACAATTATTCTCAAATTTGGTTAAAACAAGATTAAGTTATTATTCTCAAATTTGGTTAAAACAAGATTAAGTTAGAGCTTGAGTTCAGAAGTTGATTTGCATATTTGCATAAATAAATAAAAAGGAAAAAATTACATAACTCAACTATGCATAAATTAGAAAAGCAAGCTAACAGAGGAATGCATAAATTAGAAACTTAGATAAAGTTGTTAACTCAACCATGCATATTTGTTCAATTTGTTATTTCCTAAAATCACTCAAAAAGTATGGAATTAACTCAGTTTTCACCTCTTAAAGAATCTATTCAACTTAGCATGCATGCTTTTATTCAACTTTTACTTAACTTTGAATTAATCTTGATTGTTGATTCTACCTGGGTTTTCAATAAAACCAAGGCTCCTCTCCTTATTTCTCATGCATAATCGAAGAGTAATGTTATCATGTTGAATTTTCTCTAGCGATATTGTGCATACAATTTTAATGACTTTGCTTGCTGTCATAATTCTAGGTTAATTTTCATTATGCTGAATTTTCTCTAGCGATATTGTGCATAAAAAGTTTATGACTTTGCTTGTTGTCATAATTCTAGGTTAATTTTCATTTCAGAGAGAGAGAGAGAGAGAGAGAGAGAGAGAGAGAGAGAGAGAGAGAGAGAGAGAGAGAGAGAGAGAGATTATAACAAGAAATATTATCATCTTATTTTTCTTACATTTAATGTTTTTGATTAGTAGTAATAGTTAATTTATATAAGGCACAAATATCACATTATTGCATATTTAAACCACCATATTAGACACAACAATGATTATATTATAAATACATCTATTCTGTTGCATATTTTGAAACTATTATATTAGATACAACATACACTACACTACAAATACATCATAATATTAATTCACTTAATCATATGTATAATTGTCTAAATAAAAATAGATATGGTTGATATTGGTTAGTACTCTTGAAATGAAATATTGTCATCCTTATTACATAAGTTCAAAGAAATATCAAGAATTGAGATTTGTAATAATTTGGTTAACTATTCCTTAATCCTAAGAAAGTATAAAAGGGTAAATTAGAATAGTATTGGAGTATATAATCCTACCATTTTTTTAGAAGATAGTAGATACAATCTAACTTCTCTTTACTCATTTGAGATGATACCAAATATAAGTTTGATCATTGCAAAAAATAGACAATAAAGAATCAAACGAATGATCAAGGTGGAAAGAAGGTTATCAAAATAGAGTTTCTCTTTCAGGTTTAAAAAAATAGGTAATAATGTTGTAGAACATCTTAAACAAATAAGTTTGGGATGTCAAATCATCAAATCAAAATTTTCCCCTTATTATCTAGTTTTTAAAATCATCATCATTAGATAAGAGTTTGTATCAAAACTAGTAAGACTTGAGATCAAGGACATTGAGTAAAGACTTAAATATCAGATCAAGGAACATGGGATCATAATAAAGAAAAAATAAGGACATATTGATACAAATATTAATTTTCATTTACTATTCAACCTTAAAGCATTCTTAAATCCTTACATATAATTAAGGAAAATGTCACATAAATACATTATTATATAATTAATTAAATATGTACATAAGGATGCATACACCAAAGTATAAGGTATCTGTAAGGCTCAGTAAGAGATGAGTCCTTTTCAAGGACTATAATGATGAATACATCAATGTATAGGGCACCTATAAGGCTTAGAAGCAAACGAGTCTCTCTAAATGATTATAAGGATGGGTGCAAAAAAGTACAGGGTATCCATAAGGACTAGAAAGGGATGAGTCTCTCCCAAGGATTATAAGGATAAGAATAGATATACCCATAAAATAAATACTAGAGGTACAATGATATGTATGATAATGTGTATGTTCAACCACCAGTTTTAGGTGTACATTATGAAAAGAGAAAGAGTGACCTTCAAACATAACCTTCCAAAGGACCCAAGTTAGATCAACACAACCCAAAATAGAATTAAATAATGAAAATACTAAATCAAAGTGTTTCTAGTGGTTGTTATTTTCCTTTTATTATTATGAATTGGTATAATTTTTTTTCATTACGTGTTTAATAAATTGACTTAAGAAATGTAGATTGACTAACTGAAATGTAGGTAATCTAGAAACATTTATGATAACTAAGAACAAGAAAAAATCAAATTAAAAAAATCAAAGTAATTGATATGAAATGACAAATGAAGAATCAAACTCACCTTGAGGGCTAGTAGAGGATGTCACTTCATATCTGAAAACTGATTGTCAGACCAACAACAAGAATCATGCAAAATATGGAGCCAAGACACCAATATATGTGGATTTTGAAAGTCTTGACGCTCCAAGTAAGGGATGACCTAAGGTAAGGGAAAACTTGGTAAGGGCTAAGGTCATCCTCAAACCTATCTAATCTGAAAAACACAAAAATTCCAAAACTCAAACATAAACTTGAAACCTTAGATTCACAATCCAACTTCATCACTCAAAAAGCCCACGAATCTATTCCTACACACCAGAAAAATAGAATATTTTTTTTTTGGTGGGGGGGGGTTAGGGAAAAAAATTCCTTGGTCAAGCCCCCATTTAGGAAATAACCTTGAAATGAGAAAACATGTAATTAGAGAAAGACAAATATAAATATTCACCTTACTTACCAAACCTCTATGGATAGATTTGGATTTGTTATCAACAAATATGTATAGATTATTGTATGTAGATCTATGAATTATGTATGTTTTAAAATTTCTCCAGAATTATAATAAATATACAAGTTCCAAATCATGGATCCATGGATGTAAGTATGCTCTTAAATGCTTGAAGATATGATTTCTATAATACTTGTGTAATGTTGATGAATGTAGATCTCCCTCCTTGATGGCCAACTCCAATACTATCTCCAATGAAGAAAGAAGCTAGAAATATACAAGGAAATGCATGATTGTTGGTAGAAAACAAGGGCCTTCAACGAATCCTTACTTTCTTGGATTGAACTCCTTGAATGTGTGTTGAAAGTTCTCTTGAAAATGATGGCTTGAATGTATGCTTGCATGAATAATGGATTTTATGTATGAATGGTCAATGATAATGGATAAGGTGAGTAAGCCTCATTTTATACTAGTTTTGGGATCAAATTCAAAATTGGTTGACCAAACTTGGGTGATAAAATATTGAAATTCCAAAATAAGCTCGAGACTAAGGAAAAAATCTTTAAATAAGAGATAAGATTGGCCCTTACCTATGGGGTTTTATACATAAAAATGACCTCCACAATCTTGAGGGTGGAGAAAAAATAATTATACATGGGCATAAACTTATAAATGGATTCATATTCTAGGAGATCTTTGAAATAGGGCCCAAGAAGTCTTTATAGCTTCCAAATTAATGGGTGCCAACTTTCAAGATAAAGAAATACCAAAGTATAAGATATATGTAAGTCTTGGAAGGAGATAATGTTAGAAACAATAGTCCACCAAGATAATTGAGAGGAGGGGGGTGGGGAGTGTGAATCAATTATCCAACAATTAAAACATTTATCTTCCTTAAATAAACTTAACCATTCAACCAAAGTAAACAACAACCATAATAAGATGCACATAGACAATTACACCAGATATATTAATTAGGGAAACCCTTGATCAGAGGGAAAACCCCGGTGGGAATGATGCCCACAAGATGATGTACTAATATAAATATTCCTTGTTAGAGGATGGACCCTATTAGGAGTCTATTACAACATTCAGTACATATGAGTCCCAGTTAGGAGACTTTGAACCCCTTTTAGGAGATTCAAACCTGGTTAGGAGTTGTGCCAACCCTGTTAGGAGTTGTAGTACAATGTATGCAAGAAGAACTCACTGCCCAAACATGTAATTTCAATTACAAGAAGAACTCATTGCCCAAACAAGTAATTTATTGTTATGTTCTTCTTTCCTTTTTTTTTTCAACTAAACCAATTACTATCAGACCCTGTAGACTAGGTCACGAACCTCAGATCCAAATATCAAACCTCATATCACTCGGTGAAACATTAGTAATGAAGTTTCCTTCACTTCCTCTCTACTCTGCACAACTTCGCATTCTACTCTCTTTGTTGCTTACAATCACTTTGCATAAATACAATTATGTACTATACCATACTTCATGATAAAGGAAAATATCCTTCCTTTATACCAAGTCCATAAAAAAATTCCCTGAGTCAGCTGTTAGACCTTCTCAATTAATCATTATAGGACCACATTAAGAATATGTTACACTTAGCAATTACATTAATCTTTTGCCTTACAACTTGAATAAATTTTTGTACATGCAATATTATGATGAGTGAACTTAGCCACATCATCACCTATATGTCTTCTTCATATCCTCAACATTGATTCTTAGAATAACAACTCAACTCTGTTAAGAGATATAACAAGTTTACTAGAACATGCCTTTGTAAACTCTATCTCAGAACATACATCACCAAAACTTACATAACTTCTTCTTGACTTAACATTTCTTCATCCAACATTAACTACATATGCTAGATACTCAGACGTATCTCGCATAACCTTAGATAGTTATAATACTCAACTAGTCATCCATACCAACGTGATCTTTTCGTTGTTCTTCTGTTTAAAAACTGCTATGTTGACATCAATGACAAACTCGGTCATAAATGTAACATATCATCATAGTAACATATCTACAATACTCCCCCATAGGAATATCATCAACATTCATGCTTCCAACAATCTCCCTCTTTGGCATTGATGGCAACATAGATGAAAACCATCTAGTTCCATGAATACCAACAAAAGACTGTTCATCTTTCTTTTCAAATCCTCTTCATTGATCATTCTCCCCATTGATATACCTCAATGTGCCATGATTTTTTTCATGTCGAACTTCTTGCCCATTGACATTAATGTCAGAGGTTTCAACAACCATCAAACTCTTCAACAACTGATTCTTACTAGCTCAAGTGTCCAAAGACACTATTCAAAACAACATCCAACAAGAGTCCTAGAAGACTCTATCCATCACAGATACTCCCCCATATAGGAAGCATCAACATTCAATCCAGATAAACAATGTTGCTCTATTACACTAGATTGATGCACTCTTGCATCTTCTACTATGATGTAGGAAGGCGCATAACCCCTAGCATACCTCACAAATACTCAAAAGTCTCTTTGGAAAGAGGCTTAGTGAATATATCTGCAATCTACTCTTTAGTGCTCACATACTCCAATCTAATTTCCTTTTTTGCAACTTTCTCTCTCAATATGTGATACGTAATAGAAATGTGCTTGGTCTTTGAATGAAACACTAGATTCTTAGACTATTTACCGTGCTTATGTTGTCACAATGTATGATAATAGGTTCACTGATTTCTATCCTTATATCCTTCAACATTTGCTTCATCCAAACAAATTGATGACAATTGTTCGCTACTACAACATATTTTGGTTCTATTGTACTTTGGGATGTATAATCCTTCTTCTTGCTTAGCCAAGAAACCAATCTTCCTCCAAGAAAGAAGGCTCCAGCACTGGTGCTTTTTCTATCATCCATACTACCTGCCCAATCAACATCAGTATAGGCACTTAGAGTAAAATCATTAGATCTGTCATACCACAATCTGAACCCAAATATTCCTTTCAAATATCTAAATATCCTTTTGACTGCTGCATAATGCGCTTCTCTGGGATCAACTTGGAATCTTGCAACAATTTCAATTGCAGTTGCTATGTTTAGCCTTGTGTGAGTTAGATATTGCAATCCTCTAACCATAGATATTTACTTCTTTTACTTAACATTAGGTGCCTCATCCTTTGTAGATAACCTGTGTCTAGTTACCATAGATGTTCCAACGAGTTTGCATGTTTCCAAACCAAACCTTTTCAGTAAATCCATCAAATACTTAGTTTGAGAAATAAAGATTCCTTTTTTATTCTACTCAATCTATAGTCCTAGAAAATATTTTATTTCTCCTATCATACTCATTTCAAATTCTTTCTTTATCTCTTCAACAAATTTGTCACTTTCATCATCATTTTCTCCAACTATGATATCATTAATAAATATTACCAAAATCATCAAACCATCATCAATTTCTTTCCAATATAGATTACCATCTGCCATACCTTTTCTATATCTAAGCTTTGTCAAATGCTTGTCCAACCTTGCATCCCAAGTTCTGGGTGCTTGGTTTAAGCCATATAATGTTTTCTTCAGTCTGCATACTATGTCCTTGTCATCTATCAAAGGACAATCTTTAGGTTGCTCTATGTACATTTCTTCTTCAAGTTCTCCATTCAGAAATGTTGACTTGACATCCATCTCATACACTTTGAATTTCTTTTGTCCTGCATAGGCTAAGCATAACCTTACTGCTTCTATTATAGCCACTAGAGCATAGATCTCATCATAGTCTATTCCTTCTTGCTTTGAGTAACCTTTACATACCAATCTTGCCTTTTTCCTTACAACTTCACCTTGCTCATTAATCTTGTTCCTAAATATCCATTTAGTTCCTATCACATTCTAGTTTGTCGGTCTGGGGACTGATTCCCATGTCTCATTCTTTACTATCTGATCCAATTCCTCTTTCTTATCTTGTTTCCAATAATCATCTTTACATGCTTCATTTGCATTCTTAGGTTCAACTTGAGATATCAAACATAGTTCTTCATTGACTCTACTTCTTGTCATCACACCTTTATCTCTACTTCTGATGATCTACTCAGATGGGTGATTCTTTATCATATTCTTTCTCAAAGTAGGAGTTATCTCAACTATTAGGTTTGTTGAAGGTTCCAAGATTTGTTCCTACCTTGACTCTCCTTCATTTTGTAAATCATTATTAGTCTCAAGAAATACTTCATCATTCCTTGGCTTAGTAACAAAATCATCATATGAATTGTAATCAACTATTCTCTCTTGTATTCTCAATTTCTCATCAATTTTCACATTTGCACTTTCCATAATAGTTTTAGTTCTCATATTATAACATCTATAAGCCTTTCTTTTTAGTGAATAACCAAGAAACATACCTTCATCACTCTAGCATCAAACTTACCAATATCATCATCTCTTTTGATATAACATTTACTACCGAAAATTCTAAAATACTTAACTGCAGGCGAGTGACCAAACCAGAATTCATAAGGGGTCTTGTTTGTGTCTTTCCTAACTTGCACTCTATTCATAGTGTAGACTATTGTATTCACAACTTCTCTCCAAAAAATCTTGGATACATCATTCTCAACTAACATAACTCTTGTTGCTTCTGTAACTGACCTGTTCCTTCTCTCTAAAATGCCACTCTATTTAGAGGTCTTCAACTCAACTCTTTCTTCTGTTCTAGGATTCAATCTTTTCTCTTTAATCTAATTCCCATTCTGCAAATCATTACTAATGATAACTTCCACATTTTCACGGTTAACCTTTGGATCAAAAATAGTCACCAAAGTTGTCTCTTCTAATACTTCCTCTTTCTTGACTAATTCAGGTTCATTATCACATTCATTCAAGAATCTTTCCATACTTGCTTTAAATTCTTCATCTTCATCATAAAGTAAGCTCTTTCTAGTTTTTCTTACTCTCTTAGGGCATGTAGATGAAAAAGACCAAAACCATTACATGTCCAACAAGCAAAAAATTTCATACCTTTTTTCTCTCTTTTCATGAGGAGATCAATACCTTCCTTGATCTTCATGTCTTCTTTGGATCTCGATCTATCTTTACTTGTGCCTCTATCCAACAACTCAATGCTCAAATCTATACACAATTCTAATCTCTCACCAAGAAGCTCCATCTTTTGGGTGTCAAAATTTCCTCCATTAGATTCAGGACTATCTTTTATGAAATAACTTTCCATTGATCTCCCAAAGCTGTTAAACTTTCTCTTTAAGGACCTGATACTCTGATACCAATTGTTAGAAACAATAGTCCACCAAGATAACTTGGGCCGGGGGGGGGGGGGGGGGGGGGGGGGTGGTGAATCAGTTATCCAACAATTAAAATATTTATCTTCCTTAAATAAACTTAACCATTCAACCAAAGTAAACAAATAACTATAATAAGATGCACGTAGACAATTACACCAGATATGTTAACTAGGGAAACCCTTGATTAGAGGGAAAAGCCCAGTGGGAATGATGCCCACAAGGTGATGTACTAATATAAATATTCATTATTAGAGGATGAACCCTGTTAGGAGTCTATTACAATATTTAGTACATATGAGTCCCTGTTAGAAGACTTGAATCCCTATTAGGAGATTCCAACCTTATTAGGAGTTGCACCAACCCTATTAGGAGTTGTAGTACAATGTATGCAAGAAGAGCCCACTACCCAAACATGCAATTTCAATTACAAGAAGAGCACACTAACAAGTAATTTACTGTTATGTTCTTCTTTCCTTTATTCTATCAATCAAACCAATCATTGTCAGACCTTGTAGACCAGGTCATGAACCTTAGATCCAAATATCAAACCTCAGATCACTCAACAAAACCTTGGCAATGAAGGTTCCTTCACTTCCACTCTTCTCTGCTCAACTTTGCATTTCGCTCTCTCTACTACTTACAATCACTTCGGATCAATACAATTCCATGCTATACCATACCTCATGATAAAGGAAAATGTCCTTCCTCTATACTGAGTCCATAAAACAATTCCCTAAGTCGATCATTAGACCTTCTCAATTAATCATTATAGGACCACATTAAGAGCACGTTACACTTAGCGATAACATTAATCTTTCACCTTACAACTTGAGTAACTTTCTGTACACACAATATTATGATGAGTGAACTTAGCCATGTCATCACCAATATGTCTTCTTCATATCTTCAACCTCAATTCTCATAATAACAAATATGCTAAGAGATATAACAAGTTTACAAGAACATGCCTTTATAAACTCTATCTCAGAATAGACATCACCAAAACTTACATAACATCTTCCAGACTTAACATTTCTTCATAACATGTTAACTACATATGCTAGATACTCAAACATATCTCCCATAACCTTAGATAGTTAGAATACTCAACTAGCCATCCATACCAACTTGATCTTTCCGTTGTTTTTCTGTCAAATACCATAGAAAATTGCTATGTTGACATCAATGACAAACTCAATCATGAATGTAACATATCATCATAGTAACATACCTACAATACTCCCCGATAGGAATATCATTAGCATTCATGCTTCCAAATGATAAGGCATAATGAGATGAGAAATGGCTTCAAGGGTTGTTTTAGGATGACCATCAAGACAACAGGAGCCTGGGAAGCCCTTTAAGCAAAGGAGCAAGTAACCTCATTATAATTATAATAGATCTATGAATTATGTATATTGTAAGATTTCTCCACAATCTGCAAGTTCAAAATCATGAATCCATGGATGTAAGTGCAAGTTCAAAATTATGAATCCATGGATGTAAGTATGCTCTTTAATACTTGAAGGTATGAATTCTTGAATGCTTGTGTAATGTTGATGAATTTAGATCTCCATCCTTGATGTCCAACTCCAATAATATATCCAATGAAGAAATAAGCTAGATATATAAAAGAAAATGCATAGTTGTTGGCAGAAAATCAAGACCTTCAAAGAATCCTTACTTTCTTGGATTGAACTCCTTGAATGTGCCTTGAAAGTTTTCTTATAAATGATGGCTTGAATGTATGCTTACATGAATAATGGATTTTGTATATTAATGGTCAATGATAATGGATAAAGTGATTAAGCTTGATATTATACGAGTTTTGGGATCAAATTCAAAAGAGGGTGACCAAACTTGGGTGATAAAATATCAAAACCCCAAAATAAGCTCAAGACTAAGGAAAACATCTTGAAAAAAGGAATAACCTTGGCCCTTACCTAAGGGATTTTATACATCAAATAACCCTCCACAATCTCAAGGGTGGAGAAAAAATAATTATGCATGGGAAAAAACTTATGAATGCATCCAACTTCAAGGAGATCACCCAAATAGGGGCCAGGAAGTCTTTAGAGCCTCCAAATTAATGGGTGATAACTTTTAAGACAAAGAAATACCAAACAATAAGATATATGTAAGTCTTGGAAGGAGAAAAGGCATAATGAGATGATAAAATGGCTTCAAGGGTTGTTTTAAGATGACCTCAAGACAATAAGGGCCTTGGGAGGACCTTTAAGTGAAGGAGCAAGTAACCTCACTATAGTCTCTTCCCAAGGATTAGAAGGGTGATGAGATGAAGAATGAGGTAGTATATTTTCCCAAGCAGAGATAAAGAGTTTCACAAAGTAACTTTTCTTGGGCTTTGTACATAAATGGATTAAAGATAAGGCTACCCATTCCTCTTACCCCTATGATGTGAAAAAAATATAGACACCCTTACATTTACTTTAATTTAGATGTGTTTTGTAAAATAATTTTATAATTCATGTGTAGCTTCATCCATAAAGGACTATTATAAAGTAAGATAAGCACCCTATTAAGTAGGATACCTTGGGTGGGTACATAAGTCCAAAATTCCATTCTTGAGCTTAGTATGGTTGGCTTGATCAAACCCATCATGACCTAGTATCTATGGTTTAAATTTATTTAAGAAGTTTTTATTAGGGACATAATAAATAAATAATATTATTTTACTATCATTACAAAGATGGACTTGACTCTTGTCTCTAGAATTGAGAAACCTTACAAAATCTTAACGAACTGGTTAATATTGAATTTATGTATAAGAAGCTACTCACCTTGAAATATTTGGGTTAAAATGGAATTTCTCAAAGAAAATAAATTACGGGGAAGGGTGTACCATGATATCCCTTATTCTCAAGTGGAATTCAATAATAATAATAAAACAAAAAAATATGAAAATATGAATAAATGAATGAATGGAATATGAACATTATAGGAGTTGATAAAATCCAACTCCACAGTGCACCAAGATCACCTACATGCAAATAGCTTGCCAAAGAGAAACTAAAGGAGCAAGAGCTTGAAGCAAACAATGCAAGCGAAAATATTTCACAATAGGAAAAATGAAATTGCTATGTGAATGGATGAATTTAGCATGAGAGAGAGACCAAATATAAAGGGCTTAAGGAAGCTTGTAGAACAAGCTGGAAGGTGGTAGAAGATAAGGTTGACAACTAAGCACACTTCCATAAAAAGGTGGAACATGCTAGAAGGGAACAAACTCCTGTGTTGTCAACAACTCATCACTACAACTATTAACTACATGCATTAACCTAAGTAGGTTTAAGTAATAGGATAAATAATTAATAAATAATTAATTATTTACTCTAACACCCCCCCTTAAGTGAAACTTAGGGGGAAGCCTTAAGCTCACAAAACTAAGAGAAAATGCAAAATGGGTCTCGACAACAAGGCCATGTTAGGTACCCATGTACAATGCAAAGAAATGCAACCTTTGAAAATGGGAAAGAGGGAAAACCTCATGGGAAAAACCCTTCCCCAAAAAGAGGTAAGTACAAACATGCTAAAAAAATGGAGCAAGGAAGGAACGAAGGCCTTAAAAAGATCCCCCAAGGACAACTTCCACTGGAAATGTTTCAAGAGACTCTCTCAAAACCATAAGTGCAACCAACCACACATTGAGATATAGAAAAGATGCCAAAGCCCCCCAGAATAATGGAGCCCATAGAGAAAGAATCAAAACAATGAAACTCCAATTAGAGTAAACAAGGGAAAAAAACAAGGGAACCCCTGAATGAGAGGGGAAACTAGAAGGCCTAGCTAATGCCCAAAGGAACAAGTATGAGGATCCTGAAATGGAATCCCCAAGGAAGGCATGATGACACTGTAATGAATGTCCACTATAGTATTCGCAACAAGTGCACCTGGAGGCTCGATGAATGAAGCTGGAGGATCAAGTAAAGCAGAAGAAGAATCTTGCAGAGGAGAAAAGCCCTCAAATGGATGTGGTGTGGCGGTCAAAATAGGGATCTTAGGAACAATACAAAGGTTCAAGTAGTTGGACTGCACCACATGATGCTATTGCAAAAGAGAAGAGTCGTGTTCCAAAAATGGAGATGGAGGGAAAAAGTGCGAGAATGTATAGAGATGGGTGGAAGAATCAACTATCCCTATAGCAATAAGGCCTCCTGTGGCACGATCCCGAACAAAGATTGAATCAATAGTAAACTCAACTATCTTCCCTGATCTATTGCATGTAATCTGAGAAATTGAGAGAAGGTTGGTAGACAAAGATGGAACATACAATACATCATTGAATATACCATCCTGGATGCAAACTAAACCTTTCCCATAGACTGGTAGGGTAGTGTTATTCCCCATGAGAATATGAGGAATAGGAGAAGCCTCAATAGTAGAGAAGACACCTTGAGAAGATGTCATATGGTGAGAAGAACCTGAATCTAGTATCCAAGGAACCTATGAAGGAGATGCAATGGAAGCCTATAATGCAAGACCCTTTCCAAGATCTGATGTAGATGGTGAAGATGTGGAAGAAGATTGAAAGGTAGATCCTTGAGAGGTAGAAGAGGATGGAGAAGAAACAATGTTCTTCTGAAGAAGAGCTTGCTAATCTGCAATTTGTTTCTCATAGCCATCAAATCTCTTTTGAAAATAATGTGCCTCATCATGAGATCCTTTCTGAAAATAGGAATAGGTAGGAGTCAATTTTATTTTTCTCTTTCTTCTTAGAAGATGATGAACCAATAGAAGAGGGATATGATATCTACTTTGACTTCTGCTCTGGTGTATCCTTGACAAGCAATGCCTGCAACTGTGAACCTGAAAGTGAATCCATCTGATTGATCTTGAATTGTTCACGAGTTAATTGATCACAAAATATCTCAAATGAAGGCATCCTGTGTTTGTCACCCAAGGCATCCATAATGGAGTAGAAAGTAGAAGAGAAGATTTGATATTGGCCTTTCAACTTTGTAAGTATAAAAAAGATACACTCATCACCTGTCTTATTTTTTCCACATCCTTGCAAAAGTGTACGCAAAGATTTGAACTTCATCAAGAAGTCCTCAATGGTGGGGAAGTCTGTAGGTGTCAAAGATCTCAATTCTGCATCAAGCTGAAGTGCCTGGAACTCATTCACTGTGCCAAACAAAGTCTGAAATTTGAGCCAATAAGCTCATGGAGTGGTCAAACCATCCAAGTGAAACAGTAGACTGTCTGAAATGTTCAATGCAACCAATCCCATGGCCTCCATTTTATTCCTATTCTAAAGAACCTCAAAAGCTCATGTAAGAACTAGTTGATTCTCATCTAAACATGACCATAAGCCCCTTGACATAAGAAGCTGTGTCATTTGTGCCTTCTAGGTGTGGTAGTTGTGTGGTATGAGATGGGTCACAGATGGATCTACCATTGAGAGAAGAAGAAAGAAGTAGAAGGGTCTTATTTGAATTAAATTATAGAAATGAAAATACCCCCCCCCCCCCCCCCACAATAGATAATATACCACAAAAAATAACTATGGAAAGCAAGAAAAACTTACAAAGAACTTGGATTATGTATGCAGAGAAGGATGAAACAAAAGCCTCTAATTTGACACCAAAAATGGGAGCCCAAATGAACTTAGTATCTAATAAAACCAACACCATTATCTCCATCTCTGAGTTAGCTTTCTGGTGCTTCTTTCAGATAAAAAAAATACCTCCGTATGCTCAAGTTATAGCCAAAAAATCAACTGATGCTCCAAAAGACCACCTTGCTAGAAAATTATAGTCACTACATTAAAATTGACACCTGTACAACCATCACTAGAAAAAATAATTTCTCGCCAAATTGCTGACATCACCCAATTGGAAAATGATGTTAGCATGAGGTCTGGTAGTGATGAAGTCAGTGGTCAAAAAGATGACGTGTCACCCAGAAAAGTGATGTCAGCAACTAGTTTGTTGATGTGGGATAGCTACAGAATTATGTCACCTGCTGGAGTGATGATAGGTGGTAGAGCATTGGTGGCGGTGGCGCCTGAGAGGAGAACCTGCCGGCCCTAGAATCGTGCCTCTAGCGAAGGTGGAGGACGAGTGGCGTGCAGGTCGTAGTAGGGGCTGGGTGTTGCATGGGCGGCGCGACCAAGCCTGAGTAGAGTGTGAGTGGTGCGCGGGCGGCCTCACAGTGGTGCACAAGCACTGCTATGGCAAAAACCCTTTTTTATATTATTTTCTTTTTCATTCATACAATCGTACAACTGCCTATAGGGGGCTAAATTTTTTTTTCTTGATGCCCAGAAGCCAAATTTGACAAATTTTATATGAATCTTGATTGTAAACAACCTTCTGTATCCAATGACAGTGTTTGTTTGGGCCCAAAGTGCTCTAAGAATTTGCTCTACCCCCAAATTGAAGAAAAATACACAAACAAACTAGGGTTTGTGTCTCCAAATCATAGCTCCAAAAATCCTTCAAACAAGAAGCAACATGGAGGCTCTAATACCATGTAGGAGAACTCTATAGTGCACCAAGATCACCTGCATGCAAATGACTTACCGAAGAGAAACCAAAGGAGCAAGAGCTTGAAGTAAATAATGTAAGAGAAAATATTTCACAATAGGAAAAATGAAATTGCTATGTGAATGGATGAATTTACGACGAGAGAGAAATCAAATATAAAGGCCTCAAGGAAGTTTGTAGAACAAGCTAGAAGGTGGTAGAAGATAAGGTTGTCAACTAAGCACACTTCCACAAAAAGGTGAAACATGCTAGAAGGGAACAAACTCCTGTGTTCTCAACAACTCATCACTACAACTATTAACTACATGCATTAACCTAAGTAAGCTTAAGTAATAGAATAAATAATTAATAAATAAATAATTATTTACTCTAACAAACATGAGTGAAGATATACATATTTAAGGAAAGTCAAACTTTTTTCCATGACCAATAAATAGATTATTTATTGAATATATGTCAATATCGACTGATTGTGGAGAAAGAAGTACTAAAGTTGGGTCTAATTTTGGCAAGCCTCTAAATAACATACCAAACATTTTCCCTCATCTACTTCATGTTCAAGACTAGAGAGGAAAATGGAGTAGTGTTTTGGGTTGATGTTGGCTACTACTAGATATCATTGACTTTTAGCAAGAATATTTATTTCTTGTTAGTTTACATTCAATCTATACTTTATTTTATTTATGTTCTAGCATTCTATTAAATTGTTTAATTGACCTTACACCTTTCTAGTATGGCTCTTATACCCTATCAATATAGGATACACTTGTGACATGTTGACATCTTGAATCCTTGCTATTTTGCTAGATTGACATGTTTATCTTGTACAATGATGTAAGAATAGAAATTTTTTTGGGCTAAAGGAAACTCAATAAACTCATAAGAAAACAAGATTTACTCATGAAATATTTTTACAAAAATCCACTATTTCACTTTCCAATTTTGAATAATAACCACCAAGTATTTGATTGAAAACCCTTTAAATTTTCATTAAAGTTGAGAGGAAATTTATAATAGAAAGATTTTGTATTTAACTTTATTATTCTTCTGTATTTAGACTGATTTCCATTATATTTTCTTTTATCACACATCATTGGGATCCACCTTCTATCATCTCCAATTCAAAATCTGCAATGCCACATAATAATAATTCTTGCTCTGCATTCAACATAATTTTTCTAATTTGCAACCGAGACCATATTTTGTCTTGGCCAATACATCTTTGTTCTTATTGGCCCCTAGGTGCAACCCATCTATGTTTTAATTTTATATGCTTTTGATGTTGTAATTAATTGGCCCCTAAGTATAACCCATCTATCTTTAATTTTATATGCATGTTGCAATCAATTAGTGTCCTTATATATATATATATATAAACTGTTTTCTCTTCCCTTATACAATTCTAGCCTTTTCTTTTGGTTAATTCTATCCCTTCAATTATTGTGCAGTATTTTTCTCTTCAATTTCTTTACCATCTCCTCTATATCTGCTACAATATAGTCCCTTTGGTTTCTCATAATTTTATCTTTATTTATAGCAATGTGTGTCAACCATAAAACTTTTATTCTTCTAATCTTCGAATGTTGCATTGTCTTGAATTTTCTTGTGAATGGTTTAAGAGATACACACTCCATTCAGTTCCCCAATCCTACACATGGGAACACTTCATATTAGCTAAAGTAATAGGCACTCTAACATCTTTGTATTTGTGGGCTTAACCACTTTCAACATGAAGAGAAATTATCCCAAGCAAACAAAACCAAATAAAGTAAAATTAAGAAAATCTATATATTTTTTGGGTTCATACTGATTATGATATATTTGAATGCACCTTTACCATAAAAGAGCTTCCATAGCCTATTAGTTAGTCTTGTTAGCTATTTTAGGTTAAACATTTTTACTAGTGTGTATTCATAAATTATTTGACATTTTCCTATTTCACATCTAGTTGGTTGCTCTTTTAATTTAATTAACTTCCTAGCTCACTAGAGCACTAGTCAAGGGTGGTAGCATTGAGTCATTTGTCCCTTTGCATTCTATTATCTCAAGAGCAGTGAATTTCTCTATAATTACTAAGGAGAAACATAAGATTTAATTATTAGTCTATCATGTTATTGTAAGATAATAACACTTATTTGTAATTTAACCATCAATATATGATAAGTAGAAGATATTTTCCACAATAAATGAGATTACACGTAGAGTGAGTTCAACTATGGAGGAAACTTCGTAGTTAAGCAAGCTTGAGAAAAAGTAATACTAGGATGGGTGACCTCCGAGGAAGTCCTGGTGCTTAACCTTTATAAGCATCACCTAGATCTAATGAGTGCTAAACGTTCCATTTATTCCATGAGAATTGGGTATGTGTGAATTGCTACTCATGAAATATGGGTAAATGGGTTTGACTAAAAAATTACACAGTTAAATCTTGATAGTAATATCACAACATGAATATATGTTTAATGTTGTAACAAAAATAATCAAAGGCCCATATCGAACATTCTTTTAATTTGATTAATTTCCACATTGTTAGTGTAATGTCCCCATCTTTTTAGCCTCTTAATAGAGTTCTTAGCCTTTTACATTCTTCAAAGGCTAAGTGAAGGAATAAGGAGAAATCGATTAAATTAATTTCTTATAAAGTCATTAAATAAATTAAAATTAAAAGGTGACTTTATATTTAATTAATTTAATTAAAAGTGACTAAAGTTAGTTAAATAAATTAAAAGAATCTTCTAGAAGGAGGAATTAAATATTATTTTATTTCTTCTAGAAGGAGGTCCATCTATTGGAGTAAAAGAATAAATAGGGAGGGTAACCTCATTGTTGATCATTGAATGTGTTGCCATCTACTCTACCAGATAACTTATGGAGCCAAGGGTTTCTGTAGTTTCTACATTGATCATTGGGAACAAACACTCCCATTGATTTGCATAATTGAGGTGGTGAAATATCTTCCGAAGGGTTACGACTATTGGAGAAGACAAATCGATCTTTTCATTGTGCCAAATTTGTGGCCTAGGGCTAGAATTGTGGAGTAAGATTGAAGGAATAAGCCAGATATTGCTACAATAACTTTGCTACAATACTGCTGCTACAGTGATGTTGCTACAATGTTGTCACTATAGTAACTTGCTACACTAACACTACTACAGTGACACTGCTATAGTGTTGTCACTACAATAACTTGCTACAGTATTGCTACTACAGTGTTGTCACTGCAGTGACCTGCTACAGTAATTTACTACAATGTCATTGCTGCTACATGAACTTGCTATAGTAAAAATCCATATTCCCTTGAGTAGTTTTCCAGGTTCCCATCTATTACATTTGTATTGCATGGAGGATAGATTTGAATATTTTAGGGCATGTGAAGAATTTAGAGATCATTTCTAATCTAATTTATATTAGAGTTTTACATCAGAATTGTTGCCCTAATATCTTATTGATGTAGATGCATAGTTTCTTATTTGTAACCAATGTTTATATGTTTCAATAAAATACAAATATTTGCATTGCCATTATTAGTCATTTGGAGTTTGTAAGCATATCTGTTTTAGTTTGGCATTTTGGAAAGAAATCAAAGTTTAGATCTGCAATACACCCCTTGTGTGTAAAGTGTTTGACGAAATTCTTAGGTTAAAAATCAAGAATTTAAAATAAGAATTGCAAGGGATATTACAGAGCTATCAGAGCTTTCTTGCAAAGTGTTTGACAAAATGTCAAACAACTAAATTAGAGAAGAATTTGGTTGGTAGTGAATTTGCTTCTATGGTTGAGGATGAGGGACGTGATGATGTGGCAGACATATTTGTCCAAGATATGAGTGTAGTATATATGGAGGAGGTGAGAGCATCAATGGAGACAATCTCTCATCGTGATTTGCTTCCTTCTATTGGAAGTGAATCTATTTCTTCTTTTCATATGAGCTGGTAACATTGGACAATTAACATTGTCACATTTTTAGAGAGATCATCTATGGATTGCGGGGGAGCAGGTTGATGCTTCCAAATATAATTTCTACTGTACTGAGTCATTCATGGAGTATTTGCTTGAGAGCTCAGATTTGTAGGAGGTTTCATACAATATATTTGAGGGTATTCTCATTCGGGGCTCTCATTCTATACAACGATTTGTAAGGAAGATTGTAGAGACCTTGGCTACAATGCTTCCCAATAGGGATTTTGTGGTTGGGTTTGTTCAGAGGGCTGCCTAGGATCCTACTCAACCAATAGTTTGGAGTCAAAGATTGGAGCCATCTTTTGATTCCCAGTTTGATGATGATGAGCCCTTGACATAGATTGGAAGTTTTTATCAACATTATACTATATGGAGTGCTCGTCACTTTTCTTTTGACCCATAGGTAGAGGACTTGGTTTTCAACATTATGGATGGTGACATGTGGTTTGGTATTCATTATACTCATAGAGGGTGTACTTCTTTGCCAAGGGATGGAGATTCTAAGATATAGGGTATTGTGAAATAGTTGGATGTGCTAGTGAATGAGATGAATCAAAATCACAAATAGATGACCCAACTGATTTCAAATCGAAGATTTGAGCAGAGCATGATATTGCCTTTTCGAAAAATGAAATGTGATGATACAATTGTGGCTATATATTTGTGGGTTGTTTCTTATGAGACATTGCATGAGTTGGGCACAATAGAGATGGAATGTGATGAGAATTCATGTCAGGTTAAGTCAGATGATGCAGTTGTTGGCAGGAATTCCCTGGATCATGTATTTGATGGTGATGCAACGATAATGGTAGTAGGAGCATGCAATGATACTATCATATCAACAACCACTTCTATCTTAGTTGAGAGATCCAACAAGGAGTTTAGCAGCATGCATGTAGTTGTAGATGTGTGCTCTGATGATAGTACATTTGTTATTGTTGATGAGGTGAGTGACATAGTGACAGAGTCATGTTATACCATTGATCAAAAAAGTGTTGATGTTCACTTCATGGATAGTCCTATGTTCGACATGGATGCAACATTGTCTTATGACAATCTACTATTTGAGGTTGATGTTGATCACTCATCTGAGTGGAGTTGAGCTCAACTTTCACCATCTAATAAAGATCTAGTCTTGTGTTGCAGCAGTTGGCAATGTTCCTGTGTCCACAGATTTTGATGTGGCTATACCTATTGTTGATATAGTTGGCATGAGTGCATATGGTTCTCCTATAGCTATGTCTCTTCAAGGGATTGTTGATAAATATTCCAGTACATATATATATTGTATGGGTGGGAACTAGGACGAAGATATTTCTTGTGGGGTTTTCTTTTGGTGATATTCTAACTCCTACATCATTAGCATAGGTTTTGAGTGCTACACTATAGGTTATGTTGTTGGTCCTCATGATGTTAGTGGTATGCAGTTGGTTCAATGCTGACAGGGGTGTGACATACTACTTCATTTGGGGTCCAAGTGAAGGTTGGAGTTCATTGTATTGTTGGATTGCTTGAGGGCAAGCAATTTCAGGGAGGGAGGACTATAATGTCCCCATTTTTTGCCAACATCAGAATTTTAGCAATTAGCCTATTATTGTGATCCTCGTAAGTTAATAAGGTGGTTAGAGGGTTTTATTGGGGATTGGTACTTTATGATGGGGCATAATTTCATATTATAATATTATAATAAAGTGAAATATTATAATTTCATATTATAATATTATAATAAAGTGAACATATAAGAATATCTTTTATCCCACATCAGGGAGAAAAGTAAGTGAGTTCCCATAAGGAAAGAATAGAAGGGCATGAGAGGTTCTTTTCTTATCATCTAATTATTGTCATTTACATTTGACGAGTTGTGTGGAGCTAAGGGTTTCAACGTTTGTCACTAGAGAACGAAGTTCTTTTGCGTGCCTCCATTTGAGCTAGTGAAATACCTAATGAATTTGGTATTGGGAGGACATCATATAGGTATTCTATTTGAAGATATTGTTGAAAGATCCTTCAAGGGGCTGTAGTTGTTGGAGAAGACAAATTAGTCTTTTCATTGTGTCAAATTTATGGCCTAGGGCCCAATTCATGGATTAAGATTGAAGGAATAAGTTGGATATTGCTACAATATCGCTGCTACATTAATGTAGCTACAATGATCTGCTATAGTAATTTGCTACAATGTCATTGATGCTACAAGAACCCACTATAGTAAAAATCTAGATTTCCTTGAGCAATTTTCTAGGTTCCTATCTATTTCATTTGTATTGCATGGAGGATAGATTTGAATATTTTAGGGTATAGGTTCCTATCTATTTCATTTGTATTGCATGGAGAATAGATTTCAATATTTTAGGGTATGTGTAAGAATTTAAAAATCATTTGTAATCTGATTTATATAAGAGTTTTACATCAGAATTTGTTGCGCTAATGTCTTATTGATGTAGATGCATATATTCTCATTTATAGTCAATGCTCTATGTTTCAAAAAAAAAACAAAAAAATATTTTTTTTTGGTTGTTTGAAGTTTTTCAAGCGTATCAATTAAAGTTTTCTTAACCTCAAAATTTCATCAAACACTTTGTGCACAAGGGATGTGTGTGTGTGTGTGTGTGTGTGTGTGTGTGTGTGTATTCCGTCAAACACTTTGTGCACAAGGGATATATATTAAGAAATTTTCTTACAAGGGATATTTTGAGGTTAAGAAATTAGAAAATTAAAATCAAAATTGCAAGGGATATTACATTGTTATCAGAGCTTGCTTGCAAAGTGTTTGACGAAATGTCAAACAACTAAATTAGAGAAGAATTTGGTGTTTGAGGAAGTTATAATTGGTTGGAGTTACTACAGAGCAATTTGGAAATAAAAATCATAATTGCACGGGATATTACAGTGGTATCAAAGCTTGCTTGCAAAGTGTTTGATGAAATGTTAAACAAGTGAATTAGAGAAGAATTTGTGTTTGACGAAGTTATAATCGGTTGGGGTTATTACTATTAGAATAAATTTCAAATTTAGAAATCCAAAACCATTATATAATATATAATTATTTGATAGTTTTTTATACTAGAGTTTGAAAGATCACAAGGAAGACACCAATCATGTCTACAATAATTTTACAAATATTTTTCATTTTGTATGAAATCTATTCGTTAGGCATTCAGATATTAAGTGCAAGGAAATGTGTTTCAAAAGAATGCAAAAAATAAGTAAAAACACTCAAAATACAAATGCAAAACTTACAAGATTAGATGAAAGGAAGCCATAAAAACAAGAATGCAAACTAAGTAGCAAATCCATAGCCTCCTTGATGCAATGATTTATTCATAGATGTTTCGTTGGATGTGCTCACTCAAACATAACAATGGTTCAGGTGCAAAAATGGGTGAGAGAGATAACAATGTTGAGGGTTTGGATTTATAGGGTTGGAATGAGATAAACAAATGGTAAAATTTGATTGAAAAGTTCAGTGGTGGAGGATGCTTGAGATGAGTAAGAGGAATTTTTGTTGAGTTCATGGGGGACAAGCCACATGAGAACGTACATGGGGTCCATGTGCATGATGTGATAGAAGAGTTGATTTATTTGCCTATTTTTCTTGATTAGGATTGTGCATATGATTAGAAAAGGTGATTGGACTTGATAAAATAGGACGAGAATGAGAAAAGCAAGAGGATGTTATGGGAGGAGGGAGAACGAGTTTTTTTTTTTGGGAAAAATTCCAAGTGTGTGAAAATGATTAATTAAGAAAATAACGTAATTTACTTTATCAAACTAGGGGTCAAGATGCAAGTGGATGAGTTAGAAATGTGCAAGTGGATGAGAGGAAATAATATTTTTGAATTAATTTAAATTCAAAATATAGGAAAAGGGATTATATATTTTTAATTTAGAAAGTTAAGACTATAGGCAACTTAAATTATTTAATTTACGTAGGATTATAAACAAAATGGGGAATTAATCAAATAGACGAGTTATTTAATTAATATGACAACTTTAGAAGAATGATAAGTCCGATATAGTTTGATCAAATGTTTAATGATAAGTTTTATATGTCTATTGATACATAGTTGTTTCATATTTTTGTTTAATGTCACTAATGGGAACCCATCTATTTAGAGAACTTGAAGTGCAGAGGATAAAAAAGTGAAACTATTCTCCGATTCGTTGGCCCAGTCTTACTATAAGATCTACCTAATCTTTGAAATTCAATGGTATATTCTTTCCTTTAAATTTGATCTAAAAACACTTTAAATACTATGAAAAATAAATATAAATTAACATTTTTAATTATACGATTCAAAACTTTAATTTTATTATCTCTACTTTTTTAAACTCAAATTGAAATGATATTTTAAGAATTGAAAATATTTTAAAATTACTCGTAAACAATCTTTAAAATAAAATAAAAGATATCTAAACTTAAAAATTCTATAAGATCATTAATCAAATTATATCCAAACCAATAGAACCATGAATCCCAATACATGATTAAGAAACATAAGCATATAAGAATCTGACAGTAAAAATCAGTTTCAAGATGGCTAAAAGCACAATTAGTTTGGTAAACTAGTTGTTTAGGCTTTGTCATTTTCATAATTTCTCCATTTACGCATGAAGGCTCCACCAAAAGAACACAATGTTTTATACGCACTTTTGATTCCAACGGGCAAATTTTCTGTTATTAACATTAGAAAAGCCCGCTTAAAGCCGCTCTTATTTACTCAGACTAGAGGAGGTAGAGGTCACACGCCAACAATCAAATTACGAGATATTTATTTATCTATCGATCAACTTCTTGCACTCTCAGAGAGGGTTGGAATTGGTTATTTGTACAGCACATCAATGGCTTCTTTTTCGTCAATAAGATGTGCTCGATTTAGCACGATTTCCACTGCAATTGGGATCAAACGCCTCACACACAGAAAGCCGTCCAGGCTTTTCTCTAATTCCTTTGAATGTGCCGTCATCTCGTCCTCTCCAGGTAAAGAATTATTCAATTTATTTATTTAGGTTGGATGGGGAATTGTTGTCTATCTCATTCTTTATTCGTTTAGCTTTTATAGCACAGTAGACGTTTCTATTGTCGTCAATTCGTTTAGAAAATTTTTAACGCTGGAAACAAGGATAGATGTAAATGAAAATTCGAAGTTCGCTTGTGTTTTTCTTTTCGACTGATATATCTGTGGGGAGATTTTCGGGTTGCCTGCATCATGGTGTGGGCTATGCTTTTATTAAATGTTAAGGATGTTACGAATAGTCTAATTGCATCTAGTTCTCAGTGATGTTCCTCATTATCATCACGCCAATACGTTACTGCTTGGTTCTACGAGGGTTACTACTTTTCTTGTTAGTCCATCTTGGTTCTATGTGTCTTTTGAATAGATAGACAGATGAAGAGGGAGCTAAAATTATTGGTCACTTCCTATTGCTTTTTAAAAACTTCGGACTGAAAATTATATATTCTCATTCCATCTTTTTTGAGTGTTATCTAGTACTAGATTCTTCTATAGTTTTTTCGTCCGAAATCATAGGGTGATGTCAAATAAACTGTAATATGCAGCCTGAGAGAAAATATAGGAGCCAATTGTATGGGACCTCAGTATTGCAGAACATTTTTTCATAACTTTGTACAAAAGTAAAATTTAGATTACTTAATCTATTTTAACTAAGTGGGTTTCTTAGCCTAGTATAAACAATAAGTATGTTTTACATCAGAAAGAAGAATAGGTTGCTTGTAGAAATATGAAGAAGAGGTTTAAGGAAGCGTAATTTATTGATGGCTGAGATTATTTGTGTACGGCATTGTTTCTAACTGGGCTTGATCAAGGAATGGAATCAGTGATATGCATCAGGATCTCTTTTTCTATACTTACTGCTTCTATAATTCATTTCGCCATTCTGTACAATCCCCTCCTCTCGAGCATGGTTGTATCGGAAAGGCTGCGGTCCTGTCCTTAGGCAGTGGAGCTTTTCTATTTGGCCTTGGTTCTGTTCTCGCACTTCGTATTTTTCCCCACTTTTTTAAAATCTCGAGACTTGTACTGGCTGGGTGGTGGTGTTGGAACCTTTGGGGACTTGCTTTCGGAAGGTAAAATCTAACTTTATCAATGGCAGTCAAATCCTGCCAAAGTGCCCATGTGATCAGCTCTCAGTATCTGTGGGAGTGTGTGAATACAGCTAGTGAGATACGCTAATGCAGGTATGAGTATTTTTCAGGCTTATAACTCCTACTGTATTGTTGTCTGTATTTTTCTGTTGTTCTTTTTGAATGCATACTTGCCTTGTTAAGTAAAGTAGTTACTTTCCACAGTGTGGATGCACAAGGGACAAGGTATGTATCAAAGCTAATTAAGCAAACCTTGAGAATGGAAATACAGAATTTCAAATTTCATGGATACATTTGTGTACAGTAGTGTTCTAGGCGTGCAAATGAGTGAGGTGAAATTTGGATTCAAATTGTTTGCTGTTTGAAAGATAGGATATCAATGCTGTAATGTCCCCTTCATGGGTGTAACTGTAAGCGCCATTTAGGGATTCTTAGCCTGTCTTTATTCCCTAAGCTAATTTGGAGTGAAAAGATAATAACTAATTAATTAAATTAGGTTGTCTAAGTTTGGTGAACTTCTATTTAATTAATTATTTTATAATAAAATGATTTGTTAAATGGAAAAAGGACTTTTCAAAATTTCAAAATATAAATTTTTAATTAAATATGTCACTTGGTAGGAAATTGAATATTATTTTATGATTTTGGGTTAAAATTTTATAGAAGGAACTGGAAAGGAGAAGGGAATTGTTGGCATTCTCATTTTTACAATACCTTAGCTTAGAGAAGAGAGAAACTGTTCATCTTCACCTTAAGGACAGAAATCCTGCAACGGATTGGTCTTGAAAATGTAAACCCTCCTATCTAGGCTACAACTGGATTTGTCTAGGACTCATAGGTGCACATAGTGTTTGGAGATTGAGCAGACCTAAGCCTAGGTATTAAGTTTATATTCTCTTCAATGTGGCCACGTGTAGTGACTAAATTGAAAAGTTATTCTAATATTATTTGTAATTTTTAACAGAGCACATGGATATATATATAACCATCCAAGCCGTGGCAAGGAAAGTTGTTATGTTTCCTCCTTAGTTAGGTTAATCAGCATTTAGTTAAGGTGTTCTTCAACACCAATAATTGAATATGTATTTAAATTAAAAAAATACTATATAAATGTTAAATAAAATCAAAAACAAATTCTAAATTTGGGGCCTAGTTGGGAAAACTTATTTTAAAACAAAAGTAAATAAATAAATAAATAAAATTAAACCTAATAGTCCTACGGTGGTTTGAAGTGCGTCTTCAAAAAGGCATATATATAGGACTTAGGTTGCTGGGCTAAAGAGGATAGGAATGATATTTTTTGTGCTACATGAATTTTAGCCTTCCAAGTAGGAAACCCTTTGTTGGGGGCATACTAAGGTTTGGAGTCTGGACATACCTCAAATCCCAATGAAGTCATATTACCATAATATTTCAAGTTTAGGAATAATATTTAAGCTATCTAGAGGGTGCTGAATGCTATTATCAGCCGTTTTAGCTTGAGTGCAAGGAGTTGCCAGCATCTTGTGGAGACAAATTGAGCTACAAGAGGTACAAACCCCACCATCACAGGTCTCTAAGAAAGGTACTTGGTGGATAGATCTTGTTGAAATAAACATCCAAGATCCTCAAACTGCAACCCAAATAGCCTTCACATAACAAGAATGAAGCAACAAAGAATATGTCATTCCACCAAATCAAGAATACAATATGATATAGATGCAATGTATTTCAATGCTAGAAGTACCTTGCTTATATAAGAACATGACTTATGTCTTAATCTAATGACATGAGATGACTAAGATAAACAAATGTTAAATGTGTGATGCAAATTTTAAATACCTAGAACTAAAAGTAAATGAGGTGAACATGGCCCCATTATAAGTCACTTCTAGAGTGTCACATGGTTTTCCACTAATAACTAGATAGAAAATTACCTCATTAACACTAAGAACTCCCCACCCCCCTCCTCCCAAGTGTAGGTTAAGGAGATGGAATTTTTATGCAAATGATGCAAAAGATGAGTTACAAAGGCTTGATGAGGTACCCATATACAATGCAATGCAATCCTTGACAAATGGGGAAAAGGGCAAAAACTCTTTGGGAGAAAATTCCTCTTCAAAAGAGAGAAAATGCAGGATTAATTTTGTCTTGAAAACAATTCCCTAAAACAAGAGGAACATAAAGAACATCACTGAAGTGCAAGAAGTTGCAGAGAACTATCAAAGGATGATTGATATAGTGTTACTATTGAAGAATGTCAGCCGACTAGATTGCCGTCGGTGTTTTTGTATTCTGTAGCCGACAGGTAAATAGTTTGTAGTGGACATAATGTTTGTGGTTGACGGACTCCTTCGGAAAGGTTCGGCGGATAGTATTTATATCCCGTTTGGGATCATTGTAAATGGTCTATCGTTCAATCTTATCTTATCAAGCATAATGTAATGTTCTGGCATATTCGAATAATCTAAGGAATTCTGCTGTTCGTGTTTCATTATTTGTGTGCATTTCTTAATTAACCTATGCGGTAAACATTTGGCGCCGTTGCCTTATGAACCTGGAAGGTGGGAGGAATGAAGATTAATGCCCAATCAACTTAACAAGGATCGAAATAAGCCCAAGGGAAAAGATGGAATCTGTACTGCACAGGAGAATTTAATTTTGGCATAGCAAGCCGAACGCCGATGAAGATTTCAGAAGATTGCCAACGGAAACTGAAGCACAGAAGACCTGTTGGAGGAAACTCGGCAGCGGGTGGAATTGGTGGAAGAAGCACGGGAGGAGTATTTGAATTTGTGTTCGCTGAGGGAAGAGAATCCAGACGGAAGAGTATCGACTTGCACGGCTCGGAGTGCTGACGGAGCAAGAGCGTGGAGTGAACTCTTCGTTTGGGATATACTTCCGCAAGGGACAACTTCGGAACACCCTTCTTCACCAAGGTTCGCAACTGTTGAGTCTGCCGGTGTGGGAGTGCAGTCCGCCGGTGTGGGAGTGCAGACCGTCGATGTGGGAATGCAGTCCGCCGGTGTGGGAGTACAGATCGCTGGTGTGGGAGTGTAGTCCGCCGATGTGGAAGACCAGTCTGCCGGTGTGGGAGACTAGTCTGCTGGTGTGGGATTAAACAACGCCAGTATTGCAGGACCGAGCAATGTCTGTTTACAGAAACCAATCGTGATGGCGAGACCGAAAGAGAAACTGTCGAAGTTCAATGGCGATGGTACGGCCGATCCCATTCGACATTGCAAAACATGTGAAACGATCTGGAAGGCAAATGGGATAACTGATGAAGACGATTGGATGAGGCAATTCCCGGCCACCCTACGAGGCGTAGCAATTGATTGGTTTATTGATATAGATCCACAAAAGCTAAACAGTTGGGATAACATTAAAAAGGAGTTTCTGGCAGAATTAAAATTGTTGTGGGATGATAATGAAATTGTAGCAGAGATCTTCAATACTAAGCAGGGGAAGAACGAAACCGTCCGCGTTTACGCTAGGAAATTAAAAGATTTGATCAATAAAATGGAAAGTAAGCCAGCAGACGGACTTCAGAAAAGATGGTTCGTGGAAGGTCTATGCTCAAGGTTGCGAAAGAAAATGAAAAATGTGCCGCTGCCGTCATACATAGAAGCTTATAACAGAGCATTGGACCTCGAAAGTGAGTAGAAAACAAAGAAGAAGAAGAACACTAGCTCATCTGATTCTGATGACGATGAGCTTGTCGGAGAAGATAGCAGCGATGATGAAGGTAGTAGCAAGAAGGTCCGTGCCTTACAGAAGGACATGATCTGCATGATGGAATTTAAAAACATGCAGAAGGAGCCAAAAGGCAATGAGCTGTGGTGCACAGAGTGTAAGACCGATGGTCACACTAAAGGATTGTGTCCAAAGAACCAATTTTGTGACATTTGTCAGATCATGGGCCATTCGACAAAAGAGTGCCCCTTTAACATGAAGACAAGAGGATCTCCGTAGGTTCTTACATAGGAGGCTTCCCCGTCGGGCAGTAGCGGAAATAGGAATAGCGTAGGTGCTACATCCGGAGGGTACATGAATAATAATAGAGGGCAAAATAACAACAATGCGAACAAGAACAATAATAATGGGAGCCGAAGTCGAACCTAGTATGATGCAAACGGACGGTCGATTGTTCAATGCCGAGAATGTAATTTGTGGGGTCATTTTGCGCGGGATTGTACAATGGCAAACACACCAAAATTATTAGGCAGATGGTGTGGACCTGCCGATCATGAAGATGCTAAGTGCTCGAAGTCTGGAGTGAATCTGATCACCGTCCAGACGGATGAAGAAGAGGTTCTGGCAATTACGTGGAGGCAAGCAAAAGAGTACCCGGACTTGGTGGAAGAAAAGAGGAAATTTGGGGAAGCACGGGTAGAGATTGGAAAGGCATTGCGGCAGGGACATCTCAGTTGAAGAACATCACCGACACCTTGGCAAGAAACTTTGCAGAACAAAACATTGTACGACAAATCTTACAAACGGAGATACCGGTCAAGATAAGTGACCTCTTTCTCACAATGCCCCAGTTATGGACGACCATTCTGAATCATACACCATTTTCGAAAGCAACAGAGGACACAGGAGGGACAGTACTCCAACGACGGCAACCGACCCAATGCTTCTGGTGCTCACGATGGGAAGATATCCGGTGGTCATCGAGATGGGGATCTTGGAAAATGTTTTGACAGACACAATTGTTGACGGAGGGTCCGGTGTGAATGTCTTGCCGGAGGATACTTGGAAGAAGTTCGAAAAGCCGATGCTGTGGCCACCTACATTCCAGTTGCTCACGGTGGACCAGCACGAGATCAAACCGTTGGGAACCTTAAGGGTGCAACCGGTAACTATTGGAACACAACCATTTTTATTGGACTTCGTGGTCATTCCATTGAAAAGAAAAGGATATGATGCTATTCTAGGACGGACTTGGTTGGTGCAAGCAAAAGTAAAACATGATTGGAAACGAAATACCCTATCAATGGTGCGCGGAGGCAAAAGATTCATAATTGACTTGCACACACAAATGGTAGGTGAGGAGGCAGCATCGTCAGACTTAGAAGGTGAAGGCGATAGTGACGACGAAGGAAATGACGATGAAGGAAAGAGGAGAATGGAACCGGACGAAAGAGTATTGACACTAGAAGGAGGATCGAATGACGACGACCTAGACTCGGTGAATGGCTTTTACCATTGGCAAATAGAAGACTACAAACTCTTTTCGAGTTGTAATATGCTAAGGGTCGACGAAGGTGAGGAAAAAGAGGAAAATGAGTGTCCGAAGGAATACAGAGAAGCCGATGACGCAAAGGAGGTTACGGCTGAAGAAGGGAAAGACATACAATACAAACCTAGAAAAAAAAAAATTCCATCGTCCAGTACACGGTGAACGGACCACACAAGAAGAAAAGAAAGCATCGCACCATAAAATTAGTTGAAGGGTGCC
Organism: Cupressus sempervirens; assembly: GCA_028749045.1. Classification (NCBI taxonomy): domain Eukaryota; kingdom Viridiplantae; phylum Streptophyta; class Pinopsida; order Cupressales; family Cupressaceae; genus Cupressus; species Cupressus sempervirens. Next base: position 360,707,704 of record CM053792.1, on the reverse strand, counting down.
AACAGAAACAAAATAATCTAGATGGGCGATGACCGCAGGCACAGTGGGCGACGGAGGTGACACAGAACAGGCATAAGGCATGGCATGACAAACTCAATAGGTTTCAGCCGGGGCAGTTGGTACTCAAGTACGATGATCGGAATGAAAGCAAACAGTAAAGGTTTAAGGCAAGATGGGTTGGACCATATCAGATCCAGGAGGTCGGCGACAATCGAGTGATAAAGTTGGGGACGTTGGACGGGCAAGAGGTACCTCACGCAGTCAACGGATCCTACCGTGCCAGGAAGATGCCGTCGTTGTCACCGTCGTAGAGTGATCAGATGATTCCTTCGTCGTCGTCGTTTCAAAATGATGACGCTTGGAGGCAAAATTGAGGTGCTGTTCATTTTTTTGAATTTAAAAAAAAAAAAAAAGTTTGTAAAAAATTTTTTTTATTAAAAATAAAAATAAAAATAAAATTTGAGTAGGCTGCGGGCAAGTCTCTGCGATAGATGCCCTGCGGGCACATGTCCGCGAGAGATTGTTCTGCAGGTAACTCTCCGCGGGAGATGGCCCGTGGGCACATCTCTGTGGGAGATTGCTCCGCGACCAACTCTCCGCCGACAGACTCTCCGCGGAAGGCAACCCACCTAAGCTTTTTCCCCATGGGCTTGTCTCAAACCTCTAGTTTTATCTGCCGTGGTAAGTTTCAGTTCATCTGTTGCAACGACGAACAATCTTCCGCAGGCAGATAAGGGTTTCCTCGCATCAAATGCTGTTGGACATCACGATTCCTGGCTGCTGTTGGTGGTCCCGCACCAAAGAAGACAGTCCTCCAATTTCAGGAAAGACCACCAGATTCTAATGTTTGAGGCAAGAATGGTTAAAACCAAATGCATTGAAGTTGGAAATCCGTTGCTTGATGTAACTGGCGAGACGCCCGTTTTTAGCCTGCTGTTACAGTCCATGTCTGCAAAGAGTCAGAGGCATCTCTGTTTCGCATGATGTTGTGCCCGCAGATATATTTGGCCTCGGAGTAAACTCCATCAGCATCAACCGTTTCTAATGCCTGGGAGGCGTCTTCGTCAGGGGAAAGATTTTGCGTGCCAGGTGGAAAGAAAGAACTTATTTTAGTCAGGTAAGAGAAATTTTGGTGGCTTTTGGAAGATTTGCGCTGTTATTGTTGTACTCCAAGCTGTGGATTGTTGAAAATGATGGCTGTGAGAGAAATTGGTGGTGACTTTGTGAAGATTTGAAGTCATGTTGTTATGTGCCAGATTGTTCAGGTTGCAGGCGGCGGATTGTTGAACTGAGTTTGTTTGATTGTTCAATTGAGATTCGAAGTGCTAGGTGTGAGGAGGACTCGAAAATTTCAGTTGGAGGCGTTGGAGGATTGGAGTATAGGAGGAAAGAGGTGTGTGTAAGCTTGGAAGCCGCATGAGAAGACAGATGGAAGCAGTCAGAAGTGGAGCTTAAATAATTAAAAAAAAAAAAAAAAAAAAAAAAAAAAACGATAAATTTAAATTGTTCGAAATGAGTAACGGATGATGCCAAAGGGAAGGGGAAGCATCAGTGGTTGCCAGAAAGAGTGTGGAATCGGCAGAAAATGTCAGAAATAGTCTGTTCCGTGCATTTTTGTGTGGGTTTCAGAGCGCTAATTTGGTCTTGGCAGCGAGGGGCCCCCAGGACCTCGTGGGGGCGCTGCCCCTCGACCCCGGCGGGGGCATTGCCCCCTGGACCCTCAGTCATTGCGGATATCAGTCGTGGGAGTCTGACCAGTTGAGAAGACTTGAAGCTGTAGCAAGCATGGAGTGTCTATGTTCCAGAGGCACTAGGAGTAGGTGTTGGCCGAGAGGCTGTCTTGGTGGATGCATAGAGAGCTCGGGAGGAGTGGGTCATCCAGAAGGTAGTACAGCGACACTTAGCTCAGTGGACCCAGTGTTGGAAGCAGAGAAAGCAGCAGGGGTGGCTATCAAGGTCAGCTTGAGGAGACAGTATTGTGTTAGCAGAGGCTACAGATGTAACGAGATGAATGTGGAAGTGATGTGATAGAAGCAGATTTTTCTTGTTGTAGTCACTCTGTTAATGTATTTTGTTTGTTAATTTGTCTTAGATATTTTGTTAGTCGTTAGGAGACGACTTTTCTTTTTGGGGGGGATGGTGTCAGCTGACTAGATTGCCATTGGTGTTTCTGTATTTTGTAGCCGACGGGTAAATAGTTTGTAGCGGACATAATGTTTGTGGCCGACGGACTCTTTCGGGAAGGTTCGGCGGATAGTATTTATATCCCGTCTGGGATCATTGTAAATGATCTATTGTTCAATCTTATCTTATCAATCATAATGTAATGTTTTGGCATATGCGAATAATCTAAGGAATTCTACTGTTCATGTTTCATTATCTATGTGCATTTCTTAATTAACCTATGTGGTAAACAAAGAATCTCCTTTGAAAAAAGATGATTATCTAGATTAATTATACAACAATCTGCATGAGTACTCCAAAATACTCTACTTGAGCAATGATGAGATGGTAACAATGACAATAACTACTATCAATAAAAAATACAAATGGCACATGAACCTGCACAATCATCACAATTCAACCAATGCAAGTTTAAAATCTAGGGGTAATAGTATGAAGAACCAAGATCAATTGACGATTGAAAGGTTTCCACCACAAAATATGATTGCAAGAGTGTCTCAAAACTCAATTCAAGGAAAACCAAAGAAGCATTAGCATGGATTAGATTGATAAGATAGGAATTTTAAGTATTGTTGAGATGCAAGTCGTCCCAAGTTGTAAGTCCAAGTGCAAGACCTAGCGTTGTTTCTAGACTCCACTTGATTACCATGAAAATATCCAAATTTCAAACACCCCTTATGCAAAATTCAATCAAGTGATGAGTATTCTGATTTGAATGTTGAAATAAAGGCATGAAAATGAGATGAAAATCTGGGCGTTGCACAAGAGGTATCTAATGCTTAGTGAAGTTTCAAAGTTGAGCTTAGTGTAGGAGCCCAAAACAAGTAAAATATATGACCTCCCTTGGGTTGGAGGTTTAGTTTAGCCTACTATTGGCCTTCATAAACTAAGTTTGATGGTTAGAGGGTCCTAGTTGGCAGTTTAATGGGTCAGTTCCCATTCTGGTGGATAGGAGCGTTCAAGATTGCTCCTTGTTTGGTTATAGAAGGGCACCTTAATAGGTTATGTTGTAGTGTGTGATGTACCCAATTTAGTTGGTTCTAGGAGCATGGTTATGTCAGTTCATCATCGCGACCCTTGTGAGATGACACTTGGATTTGAGGGTCTCTGTTTGTTCGAATTACTATTTATAGTAAGTATACTGGGTTTCTATTTTTGGTAGTGGAGTGGTGACGCCTTGCGTCCATACCCTCGTGAGATGACACTTGGATTTGAGGGTCTCTGTTTGTTCGAATTACTATTTATAGTAAGTATACTGGGTTTCTATTTTTGCTAGTGGAGTGGTGATGCCTTGTGTCCATGCTATTTCATTATTTCATTGAGCTTTGATAATAAGGTACACAATTGAGGTTATTTATTAAGTTTAACTTAATTAAATAACTTTTTAAGTTTATTGTTCTAATTGAATAGAGTGATGAAGAAGGTTCTTTAGTGAAAAGTGTATTCAACTATTCATGTAGACTCTTGGCATTGAGTGTGAAGAGGAAGCCTTTAGCATTACAAATATTAGAAATGCATTGCCTTGCAAGAATTGAACCATCTGATTATGCGTTTTGTGTTTGCTTGAAGTCGTAAATTATTCAAGGGTTTGGGCTAAGGTTGATGGGATTGTGAATTTCTTCAACTCTCAACACTTTGAATTGGTTTTCATTGCCAATGAACTATGCCATTGTTATGAGTGTTTTCTGCTATTCAATCGGGGTTTTTAAGAGAATTCACGTGCTTAGGAATAAGCATTATCTTCTGCTAGTCATACTGACAAGGGATGGCTATCAAGGGCGGCCATATATCTGCTATTATATACTACATTTGAAACCTTTGGAAGATGTTTTGAGGGTTTGTGATCAGTAGTACAGGAGCAGCGTTGAATTATATTCAGCTATGATCAAGATACTTGGAGCAGTGTTTACATTACAAGGGCTGCAATTAGGTTTTTTGGGACAGCATTATGTGTGTATGGTCTGCAAGTCATTAATAATGGACCAAGTTTGTTTCATCTGCCACCAAGGATCCAATGTTGAGCATTTCCATTTGCCATGTTCTTTAAATTATTAGGTATTTGCATATTGCAATTACAATTGTAAATAATTGCAAGTTTCTTTTAGCAAATAAAATTGGCATTGAAGTATGATCACTTTCCTTGCATTTTCAAGCATTATTATTTATATATTCTGAAAAAACCAAAAAATCATGTATTGTAAAACTCAAAAAAAGTTACAAAATTTCCAAAAAACAAAAAAAAGACAAAGTCTTCAGCAAAGATTGAGAGAGAGCCAACAAGGTTCTCTTTACAGTGGTATCAGAGCGGTCTCCTACCAACCTATAAGGAAATTGGGTTCATTTAAGGCACAAAGATTTATACCAGGAGTACATTACACTCGTAGGGGTAGGACTTCACCACCAAGTGAGGGTGAACAATAGATTCAGTTTTGGACTCTGGGTGATAGAGATGCTAGTGGTTTAGGTAATGACACAGATGCTAATACATGTAATGATATTGATGGAGATGCTAGGGATATGCCCAGTGACCTTGCACACGGCTATAATCAGGTTGTTGATATTCTGCAACAACTCTGACACTTTGCAGCACATTGCTCTACCTAAAGGTTGCAATAGAGACAGGCATACGACGATTGTATCAGTTGATTCTCACAAGTCTAGAGTAGATGACAGGTAGACCCTACAGGTACACATGATAGGTCACAACTACCTACTTTCCTAAGGCTTGAGTCGGATGTGGTGAGTACTGAGACTGAAGCTGTACCATTTGCTGATGATGTGGTAACCCATTTTACAGAGGGATCCTTTCACAGGTAGTTAAACATAACCTGATCTTTCATAGATTTTTGACACATAAGAGAGAGCACTATAGAGGTAGGCCTGGACTTGATGTGAGACAAAGGTCGAGACAAAATGTTTTGAAATAGGCAACCAACAAGATGACTTTAACTCGCTTCAATGGAAATGGGAAGGATACATCAAGAGCTTAGGTCCACAAGCTTGATACATATCTCTCTTTACATCCTATGATCGAGGAAGCCATTATACGATTTGTTGTGCTGCATTTGGATGCTATAGCCCATGACTAGTGGTACTACGGTTTGTTTCATTACATCACGATTATATTATATCCTACCAAGAGTTTGTGGATAGATTGGTAGAGAGATTTGACAGGAAGGACCCTGGGTCCTATTTCCGTGAGTTGGTACAACTTAGATAGACTGAAGGTCTTGAGAAATTTATCAGCGAGTTTCAACACTTATCAATGATGGTGTATGACATTTAAGAGAGGAGGCGTGTGATGCTTTTTATTGAGGCATTAGTTGAGCACTCAAAGTGCCTTGATCCACCTACCTTACATGAAGCCATGAAAAAGGCAAGGAATTTGGAAGTGCATACTCCATAAAGCAAGTTTGCTTCTAAACCATCTACTTCTTTCTATGACAGCAAGGCAGCCCCTAAGAATGTTGAGAATTCTAATTCTAAGAGACCTATGGCAGCCCCTTTAGATCAAGAAACACTTAATGATCAAAGGAGGAAAAGGCTCTGTTTTTATTGCATGGGTCCTTATGATGAAAAGCATGATTGCCCTTTGAAGCCTAAGGGTAAAACCAAGGTGTTGAAGTGGTTTTATGACGATGAACAAAGTTCTGATTTTTTTGATCAGCCAATTGAAAATGAACTAGAGACTCATGAGGGAGCTATTAATAGTGAAGATGTTGTTGATGATTCCAACCTTAAGTTAGTGTACCTTTCTAGCATGAGAAAGGAAGGATCATTCAGATTACATGGTCTCTTGGCAAGGTAGAGAGTTATTGGTTTACTAGACATAGGTGTCACTCATAATTTCGTTGATTCACAATTGGTATCTAGGAGGGGCATTCATTTGGAGGAGTTTGAGGGCAGTTGAGGTAGCTGATGGTTACACTCTTAAGGGTAGCAAGATGATTACTGAGCTTCCTATGAAGCTAAATAATTATGAGTTTAAGGCATATTTTTATGTTGTTGACATGGGAGGTGCTAATGTTGTTTTGGGATGAGCTATTTACACACTATAGAGAATATTTATCTCAGCCTAAAGAAGATGGAAATGAGGTTTGTGATGGATGCTAACACTCATATCCTTAAGGCTATTAGGGACAACTACTTGAAGCTAATTTCATTTAGATGTATGCAATGTCTCTTTGATCATGATGCGGTTGATTGAGAAGAAGAGTGTAAGATGTTATGTATGCTTGATGAGATAGATAAACTAGCTTATCATCCTGATATTTCAGTAGCTTAGAACTAAACAGTCTAAAGTGTTTAGCGATCTACCACCTAGCAGGCCACTTGATAGAGGCATAGAGCACCTCATTGAGTTAGAGGAGGGCACTAAGCACATTATGATTACCCCTTACCAACACCCTAAGCACTTGAAAGATGAGATAGAGAAGACTATTCAGGAGCTGCTCGCTATTGGTCATATTATGCTGAGTAAGTCCACTTTTGCTTCATCAGTTTTTTGGTAAAGAAAAAGGATGTTACACTCAGGATGTACATTGATTACTAAATGTTGAATAAGAGAACTATTTAGAATTGATATCCCATCCCACACATTGATGAGCTGATTGATGAATTACATGGGGCATGCTACTTCTCCAAGATTGATTTGAGGTCCAATTATCACTAGATCAGAGTTCAGGAGCAGGATGTGGAGAAGACAACATTAAGATGTTGCTATGGTCACTTTTAGTTTCTAGTCATGCCTTTTGGTTTGAGTAATGCCCTTGCGACATCCTAGTCTACCACGAACAAAGTCTTCCACAATTAGCTGAGGGGATTTGTTCTGGTCTTCTTTGATGGCACTCTTGTGGACAACAAGACGTGGGATGATCATGTGGTTCACTTGGATACAATGCTAGATATTTTGGATAGGGCTTCCTCGTATGCCAAGGAGTCCAAATGTGCCTTGGGTAACATAGTTTATTTTGGGAGGGAGTTTGCGTGGATCCTGATAAGGTCCGTGTTATACTTGACTGGCCTACTCTAGAGGAGTTGACACATCTTAGAGGGTTTATTGTTTTGTGTGCATTCTATTGTAGATTTGTGGCAGGTTTCTCATGTTAGACAATTTCCCATATTGATTTGACTTGTAAGGATGCTTTTGAGTGGACCTCTCAGGTACAGGAGTGCTTTGAAAAATCCAAGAAATTATGACATCTTGCTCAATACTTGCATTGCTATATTTTTTGAGGCCTTTTCAATTCCATTGTGATGGTTCACGTTAGGGCAGTGGTATTGTTCTTTCCTAGGATCACCATCCTATTGTATTTGAGAGCAGGAAGCTCAGGGGTCTTGTGATAGCTTTTTGTGTTTATGACAAGGAGATGTTGGCCATTATGCATGCTTTGGCCAAGTTCAAACAATATCTAGTTGGCAGTACGTTTTGCATCAAAATTGACCATAATAGCTTGAAGTATTTCCTTTGCCACCAGGATCTCAATGGGAGACTAAATAAGTGGGTCAACAAACTTCAATCCTATGATTTTGATATTTCATATAGGAAGGGCACTCGGAATGTAGTTGTTGATGCACTTTTATGAAGACCCCATTTATGTGTTATCATTGAAATATGTGAGGATTGGAAATACTTGATCGTTGTTGAGTATGCCAAGGATTAGTGGGCATTTGGTATTGTTCATGGTACTATACAAAATAGTAGGTGTACTTTTGTAAATTAGTCGATCATTTACAAGGGAAGCATTTTATTGGTCTCAGGGATTGAGTATCGAGTAGATTGTGCTGTGGGTCTTTCACGATTCCCCATTTGCTGGACATCCCAGGTTCTTTAGACCTACAGACAGATATGAGAGAGATTCACATAGAAGGGTTTGAAGTCAGATGTATAACATGTTAGAGAGTGCTTTGTTTTAAATAGAACAAACAATAGCATACTATCTAGTTGGTTTATTACAACCACTTCCCTTTCCTGAGAGGAAATGAGAATGCTTATCTATGGATTTCATTGTGGGCTTGCTGAAAGCCCAAGGCAAAGATTGCATATTTGTAGTCATGGATCACCTCATCAAATATGGGCACTTCTTTCTATCACCACTACATTTTCAGCGACAGGTATCTTGTTGTTTTCTTAGGAGGTTTTCAGGTTGTATGGTTTATCTTGGAGCATTGTTTGTGAGTGAGATAGCTGATTTATGAGTCACTTCTAGCATGAGTTGTTCATGTTGTGTGGGACAAAGTTGACTCCGAGCATTAGTTACTACCCTCAAACTGATGGCCAGATTGAGATTGTTAATGAGTGGAGGGCTATCTGCAAAACTATGTGTTAGTACAACATCGAGCCTAGGTGAAGTGGATATATTCGTACAAGTATTGTTATAATTCCACTCACCATATGTCTATTCAGATGTCCCATTTCAAAGCCTTGTATGAGTATGATCCTTCGAGTTTCATGGATTTAGTGATAGTAGGGTGCCCAATGTAGGATATTTACTGTAGGATAGTTAGGACGTTATGAGGGCTTTGAAAGAGAAGATTCAAAAGGCTCAAAATTAGTAGAAGTTGTATGTTGATCAATGGAGGATTGCTTGCTCTTTCTTGGTGGGTGATATGGTATATCTAATTTTGCAGCCTTAAAGGCAGTCATCTATCAGGAAGAGGAGAGTCGAGAAGCTCAAGCCTTGCTAAAATGGTCCCTTCTGTGTTGTTAGACATGTGGGTTGAGGTAGTCGTGAGCTTGATTTTCTAGCGGACAACATAGTGCATAATGTATTTCTTGTATCTATTCTTAAGAAGGTGCTAGTTAGGCATGTTATCCCATCTACTTCACCCCCACTGGATGATGAGGGGAAGTTAGAGTTGATCTCTGAGGTGATATTGTATACCAAGGAGAGGCCTCTGTACAGGTGGGTCATTAGAGAATTTATGGCGAAGTGGTAGGGTCTACCATATGAGGATGCTACTTAGGAGTCGGAGGATATACTTTAACACCTAGGATTGCAGTTTCTTAAGGGCAAGAAATATGGGGAGGGAGGACTGTGATGTTCCTAATGTAGTTGCTTCCAATAGCATGGGTATGTCAATTCATCTGTTACATCCCAAGTTTTGCCAAATCTTAAATTGCTTATATAGCCATTGAGCTTTCATGTGAAGTCAATTGACTGTTAAAATTAGTTATAATAATGTGAAATGGTAAGATGATTAATCATTAGGAGTTCATGTGAAGATGACATGTTAGTTATTAGTTATGATGTTATTATATTGTTATTTAGAAATATTGGAAAGATTATTAGTCATTCATGAGAAGTGAAATGGCAGTTAGCCATTATGACGTTTCATAATCAATAACTTGTTATAGAAAATTATAATTATTTGAGGAATGTGATATGATTATGGAGAATTTCTTCTTGCAGGAGCATGCTGAAGGGGGGAAGCATTGCCAAGAAAGGAATTGGGCAAGGGACACCACCTCACCTAAGAGTCGATAGGTACAAAATTTAACCACCAAGGCTGAGGGGTAAACAACTAGACAAGCAAGAGTATACTAAGGACCACAATGAGCTACCCGGTCAATAAATGTGCATAATTCAAGAACACTGAACATTTAATTAAAATATGTTACCCTATGATTTTGATGATCTCAGAGCTTCTTGTGATATTTCCATGCCTTAGTACAATAATATCATATTATCTACATATGCTTGCGCGCGCGCACACACACACACACATATGTAGCATGCATGAATTAGATCTATGTGTGCGTCCACTTAATATAAGATGTATACGTTAAATACGGTTAAAATAGCACGCATCTATATATACACGTATGTACATACATACACGTATAATTAGGTGGAGTATGATGTTTTAATGCTAAGCTAAAAAGCATGGGTTAATATTTTAATATTTTCCCTTAGCAATAGTTTATTTTTCATCTTGAGCAGCTATATTATATAATGTTTTCCATTGGCCTTATATTATTTTGTTTAGGTGGCCACAGTAATATTTGTTTTATTGCCACATGGAATCGATGGCCTTGTATCTTGTAACTCTTGCCACCTTTGCAATCTTGCTTGTAACTGAGCATGCAGTCAGGAAGGCCAAGTCTTTTGTGTGAAAGCTCATTGAGGATATACAATATTCTCATCTCTAGCAAAGCCTACCACTGTGAATAGAGTTATTACCTTCTCTCGCCCTCTTTTCTACTTCACAAATATCCCCACGATCTTTATACACCCTTCTACAAGCGTTTCTTCAATCATAATTCCATATTATGGTGCATACCTAGAGCGACAGTAGCCAATCATTGCTTCTATAGCCTTCGAAGTTGGGCATTCCGAGCCTTTTTCAAGAGTTGTTCATACTGTGCAAGAACGATCATCAATTAGGTCATGTTATCATCTTTATTTTGCTTGTGTATATATGTTCAAATGAATCACGAGGCTCAGTAGAAGCCATTTGGAAAGGTCATATAATGCTAATTGTATCGAACATGAAATGAATCAATGTTCAATCTTTTGTGCACACACTGTACGAATGTACTTGAATTGTAGCATTTCTCATCTAAGAAAATCTCTTTTAGGATCATAATTAATGGGAGTTGGACTTATACAAGGGTATTTGAAATATACTCCGTAAGATAAGAGTACTTCACCTTGTGATTCAGGATTGGTATATGTTCTAAATTCAATTCCATTGTATAATGATAGAGCCAGAATGGCAGATGTAATGCCTGCAAATATAACTGCTTAGATGTTTAAAAACTATCTGTACATTACCAACGCCAGAATGCCAGATGTATTGGCTATGCATATGGATGCTTAAACAATTAGATATCTTTTTGTAACACCAACGCCATAATGGCAGATGTATTGGCTGTGCATATAAATGCTTGAACATTCAAAATTCTTGTATAATGCCAAGGCTAGTTCAACAAATACATTGGTTGCGATTACAATTGTTCATACATCCACTTGATGAATCATCTAGGAAGACTAGCATGGTGGCGATGAAGGTGTGTGAAATAGAAATTATTGAACTATGGTTAGTCCATGATAAAAAGAAAAGAATTATTGATAAATCAAGCAAGTAATATGATTTGTCTAAAAACCTTTGTTAGCTCACGATAGTCCTTAGTGTAGTCTTGTGGTCAAGTCGAGTGTTGGGTGATCGGGTACATAGTGCCCTCACAAATTTCTTGGCCAAGGTAGGTTAGTGACATGTTTGTTGCTGTAATTACTAGAGGTTAGGGTGCTAACACTTGGCAGATAGGTGTATGGAAGGTATCCTAAGCCTAGTTGGCTATTTAGCGGACGGTCTAACACCAGGATGCTCAATGGTTGGACAATGGTGCCCCAAGCCTAATTCCTAGGGTAGGGAGGGCTTTTCTCAGTATAGATTGTGTGGGGGTACTTAAGGGTCCGTGGTTGGTAGGTTAAGCCCAATGACAATGCTTCTCCTCTCCTTCGGTAGCCAAGGCTTATACAACTCAAGGTCAAAGTCTTTATGCAATCATTTGAATTTGGAGTACCTTACTTTATATTATGTTTTGCATTTTTTGTTAAGTTTTATAGTTAGGCGAATTGGTTAGCTTTTCTTTATGTAGATTAAGGAAATTAATTCAGTTAATCATTTACTTGTTTTTGTATAAATGGAAAGGAAAACAATATCCATGCATAGTAGTTATAACTATCGTTCATGTTACATTGAAAATAATTGAATTTTTTAAAGATATTTCCAATTCATTATTAGTATAAATTTTTAGCATGTTACATCATCATTGCAACCCTCGTGAGTTGACACTTGATTTGAGGTCTCTGTTTGTTTTACTAACTATTTATAGTAAATTAGGAGAGTGGATTTCTATTTTTGACAATGTAGTGGTGACACCTTAAGTCCATGCTATTTCAATAATTCATTGAGCTTTGATAATAAGGTGCTCAATGGAGGTTATTTATTAACTTAATTAAATAAATAAGTTTGATTTTATCGTTCTAATTGAATGGTGTGATGAAGAAAGCTCTTTAGTAAAATGTGTATTCATGAAGACTCTTGGTGTCGAGTGTAAAGATGAAGCCTTTGGCATTAAAAATGTTATAAATGCATTTCCTTGCAAGCATCGAACCATCTAATTATGCATTTTGTGTTTGCTTGAAGTGGTGAAGTATTCAAGGGTTTGGTCTACAGTTGATGGAGTTGTGAATTTCTTCAACTCTCAACACTTGGAATTGGTTTTCATTGTCAATGAAATGTCCAATTGTTGAGTAGTTGCTGTGATTTGATCAAGGTTATTAAGAGAATTCATGTGCTTTGGAATAAGGACTATCTACTCCTACTCATAGTAAGGGATGACTATCAAGGGAATTTTCAGGTTCTGCAATCAACAGTACAGGGGCAGCGTTGAATTATCTTCAGTTGTGATCAAGATGCTTGGAGCAGTGTTTACATTACAAGGGCTATGATCAGATTTTCTTGGACAATGTTGGGCATATATGGTCTGCAACTCATTAATAAGGGACCAAGTTTGTTTAATCTGCCACCATGGATCAAACGTCAAGCATTTCCACTTTCTAGGCACTTTGAATTAATTAGACAATTGCATATTACAATTGCAATTGTAAATATTCGCAAGTTTCTTTTAGCGAATAAAGTTGGCATTGAAGCGTGAACATTTTCCTTGCACATTTAAGCATTGTTATTTATATATTCTGAAATAACCAAATAATTATATATTGCAAAACTCAAAAAAACTAAAAAACTTTTAAAATACAAAAAAAAGACAAATTCCTCAAAAAAAGATTGAGAGAGAACCAACAAGGCTCTTTACAGAGTGTTGAGATTTGACATCTTTGGCTTCAGAAATTATTTTGGGACTTACTATTTATAGTAAGCCATATATGTAGAGTTTTTTTTTGGCAAGGCACCTAGTGACATGGCATATGCACTTGACTATCATGATTCTTAGTTGACTCAATGTTTTAAAGTTGATAACACAAATTCATGCTATTAATTTATTAATAAAATGAACTTTATTAATAATCTATTATGAAGTATATGGGGGCCATGAGACATCATTAAAGTTTATTGATTTATTAAATTAGTTCGGGTGCCTTAACCAAGGTGCCTATAAATTAACATTATAAAGCTAATTTATTGCAATTTTATAAGTCATCAAAGCGACTTGCTTGAGAAGTTTTATGGTCGAACCTTATTGAGGAAATATAAAAATCCACGAGGAGAAATTGATTTCATTATACATATGGGCTTTCAATTTGTTTTGTGCAAATCTTGGGAATTGGGTGTATGAGACAAGGCTTTCAGCACAACATCAACATTGGAGGGTGTCAATTCTTCAGTGTTTAAGCACTCCTAGCTAAATGGTGAAAGACCCATTGGAATTCTGCATTCAATGATGGCTACACACATGGGCCTTAATTAGGCTTGAATTCATAGTTTATGGAGTTGTTGAAATTTGATTAACGAATAAATTGCAAAGAACTTGTAAGGGTGGCTAGTTGTGGAAAGTCACAACTTTGTTAACAAGTTTGATTGCATATTTCAAGCCAACTATACATGATACCAGGCCCTCATGGGTAAAAAGCATAGCCATTTACATTTCTTGTCAATCCGTTCAGGCGCCTTTTATCTTCTTGAATTTGGCGTCTAGTATGATTGATGAATTGCTGTATGAATTTGAAGGTTTTATGGCCAATTAATAAGACAGGGTTTGGACTCCACGGTTCTACGTTAGCTGCAATTTTCATTTCTATATTTTTAATTGTAAATGTTATACATTGTTATTATCATAAATAAGTTGTTCTATTGGTGAATTGCAAGTATTCATATTTGATTATGTTTATTGCTCAATATTTTCAAAAATTCATGAAAAACATAAAACCCCAAACACAAAAGAATACAAAACTTGCAAACAAATAAAAAACTATTAAATTCTAGAGTGGTTAGAGATTGAGCCATCAAGGCTCAACACAATGTATTAGAGTGGTTTCCCACTATCTTGTAGGGTTAGAGTTTTTGGGTAGCCACAAAGGTTTGAGCTTAACAGGTATTACACACACAAGGGAAGAATAAAACAATAGGTTGGTCAGTTTGTAGTGTCTACCATTGCAAACCCTCGTGAGTTGACAGTGGGATTTGAGGGTCTCAGTTGTGGGGTTATGGGCTTTTCAGCAGCTTATGGTGTGTTTTGGCTCCATTTGAGGGACTTACTATTTATAGTAAGTCAATTTGTTGGTTCTAATGAGCTTAGTTGAGTTAGAGGAGTTGGGTGATGCTCTCAGTTTTTATTTCAGGCTTTCAGTTTGGGCTCCAAATTCTTTGGAGGGAGCATCTTTTTATAGTAAGTCACCCCGTTAGGTTCATTCATCGTCTTTCACCATCAGGATCACTTTGGTATTGTCAGATTTTGATTTTGATGCTTCTTTAGTCATTTTTGCAAGACGGGTGAATTATTATTGTTATTCATCTAAATGCCCTGAGGTTGCTATTTTTGTTGGTGTTGTTTGTTAGTCACCTCAATATCATAGCTTGTTGGAACCAGGACGAGAAGTTTTAAACCATGGGAACAAGAAATAGTGGCCTTGCATGTCAGAATATTAAGTTATGGTGGAAAAGGTCATTTTTTGGATCCAAACGCAATTAATAAATTATATTACTGGCACTTTATTCTATTTTAATGTTGTGTAGAGGAAGCTTCTTAAGTGGAATTCTTTTGGGAAACTGGTGCCATTTGGAGATAATAAATATGAGGACATTTGATGAGAAAAACATCCAATTATTTGATTGTCTTATCTTTCTTTGTTGTCTTTGTGACCCAAAGTTCTGATTTTTGTGCCCTTGCTGAAGTATAAGGGTTTGGGATCTACAACTGAAGTATTGTAGATTCAATTCTAAGAATTGTTCCGAGATGGGTTGGCAAATTGTGCTGAGGTATACAATTTGTCATTCCTCTTGATTGTTGTTATTGTTTCTAAGGAGAGGGTTTTAGCTGGCCTAATTTGTGAAGGAAATTGGAGGTATTATTTGATAATTGCATCTGCTATATAGAGGCACGTTGTGGGCATTTCACATCTCTATTTTCTAGCGCCATTTTTTGCTGCGTATTGGCATTGGGTTTTTTAATTGCTCGTGATATATATTGGGCAACGTTGGATAGCATTTGTGTCATGTCTATTCCCATGCGGCTATAGCTTTTAGATGTCATTATTAGAGTTTTCCCAAGCTGCTGCAATCACAAATCTGGGCATCTAGAAACTGATCGGGGGTCTGGTTTTAATGCCATTATCTGGGCATTTAAAGGGCTGCATTGCTTGTGACTTTTGAAGGATGTGGGCCTTTCCTATATAGGTTATGATTGGTGTCATTTAAAGCTCAAAGTGGACTGGTTTAGTCTGTTGCAAATTGGAATTATATCAAACATTTCAGGTTCCCCTTATATTCAATTGTAATTTTCAATTTGTGAAGCAATAAATTTGCAAGTATTAATTGGAAGATTGTTTAGAATTTGATATTTGGCATTATTAGTTGTGAATTATTTATTTGCATATTTCAGTAGTTGATATACACCAAAACATTCATATATTCTGAAAAAAACACAAGATTGCAAGACATTTCAAAACAAAAACAATCTTATTCAACATTACAGTAGTGTGAGCCAGTTCGGTTATTACACAGTTATAGGATTGACGAAACACAACTAGGCACAATGGGTGATAGGAGAGGTGGTTTCCCATTGAGGAATGGGAAAAATAATAAGGATAGGGAAGCAATGGAAATATTAAGGGGTCTTGCAATAGGGAAGCAACTTGTGACCACTGTTTTCTAGCAACTCACCACAACCATACAACATATTTCTTTGCCTAGAGGGTAAAATCAAGTTAGGAAGAGGATGGCAGTGCAGTTGGGACCTCTAGGGTGAGAAGAGTTCCTTCATGCACCTATGACACGCCTACATATCCTGCATTCTTTAGCAATGAATTTGAGGTAGGGAGTGTAGAGGAAGATGGAGGTGTAACATTTGTTGACGACGTTTTGGCCATGCATGATGAGTAGGATACATTGCCACAAAGAGTGAAAGATAATTTCTATCCAGCCAGCCATTTCAGCCCAGCCAACCATTTCTAATGTTTATGAGGCTTAGGGAATCTCTCCAGAGTACAAATCTGATGCAAAACTATTCCTGTTGGCATTATCTACCGCTATACTACATGCATATGCTTTTAGGATAAGGGGATTAGTGGATGGTCAATGATTGTTGCCATGCGTGAGATTAGGGTTACACAACTTCATTTAGAAGGGATTTGTTAGTAGGTGTAGTTTTTAGATGGAGGACTTTGTTGGATTATGTGTTAGAGTGGAAGATGGTTATTCCCTTGCTTGCACTAGACGTGTATGTAATCTTACTCATTCATTTGATGACTACAAGCTATAGGCTGATTTCTATGTAGTAAACTTGAGTGTGTTATCCATAGTGTTGGGTATGCTATAGCTTCAAGACATTGGAGAGTTCTGTAATGTTCCTATGCCTGTTGGCCCAAGATTTCTGGTAAAGAAGGTATAAAGTTCCCTAATGCGGTGAATCAACTAGAAATTGCCTTGTCCGTACGATAGTGAATGTAATGTCCCCGATCTTGGCAAGTCTACACAGTTGATGGAGTTAGCTCATCATAGCGACCCTCGTGAGCTGACAAGGTGTTTTGGGGGTCTTAGTTGTGGATTTACTATTTTTAGTAAGTCTATTTTTGGCAGTTGCT
This sequence comes from Cupressus sempervirens, assembly GCA_028749045.1. Taxonomy (NCBI): domain Eukaryota; kingdom Viridiplantae; phylum Streptophyta; class Pinopsida; order Cupressales; family Cupressaceae; genus Cupressus; species Cupressus sempervirens. The sequence goes on along the minus strand of CM053792.1, from coordinate 360,690,752 downwards.
ATTTTTGGCAATGCAGTGGGTGGCTTCAACAGTTGGTCGTCACCTACAGTTAATAAAATAATAAATTGCATGAGTTCTTATTTAGTTATTAATCATTGATTTGCATTATTATAATCTTTATATTACTATAATGACTTTAAGAGATATTTCTTAAAAAACAAGTTGGAAAATTTCTAGTGTTGAGTTTTTTTGGGGAAACTTCCACAATTTCTGAAGTGGAGTTTTAGAGAAACTTTGGCCAACGAAAGCTTATAAATAAGAGCTCATTTCATTGGGAAAAGCACGCTTGAAATTATATTTGCTTTTTGTGCCTTTGTGGCTTTTTCTTGATTTCTGAATTGTATGCCTTTGTTGATGTATAAGGGTTAAGTCTGAGAAGTTCTTGGCAATTGTGCTGAAGCATACAATTGGCCAACATTCTCCTCCTGTATCTTCTGTAGCTAAGGAGAACAATTTTTGAATATTATATATTTTCTTGCTCTTTCATTGCCTGAGGGTTTTTGAAGAAATTCCGAGATTAATTAATGGTAATTGTGCTAAAGTAAACAATTATCATAATTCTCCTCCAACTGTAGTCACAGTGGCTATGGAGATCAATATTATGAAGGAAATCGATTGTATTGGCTGCATATTGGCAATCGATTTGTTATACATTTTGAGGAATTGGTGACTGTCGTTTCATTACTAGGGGTTTGCGTCTAAGATTTCCATCAGCTTGACGTCAAGGCTTTGGGTTTAATTTATTTGATGGAGTTTTATTTGTGCTAGGCGAAATTGTATGCAAACAACTTTCTGAATTTGCAGCTTGTGATTTATTTGTAGCTGGATGCCATTTCTTAGCTGGCCACAATTTTCTTTGGGAGCATTCCGCATTACCCCAGACTATCTGATAGTGTCTCTAGCTTGTGATTGTGGATAATCATGGTGACGTTATGTTGAAGAGCTGCCTTGGTCTTATATTCTAGGTTTCCTTATTAGCCGGCAAGCACAAGGAATTAATCTATGGAGAAAATCAGGTTTCTTTATTGAATTAATGGTGGAATTCATTTTATGTTAATTGTATTTCCTTTCCACATAAAATTATGAATAATGTTGAAGTTGTGTTGGTAGTATTTTTCCCGCACTTCAATGTATTCTGAAAATTGATACTAATTAAAACAAGAAACATAGCAACATTGTTCATTGGCATCGAAAATTTTATCAGAGCATACATAGAGTTTTAATAGTGAAGACTAAAGGGTTGCGTATGGTGATAACAAGTTGTCCATATGATGAAGATGGGATAGGTATGTTAGTATGACAAAAGTGGTTAGACCGTGCGGTTGGAGTGTATAGTCTGTAAGGTGGAGGTAATATGACCGTGCGATGATGTTGGCTAGGTGTCTTACAGTAGCATGGAAGGATGGTTGTACAACTAGGAAATGTGAGATGATGACATATGATAGAGGTATGGTGATGTCATGCAGTGGGGTGATGGTTGTTGGTGGGTCGTATGACTGTCAGTCCATAGTGATGGAGATAGATCTGTGCCAAGGAATAATGGAGTATGTGTTCCTTCCACGATGCCAAATCCAATGCAAATTAAAACAATTACCAATAACATACATAAATCAACACAAATATGGGCAATCTAAATCATATATATATTTGCAGACAAAGATGAGACTCTAGATATTCCAAATCCAAAGCAAGTAATACACAGACGGAATAAGGTGAGCGCTGAATCCACCCAAAACGGTAAAGCCAGGTAGGGAAGATCTTCCACTTCCAAAATGTCGAACGATTCTGAACTCCAATAGGAATTCACAGTTCAAAGAACAAAATCCAAATTGCATACCTAAACAACTCAAGCTCACAGACATAAATACCTTGATAAGGAGATAATTTCCACAGCAAGTCAAATTTTGATATTGCTGTCAGGATTTAACTATGTGATTTTGAGTCAAATTCATTGACCCATCTTTCATGAGTAGTGATTCAACATGAATCCATCTCTCATGAGAATAAATGGAACACTTAGCACTCATTGGATCTAGGTGATGTTCACAAGGGTGAAGCATCGAGACTTCCCGGGAGGTCACCCATCCCAGTACTACTCCAGCCTGAGCACGCTTAATTAAGGAGTTTCCTCCATAGTTAAACCCAAAGCTTGCAACCCCATTTGCAAAACCTTCACCAAGTGTTGTGCCTTATGAACCATTCATTAGAAAGCCCCTTAAGCTCATCAATTGATAAGTAGGAGATAATTTCCACAGCAAGTCAAATTTTGATATTGCTATCCGGATTTAACTGTGTGATTTGAGTCAAACTCATTGACCCATGTTTCATGAGTAGTGATTCAACATGAATCCATCTCTCATGAGAATAAATGGAACACTTAGTACTCATTGGATCTAGGTGATGCTCATAGGGGTGAAGCATCAAGACTTCTTGGGAGGTCACCCATCCTAGTACTACTCCAGCCTGAGCGCGCTTAACTACGGAGTTTCCTCCATAGTTAAACCCAAAGCTTGGAACCCCATTTGCAAAACCTTCACCAAGTGTTGTGCCTTATGAACCATTCATTAGAAAGCTCCCTAAGCCCCTTAAAAACATAAATACCTTGCTGAGGGAGAAACTAAGTGCCGACAGGAGGCATGGCAAACAACTACCAAAACAATTAAATAAAAATGGGTTTGAGATATATTAAATCAATCAACCCATAAAAAAAGGTATTAATAATTTATTTATTTTATGACAGAGACATTATAGTCCTCCCATCCTAAAGTTTTCTTGTCCTCAAGCAAATGCAACATTGAATGCTCGAGAATGCGTTCACCCTCCCATGTGGTGTCGTCGAGTGGTAAGTGCTTCTAGCGTACCAAGTATTCTTTGATGGTATGGCTCCGCTGTGTCTTTTTTTCTTGAACATTGATGATTTCATCTGGTTCTAAAACCAGTTTCCCTTCTTCATTGAGTGTTCGAAGGTTTGTTGTTATTGTTATGTTCTATCCCACAACTTTCTTCAGGAAGGATACATGAAAGACATTGTGGATGCGTATCCCCTTTGGTAGTTCAAGTTCATAGGCAACTTCATTGATGCAGCGATTTACATGGTAGGAACCATAAAATCGCGACCTTAGTTTCTCTTTTCCCTTTGCCTTTAATGATGACTGTTGGTATGGCTGAAGTTTGAGATAGACCAGGTCACCTACCTCAAAACTTCTCTTGAACCGATGTTTATCAGCATAGATCTTTTGCTGATTCTAGGCCCTCTGCAATTTTTTTTTCAAGAATCTTAGAATATCTTGTCCTTGTAGCAATTCTTTTGTTCTTGGTGCCCAACCATCTCCCAAAATTATGTCCACAAATGAAAGGGGCTCCTATCCGTAAAGTGTCTTGAAGGGAGCCATCTTGATTGACATGTGATACTTTGTATTATAATAGTGTCGTTCGAGATGCAGCCATTTAATCCACGCTCATTGCTGTGTTGAAACATTGTTTCGTAGGTAACCTTCCAGTCATTTGTTCATAATCTCCGTTTGTCCGTCGGTTTGGGGTGGTGGCTAGTACTTGGCGATAATTTTGTTCGCATCAACCAAAATAATTTTGTCCAAAGGGTACTGAGAAATCAACCATCCTTGTCACTGACAATGTTTCGGGGTAACCTGTGCAAGTGAAAACCTTCTCTGAAAAATAAGTCGGCTACCTGTGCGGCCTAGAAATCTAAGGAGATGACAAAGAAGTGTGTGTACTTTGTCAACTGGTCAACTACCACGAAGATACAATCCCTTCCATTTACCTTTGGAAGTTTGGTGATGAAATCTGTAGAGATGCTCCTCGACCTCTGTTCAAGAATTTGTAGGGGTTGTAATAATACAGCGGCTAAGGGGTGTTTGGATTTGTTTTGCTGGCATATTGCACATTCCCGCATGTACTGCAAGACATCATCGTTAAACACCTTCCATGAGAAGCTTTCCTTGAGCTGTCTATATGTCTTGATAAACCTAGGGTGTCTTGTCAATGTTGAGGCATGCATTTCCTTCAAGATTTTGTGCTTTAAATTGGACTTAGGCACTAAATATATTCGATCCTTGTAGTAGATGATGTCATCAATTACCTTATATTGGTCATCATGAGTGTTGCTATCCATTAACATACATTCAGATGTGTTTTTAGAGTATTCCATCAATTAGTGTGCTTTCGAATCGGCTAAAATGTGAGATAATAAATAGATGGTGGGTTTTTTTGACAGAGCATGCGCTACCATATTATTCTTTCCCTTCACATATTCAATGTCAAAATCAAAAGCCCGAATCTTACCCATTTTTGCTACCTCGCTTAGATTCCGCTACTTCAGGAAACATCTCAAGCTATTATGATTGGTATGGACAACGAACTTGACACCCACTAGATATTGCCGAAACTTACTCAAGGCGTGCACGATGGCCAACATCTCTTTGTCATAGATGGAACATAGACGCTCAACTTGTGTAATTTTTCGACTCTCATAGGCTATAGGGTGCCTTTTGTGCATCAATACAATGCCAGTGCCCTCTCTCGATGGATTACACTCCACAATTAATAGTTGAGTGAAGTTAGGTAAGGCAAGAACTGGGCAAGTGCTCATGGCCCCTTTTGACTTGTCAAAAGTGTCTTGTGCCTCTTCATTCCACTGGCAGGAGCCCTTCTTAGTTAGATTTATTAATGTAGCATTGGGTTGAGAGAACCCTTCACAAGCCTTCAGTAGCAACTGCACAACTCTAAGAAACCTCGCAACTCGGAGAGTGATTTCGGCGGAGGCCAGTCAAGGATAGCCTAAATCTTCTCTTGGTGGACTTGTACTCCAAATTTACTGATAACACGTCTTAAGTATCGTATCTTTGTCATTCCAAATTCATACTTGGATTGCTTGGCGAACAAGGACTGAGCCTCCATGATCCCGAGGACTTCATCCAAATGCTTCAAGTGTTCTTCCCATGTTTTACTATAAATAAGGATTCTTCAAAGAACGCCAACAAGTACTTATACAATTGTTTGTTGAAGATGAGATCCATGCAAGATTGAAAAGTAGCTAGTGTGTTCGTCAATCCGAATGGCATGACTAGGAACTCACAATGCTTGTAGTGACAACAAAAAGTCATCTTTTCCACATCTTCCCACATGCAAATTTGATGGTATCCAGAATGAAGATCTATTTTAGAGAAATAAATTGCACCATGCATCTCATCCAATAGTTCATCAACCCTGAACAGTTCATCGATCCTGGGAATAGAGTATCTATTTTTTATTGTTTTCTTGTTTAACGCATGGTAGTCCACACACATGCGTAATGTCTTGACCTTCTTTTTCCCAACACCACTGATGATGCAAAAGGGCTAGAGTTGGGAAAAATTTATCACTTATCGAACAATTCCTGGTTTGTCTTCTCAATTTAATCTTTAAATTTTCTAGGATGGCAGTACGAAGTAATGATAATCAGTTTGGCGTTGGCTTCCGATTTGATGGTGTGCTCGAAACCACGATGGGGAGGAATGCCAAGAGGAATGTTTGCAAAAACTCTATCATGTGTATTTAAGATGGCTTGTAGTTCATCATCTTGATATGCCCGTTGCCCTTTTATTGGTTTTGTTGAATAGAAGCAATGTGCAAACCATACAATGTCATCATGCCAGAAAATGACCCCCATCCGTTGAGAGGAAACTTCCTTTGGTCCCTCATTGGCCATTCCTCTGAGAACAACCTTCTTTCCATCAACAACAAAGTGAAGTCTATCCTTTTGAAGCTTTGTGTGTATTCATCCAGTAAGTCCATCCATTGTATGCTAAGAATGACTTCCATATCATCTAGGTCTACTATAAAGAAATCCTCCGTCATTGTGTGATTAGCAATGGTGATACTCAGTTGGGGAACAAGGTAAGAGTTCCTCTGGCGACTTTGACTTGGAATCTTGCATGTGCCTTCGTAGGTAGACCTCTTCATTTCACCAAAGATGAGTTTATAAAGTTTAGTGTGGCTCCACTATCGAGCATCACAATGACCCTCTATCCTTGAAGGGTTCCCCATTCTTGGAATACCATACATCTTGGGTTTTTGGCCGTGGCAATGGTCTCTCTACGTCATACCAATGTGACTGTCTTCTCCGTACAGTTTAGGTTGACCGTCTTGGAGTCCTGTGGGTGACTGCCCTCTAGGGGTATGTAATGTCTCGATTTTTGCCAGCATTGGAGTTTCAGGGATTAGCCTATTATTGTGATCCTTGTATGCTAATTATTGTGGATAGAGGGTCTTCTGGGGCATTGGCTTAGCTTGAGAGGCTCTTGTTTGCTGCACAATTTAGATTGCTACAGATTGGTTTTCATTTGGCTCAAATTGGACTTTGTTTGGGCTTAGTTTTGTGTACTTACTATTTGTGGTAAATTGGGTGTTGATTGAGATGGACCCTTTCTATTTTTGGAAAGTGCATTTGGTCACATGGAGAAATAATAGTTATGGCTCCTATTTCAAATGACATATTTAAATGATGAGTATTTTGGGAGTTATTATATTTTTAGTGGCCAAAATATTATTAAATGACTTATTATAAAGTTATAATTTAATTTTATAATTTCATTTAAGTTGAGTGTTGAGTTATCATTGGAAAGAGCTATTTATTAATTAGTTAAGCCAAGTCAAGTGAAAGAACCTAATGGAAGCTTCTAATTAATGTTGTGTGGTGAAGCTTCTTGAATGGAGTTACATTTTGGCAACAAAAAGGGCATTTGGAGGTTATAAATACAAGCCCATTTGTTGAGAAAAGTATGCTTGGATATTTTATTTGCTTTTGATGCCTTTGTGGCTTTTTCTGAGTTCTGATTTTTGTGCCCTTGCTGAAGTATGAGGGTCTGAATTTTGAGTTGTTCCATTGGATCTACAGCTGAAATATTGTAGATTCAAATATGAGATTTGTTCTGAGCTTGCATTGGCTATTGTATTGAGGTATACAATTGGCCATTTCTCCTACTATTTTACTGGGGCTAAAGAGAAGAGTAATTGTTGGAGCTGATTATTTTCCAACCTACTACTGAGGTATGGTAGTTTTGGAATTTGAGTCTTGTGAATTAATTTGGGAGTTAGTCTTCCATTTCTGCTTCTGCTATAGCTTGAAAGACAACTGCTGCATTGGAAATTTGTGATAATTCTTATTTGCATTTGGGAGTTTGATCTCATTAAATTTTGGCATCCATCATCCTTGGATCAACGTGAATGATATCTGCAATTAGAAACGCCTAATATCCTTTCTGATTGGCACAATTTCTGTCCTATGTTTGGCAATCAAATCCTTGCTACGAAATGTCAAATTGCGGCACATTTGGGTAAGCTTTCAGTGTGGTTCGATCTACATATATAAGCTATGTTGGACGCTTCAGTGCCTTGCTATATGGAGTGACTTTGGTCTACTTCTATGGTCTGTTAAATCTGCATCCAATGAACACTTGATCTTCTGCTATTGGGCGTCATTTTGGGACTTCTGTAGCATTACATCTTAGGTTGCGATTGGTGGAGAAGTTTGATACTTTGCCATGTTCACTGTTACATTTTACATCTCATTGTATGGGTGTTTAATTAGTACTATTTATGCAATGAATAAAGAGGATCTGTTCATTTAATTGTGTATCATTATTCTAAAATTGTGTATGCGAAATTTATTTTTGAATAAATTGAAGAATTTGGTATTTGTTGAAGTTATAACCGGTTGGGGTTATTACAGGGTAGATTTTCCTGATTGTCCTAATCATTAAATACAACTTCAATGTAGTGTATTTTTCCTTTTCTGAGGCATTTGCGCCCAAGTTTCCACTGCTCCTTATACATGAAACATAATTTGTTCCTTCAGAGTTCTTGTCTAGTAGCTTCATCCAATGAAGGCTTCTTCGATGAAGGTTTGCTATCTTTGTCTTTTGGAACCAATTGCAGTTTGGAGTAGGAGTAACCTCGATAGGATGATTATTAGTTGTTGTCAACATTAATGCTGCTATAAACTAGATCTGATATTATACAATAATTGTCAGGGTTTCTAGGGCTTTTCATTAATTGCTGTTTGTTTACTTAGGGTTTCATTTGTCATTGATCATTCTTTATTATTATCATTTAATAATTTGATCTAACTTTATTCTAATTGCTTAGTTTTCTAAATTTATTTCCTATCATTATATTTCCGTATCTGCATTAGATTAGGGTTCAGTTTTTGTTTGTTTTTACTATTTTATGTTTCATATATAATCACAAAACACAAACTACTTATAACTATAGGGTTTTCAGTTGGTGACATGATAAACTGCATGCTTAGAGTCTCTACAAACCTTTGGAATCTTATTGAGAAAGATATAATTAGTGAAAGTCTAATTGCAACTGATTGATGTGATCTATGTAATAAAATTCTCAAGCTCATCTTTGTATATCCCAGAGTAATTCAGAGAGGGACACCCATTTTGACCGTAATAGTACACTTAGCATTCCAAAGCTACCCTAGAATTGTCCCATAGAGATTGATTGTAGTAAGAAAAGCTCAGGAATAATAGTGGTAAACGAGTTCTAGAAAAACAAATCTCCAGACAGAACAATTCTCTGTAAGGATAGTAGGAAGAATATATTGTGGTCAATAGGATGGGAACTTCTCTTGAAGCTTCCACATCTTCTTACCTGGAATCTATGCAACTCCATTTTCTCATAAATGCTGATGTTCAAAATCCTGGCATAAAAGGTTAGGTGAAGGAAGGGGGAAGAAGGAACATAATTAAATACAAAAAAATGATTTTTTTTGAACGTGCGCCAAATTAATATGTTTTTGCTACTGTGCAAATGCCCTTGGTGTGACTTTGCTAATTGATTTTTCTTTATTGTAATAATCTATTTGTTTTCCACGTTAATAAAATGCTTTATGATTTAAGCCTAGTGTTTGTAATAAAACTTTTGAGTTGGACAAAACTATTTCTTCGAAACTGCTCGGGTTATTTTGTTTTTCATATTTCCTTAATAGTTTCTTGATATTTAGGTGAGTGACAATCCATGTATCAGATGAAGTTGTTCCTTTAGGAAGTTTATTTATGTTAAGTCCAGGAAGACTATAACATTACAAATATGCATATTGTTTTCATTTTGCAGCATATTATTTTCGTGTTATACACACAGTCCGTGTTGCAGCTAGTTTGGGACAAAAGAGTGATACAAATATCCAAGCAAATCAAGGAAGCAAAAAGCCTATAGATACATGGAAAATAAAAATGCTATATGATGGGGAGTGCCCATTGTGTATGCGTGAGGTTTAGTTTCCTTACACTTGTAGCCTTTTAGAAATTATAGTTGGTGTTTCTAACAACTTACCCAATAAAAAATACTCTAGCAAATATTTTTGTAAAAAAATGTTCTTCCCTTCTTGGTATACTTGTCACTAGCATGGGTGGATTTTATAATAATGACAAAAAATGGGAAATAGATTAATAGTAAATGCCATTAGCTATATTCTTGTTGAGATGATTATGACATTTAATTAAATGATTTTAGGCAATTGGTTCTTTTAATATGTGTTTCAATATGTAACTCAAAGGATTCCATTTGAAATTGTAAAAAGCATTCTTGTGATCGTGTTCAACTTTATTTCTTTGCTTGAGGAAAAAACATGGAGGGGGTACATGTAGGTTACAGGATTTTGGCCGAAATTATAAAAGAATGCGTTGGATTTTTCTGTTCCTTGAACTCTCTGCTCACCATGATCTGAAATGTTTATGAGAAAAAATACATTCAATTTGATTCCAGAAGCAAATTAACTATACTGATATAGATTGTGGAAATTTGGTATCTTTGAGCTTTTGATCTTGTGTAATGTTCCTTTTCTTGAATAGGATTTAATAATAAATAAATAATTAAGCAATATAATTTATTAAATAAATAATAGTAAAGAACTTAATAGATTAACAATATTAATTATAAAGATAATTAAATGAATAATATAATGTAAATGTATAAAATTATAATATGGTTAATCCAATAATATTAATATTATGAAAGTAAAATAAAATAAGTTAATTAATCAATAATAATTAATAATTAAAACTAATAAAATTATATAAATATAAAAATAAAAATAAGATGTATATAAAATAATAAATTTGGAATATAACATAATTACACTAAGTTAAGTTAATGAATGGTCAAGAGGCACAAAGGGAAAAGTTGTGACTCCCATAAATATAAGATATAAAAAGGGAGAAGAAAACTTTATTTGGAAGGGGGGAGAAAAAGGAAGAAAAAATACTATATGAATTAATTAAGGGTATTGAATATGAAAATTATGAGTCCTTCAAAGGGCAACAACGATGAAGGGTTGCGACTCTTTTAAAGGGTGGTAATCATAAAAGGTTGCGACTCTTCCAAAGGGCAATAGTAATGAAGTTTTGTGATTCTTCAAAGGAATAGAAATTGTAAATAGGTTGTCACCATCGCAAAGGGCAGACATGATGAAGAGGTGTAACTCTTCTCCACCTTGGAAGATATAAAGGAAGAATGTTTCATTTGCAAAACGAGGGAGAGAAATTTGGGAAATAAAATATTACTCTCAAAGGCAATAATGAAAAGTGGTGACTCAATTCTAATGAGAAGTGGTGACCTTTTCAATAAAGTATAAAGGAGATTTCATTCTAAGAAAAAAAGGAGCAACAATAAAATATTATTAATCAATTTTTGAGAGCAAAGGTGAAGTAAATATTGATCCTAAAAGGGGACATTATAGTGGTATAAGAGCATGATCCTATCATCCTACGGAGTAAAAGATAAACTGCGAATCATCAAATAAGAAAGTATTAAAGGGAATATTCATCATTCAATCACAAGAGAAAAAGCAATATCATCATTCAACATTGGACAATAAAACAACATGAAAGTTTGACAAGTCTCAATTTCTAATATAGAGACACATATCATTGCAATGGTATCTATTAAGAGCAAGGCTAAAGAATAAAACAAAAGGAATGTTGTAGTATAAAAAATAATGATTATTTGAAATGACCCCTTCTCACTAGTGCTTAGATTTAATGGAGTTTGGCCTGTAATTGGACCTCCCGTAGGCCAAGGTGTTCATGAGAGCCTGTCATCCTACGGAGTAAAAGATAAACCGTGAATCATCAAATACAAAAGTATTAAACAGAATCTTCATCATTCAATCACAAGAGGAAAAACAATATCATCATTCAACATTGGACAATAAAACAACACGAAAGTTTGACAAGTCTCAATTTCTAATATAGAGACACATATCATTGCAATGATATCTATTAAGAGCAAGGCTAAAGAATGAAACAAAAAGAATGTTGTAGTATAAAAAATAATGATTATTTGAAATGCCCCCTTCTCACTAGTGCTCAGATTTAATGGAGTTTGGCCTATAATTGGACCCCCCATAGGCCAAGGTGTTCAGGAGAGGGTCGCGTGGGCAATTTCTTATTGTTGCCATAGTTTTCCTGTAGCCACAAACTTCATGCGGCAACATGATTCTTGCAACAATCAACTTCCTGCAGTCATAAACTTCTTGTAACCTATGATATTATTTGTACTTAATATTAATTATATTTTAACATTACTTAATGTGCAATTGCATATAATTTGAAAATAGGGGGAATCTTTCAAAAAGTGAAATTAAATATTATTTTTATTTCTTCGAAAAGGAGGCCAACCTTTTGAGGAAAAGAATAAATAGGGAGGGAAGCCTCATTGTTGGATATTGAATGCGTTGTCATCTACTTTGCTTGATAACTTGTGAAGCCAAGGGTTTCTGCAGTTTGCTGTTGCTACAATACCATTGCTATAGTAACATCCAAATATTTTGGGCAATTTCTAGGTTCCCATCTATTTATATTTTGCATTGTTTTGAGGCTAGATGTGAATCTTTCAAGGGCATTTGTAGGGATTTAGTAATTGTGGAAGCATTGTAATATGATTTATATCAGAATTTAATATCAGCTAGCTATCATTTTGAAGGGATTAGAATATTATTGAAATTTACATGGTAGGTATTGGTCCTAATGTCATATTGTTGTAGATGCATATTTTATCATGTGTAACCAATGCTTATATTTGAAGAAAATACAAAAACATTTGCATCTTCATTGTTAGAAACTTTGGAGGTTTTGCAAGCATATCTATTAAAGTTTGGTGTTTAGAAAAAAATGGAATTTAGATCAGCATTATATTCCTTGCGTGAAAAGTGTTTGATGAAATTGTCAGGTCAAGAAATCAAAATTTCAAATTTAGAATTTGCAAGGGATACTATAGTGGCATTAGAATTTTTGATCATGCCATCCTAGAGGGTTGAAGTTTCATATGCAGCCACAACAACGAGGTTACCATAGATATTACTACTCATAGGAGAGTAGAACAAAAGGAAAATCAGTTCAAGAATATATGTAATTTCTCATTTTTTGGACTGTCAAATTTTTGGGACTATTTTCTTATAACTTAAGATTCAGGCATTTAATAGTTGTTCTTCCCTTTATTTTATAGGAAATATCATTCATTTGTGTTGTAATAAAGAGATAGAATCTCAACCCCTATATATATTATGAGGAGAGACACGACTTGCCAAAAAATATATTTAACATTTATCATTAATAAATAACTAATATATTCTTATATATAATATATTATTAATATTATATTATCCATTAATATTATTATTACATATCATCCATTAATTATAATATTATTGATAAGTATTATTATATGATATAAATAATAAATTAAATTATTTATTTAAATATCATTTTAAGTTCGTGCTCTATTAATATCATCATTATGAAATGATATTAAATAAAGTATTATAATCTTTTATATTATGATATAATATAATATTTTTTATTTGTATTATATTTGTTCATTAATATATAATACTAAATTATTTTAATATGCTATATTAATAATATACATAATTTAATAATAAATAATAATATAAATTATTCATTAATTTATTATTTCAAAATAGGGACATCACAGTCATCCCCTCTCAAGTTTTGCTTTTCCTCAAGCAAATACTTGAAGCAAACATGATGTAGACACATAAATGCATGAATGCACGATGTAGACAGATGATGCATGAAGACACGAAGCATACATGATGTAAACACATAATACACACATCATGCAATTGCTTGATTAAATCTTGTAATTTGCAATTTTTAGGGGTTAGAGAAAGGGTTTACAAATTTTTCTTCCTTACTGTACTTGAATGTGGTCCTTGCAACCACAAAATCATTAGTACAAATACATATATAAATTTCAAGTAAAGGTGTGTCACGATAAATTAAGTTCAAACTAATTTCATACTAAACCCAAGAGCAGGACTTTGACCCCCTTGGCCTCGGTGACAGGTGGTAGGAATCTACACGAGGTGGCCTACTTAGTAGGATGCTTGTTTTCTTCCATATTTTAACTTTATCCCGATCTAAGCCCAAGGCGGGACTTTGATCCCCTTGGCCTTGATGGCAGGTGTTAGGCATCCATCAAGGTGGTCTACTTAGATAATTAATATATCGTTCTAGGTTTAGAGGAATAACTACAATAGGGTGCCCTATTACCCAACCCTAGGCCCAAGGGCAGATCTTCTACCCCCCTCGGCCCCATATCATATGGAGTATTGTACCTAGTCGACCTCACCATTCCCCCTTGTTGTAATTACCAGACTCTGATCATTACTCCCAAGATAGTGCCTTTGTATGATGTAACCTAAGCCCATCCCACCACAGGCCTTACCTAGTGCCCTTGTATGATGTAGCTCATGCCCATTCCACCGCAAGCCTTACCTAGGGCCCTTGTATGATGTAGCACAACCCATTCCATCGGTCCTTATGTTATCTTGTAAAGAAATAATCTCATATAGTAAAAATATAAATATATATAGTATTTGTTCACATAATCAAACATATATCATTTATCATTTCATATGATTTTGACACGTACCTTTCCTTGATCCTTTACCTCAATTTTATGGATTTAATCTAATTATAGCTTTCTTCAATTCTTGATATATAAGCTATTTAGTATGCATAAGAAGATGATGTTGATCCATATTAATATTTAATTCTTTCTTCCTAGTAATGTGCTCAAAATAATGTTGTGATTCTGATATATTCTCTTGTATACTTAAGGGTTATTAGAGGCCTTAGTTCAATTGCTCCTTTGATTTATATCCTTATGATTATGTGTCCAATAATAGAAAAATTCAATCCTCTATAATGAGTAGGGTCCACTTGAAAAAACCTCTCTTGGTTTATTCTAAAAACTTCATTTAGGCTCTTATTCGTTGCTGGAATCATCAACATGATTCTAATCATTATATCCCCAAAGGTAGCACCTCAACGAACGACTCTTGATGAAGTGCTTGAACCACCATTTTTCTCATTCGTAGCGAAATTTCTTATTGAGTGTTTCTCAAATATTTACTAATGTTATAGTCTTTAGCATCAAATTATTGTTATATGCTTCAAAGCATATGATTAATGAAAAGTATATTCCTTTTAACGACTGAATTTAATGTTCAGAATGCTATTTTGGTATTTATCTAATTTGTTTTTCTTTCTTCAATCATCATATCCTTATAAACTTTTTGACCTTAACTATGGAAGAAATCAAATGTTTTAAATAACTTATTTGCTGACTGTATGTAGGTTATCTGGGACTCCTTACTCTCCCCTGGGTAGGAATTTTCCTCTCCAAATCGTTCCTTTTTTTGATTATGTATGACATGCGGATGACTCTCTTATTTGCATGTTGTTCAAACATTCGTATGGTGACTGAATGAATTTTCTTGATGGTGCTCTTAGGATCTATGTATATATATTCGTCTCTCCCAATGAGTGGGCTATGTCAACAACTTCTACCTTTTCTACTAGTAACCTAATGGAGTTCACAATATCACATCTAGGTATACGATGATATTATTTCCTCTGTAGCATGTTTTAGTCATATCGAAAGAGCTCTTTTGTTCTTCGCTTGTGTAAAATCCTTGGATTTTTCAATCTCTCGAAGAATTCTCTTTTCTAATACTCATTTCTTCTCCCTTCTGTTATTTTCCAGCTACACATCATACTCTTCTTTAATATCAATATACCAATTTATGGGATGTGTATTTTTTTATATATACACATTCTATGCTTTATTTGTGTATTTTCCTCTTCAATTAATGTTTCATAATAGCTTTGAACATTTCTTTTATCTGTCCTAAACAATTATATGCATGTAATTTCTCCATCCATTTGTCTCATTTCTCTATGCTTGTTTGATGATGCTCGGCTATATATTTTCAGTTGATTATCTATTGCTTTCTCTACCGCTATCCCTGATTTCATCTTTCTCTCTTCTATGTGTTTAAAGTTATGGAATGTTTGAATAAATTTACAAAACTTTGTGCAACTCCACCGAGTACCCAACCAAAATTGCCAAGTCTTATTTATTTATTTTCAAAAGTAAGATATTTTTGGACCATTCAATTTCCATTCGCATAGATATTTTCTTAGAACTTCAATAAATTATAACGTTCCAATAGGCATTATTATTTGCATTTTATTTTTAACCTTTTCAGAAGAAGTTGCGCTGGTATTAGTGGAGGACATTGTTGCAAATATAAGTGGTAAGTTAATATTTTTCCCCTGTAATCTTGCGAAAATCCCAATCATGTAGAAACCCTAGAATCCTTTATTTTCTTATTCGCTAATCTCTGCCTACAAAATGATATAGTCCTCTAATTACTCTATTCCTTTTAGTTTAATTGTAGTCCCAATAGTCTTAATTTGTTAATGGGGTTTATTGTATAGAATGCCCTAAGAAAGGCAACATAACTGTTATTGCTCCCTTGAATGTGCCTCAAACCCCTTTCATATGTGTTGTCACGGACACAGCTATTTCTTCGTTAGTCCTCCAAAAGAATGTCCTTCTTCCTTTATGATATTGCAATGGTTGTTTGAGAGATGGCGTTACAATTGCCATTCCCGTCAAGTGGAGTTATCGTGCTTTTAATTTTATGCCATGTAGTTAGTGATTTTGTCGAATATAATGGTCATCCTCTATGTCTATGAAATGGAAATTACTGTTGTTGAATGGAATGGCTTTTATATCGATCTCCAACTCGATTATATCCAAGGACGCGATAGAAATATATTACTGAACTTTCTTAGAGCTTCAACCCGACCCAAATTATTGTGACTGAACAATAAACTCTAGGTTGCGTACCCATAAGTATGTATAGGCCTTTCTTTACACCCAAAGCCATTTACATCGCAAAGCTTATTCAGAAGTGTAGTCAATAAATCCATTCTAACAGCAAATCCATTCTTGAGTCATAACATAGCTTGAGATTTTCACTGGTCTCATTGAAGCTTCCAATAACATCAGTTCTAAGCTAATTTTGTCTGCATATGCTGAAAAATTCTTGTAGTTTTAATGGTGATATGATAGGCTAGCAGAATCGGTGCTCTGATACCACTTGTAATGTCTCATTTTTTAGACTATCAATATTTTGGGACTTATCTTCTTATAATATAAGATTCAGGTGTTTAATAGTTGTTCCTCCCTCATATTTTATAGGAAACATCATTCATTTGTGTTGTAATAAAGAGATAGAATCTCTACCCCTATATATATTATGAGGAGAGACACGACTATCCTAAAAATATATTTAACATTTATCAGTAATAAATAACTAACATATCCTTATATATAATATATTATTAATAGTATATTATCCATTAATATTATTGTACATATCATCCATTAATTGTAATATTATTGATAAGTATTATTATATGATATAAATAATGAATTATATTATATTATTTATTTAAATATCATTTTAAATTCATGCTCTATTATTATCATCATTATGAAATGATATTAAATAAAGTATTATAATCTTTTATATTATGATATAATATAATATATTATATTTCTATTATATTTGCTCATTAATCTATAATATTAAATTACTTTAATATGCTATATTAATGATATATTTAATTTAATAATAAATTATTCATTAATTTATTTTTATTTATTATTTCAAAATAGAGACATCACAATATACCTTTAGAAGAAATGGGTGACAGGGGAGGAGAAGAATCGCCAAGAAATGAGGGTTAGACACTCTTCACCGTATGACAACCCACTCTCGTCCACCTCGGTTTGCATCCCGTACACTCATTCTTCCCTTGGCCATCTTCCGTACGCCTAGCAACTTACATTTTGATAGTACAGACCTCAATTGCCATTCCATACGGACCCTATAGTCGTACAACCACCTTGCTAAGGACGTGGGACCCTCCTTTTGCCGAACACCAATCACATCTTCTGCCACTATACATGTTCTCACCTTCAGATCGTACGGATTAATTCCCCCTTCTAGCATTTTGTCCACCAAGTTAGTGTATGGTCACACTTGTTGATTCCATCGTATGACACATTTAGGCATACACTTCCGTCATAGGGGAGAACTGGAACATTATAGTGGTGTCAAAATTGGTGTTCTTGCCAGCCTGTGGAGTGTTGAGATCGAATGATGCACTAAGAGTCCTAAGAATTAGTCAACAAAGGCTCCACGAACAAGTGAAAGAAACACTCAACCTCTTAGCGGGTAGAAGGTCATTGATGACGATTTTAATTCTTAGGGTCAAGTGTCAGGAATAAAAAACACTCACTTTGGTTGAATCATTGAAGGTAAATCAAGCAAGATTCGGTGATGGGTGGATGAGGGAGTGACATATCTCTGAAGGATTATATAGAATTGTGAATGAAGTATTCGTCATCTTAGCACAATTTACTCTTCAACAATAATTTGAAGCGGGAGATTGATAAGTGGCTATAGGATGAAGTCATACAAACATTAGAGGACATGGACAAAAAAAAGACTCTAATTGCCCCTTTGGATGGCGAACAACAAAAGTGTCAAGACAACTAGAAGGTTGAAGCTGGAGAAATCATCGATGATTTAAACAAAGTTGATGATGGACAAATATTTGAGGTAGGGAACAAAACAAAATATAAGATCTTAAACATGATGAGAACCAAGCCAATATTGAGTGAACTCTCATAATATTGTTAGTGTGTGGAAGGAGAGCAAGGTTACAAATATTTTGGAGCGTATAGTTAACGATTTAGAGTTCCATTAAGGGAATCATGAACCTAAAAGTGTAGGCGTTAAGCAATACTCATTTGTAGGAACAATTGCTACCATTATTTGATTATGAAGTCTATCCACTCGTAGTGATCATGAAGGATTACATTGGTGAATTTCAAGTTTGGCATATTTGGGGTCCTGAAGACTATGGACATGATAGTGTTTTAATCAAAGTGGTCCAACGAAATTTTGTCAACAATTCACTCATTACACCTACGTGGTTGGTTTGGGATCCTGGAGCTGATGACATTTTGTTCAATTACGGATTGCTTGAGGGTAAGCAATCTTTGGGCAGCGAGGATTTGTGATGTCCCGAATTTTATTGTAATAATTAATTAATTAATTGGTTCTTGGAATTACATTTAATAATAAAGGACCTTTAATTTATTAATAAATATGAGGCCTAAATTAAATAATATTGTCGGCTTGTACATGTAATTCTCTAGATCCTTCTTAGAGGCCTTTTTAAGGCAATGGGTGGGCATTGCAATTCATCATGGATTGTATTTGATTTCTCATTGTATTTCTAGAGGCTGAAGGTGTAATGCCCTGCTCGGAGATCCTTGGAACAAAGATGAAATACAAGCCAAGATATTTTTCTTTTTACAAGTATGAGTGCACATGACAACATCATACATGGATCACATAGATCACAACGAAAGACTTAACCACCATCCCGGCAACCAACGAATCTCCAAACTCCACTACCTGAATTGTGACACACAACAGGAAATTGAAATCCAAAATGACAACAATACAAAGAATCTAAGATCTATTAGAGCATGGTAATTTAAGTAAACCCAAAGGGTACTAGAATCACCAAAAATTGATCCCCGAAAACCAGTGGAGATGCCTCCTATTTTCCATGTGAGGACCACAGATTGATAGGTTTTTGCACAAAGATGTGCAGTATGCCCCGCGAGGAAGTGCCTTTTGTGCGAGGATGTGCACCATGCGGCGTGAGAAAGTGCTTGGCCAAACAGGCAAAGCACCCAACACTGGTGTTGGGTTTCGCACGAGAAAGTGCCAAAGGCCATGCGAAGAAACCCAACACACCATGAGAGATCTTGCATCCTCACGTGAGGAAGCACGATTTCGTGCGAGATCCCAGGACAACACGCCAAAACCAAAAAGGTAATGAAACTAAGGGATAAACTTTCTCCACATCGGGGAGTACTGGATCCACAATTCGAGTTGTAAACACTCGAACACAATACTAAAAGACGGAAACATCTAACCATCTAACAAGCAGAAAAGGTAAAGTACAAAAGGTAACATCGTAGTGTACTTAAACCAACATCGCAATAACTGAAAACAACATCGCAATGTGCATAACAACCAAACTAAGTACACGGTTCCTTCTAACCATAATAGCATCATAAGACCATCGTGGGCCCTAGACATCCCCCACGTGTAACATCCCAAGCTACCGATTAGATCGTCGATACTATCATATAATGGACGTCACTACTAAAACATGCTACAACATAAGCATAAGGAAATCTAACATGCTAGAAGTAAAGCATAAGGTAATCCTACAAATATGTCTATCATATGCTAATCATCATAATAAGGAAATGCAACAGTAGCTAACATCATCTAACATGATATACAAGCATATCAATGAAAGCATAAATCACAATAAAGCATACTTCGAGACCCGAAGTACCAAGTGAAAACATCCAGCAACGATCGCACTAGGACAATAGACCGTCTTTGTACACCGGTCCCTAGCAGTGGTATGGGTAGCTATGCCTCCCAACCACGTGGCACCCGTAGGTCCACTCCTGCCATGCTGATGGAGATAATGATCCAACCACAAACACACATAAAGCAAACATCCATGGCTAATACACACGCTAGACAATATGATGACTAAAACCAAGAAAAAGAAAATGCATGAACTACAGGTTCTGGTCAGACACTCAATGGACTACTAAGTAGGGGTTGACATCATGGAGAGTCACTTGGCATCGACAAGCCCAAGCTCGGATCGTGCGGATTCAACTCCCTCAGCGGAAGGCTCAAGCATACAACATTTTTCATTATCTTAAGTTTTATTACCACCCAGTGTTTTATTTAGTTATCACTTATATAAAGCTCCCTCTGCCAACCTATGGTGCCATGATCGCCAGGCTGCGAGGTAGAAGCCCCTTCCATATGCTACCCTACCCTACCCATGCTCATCCAACGATGAGTGCTCAAAGGCATGCAAATTTCCAACCCAACCTCAATGATCATAACTTCCGGAAGTACCACGAAAGATCGGGCCTCGCAAGTCACTCGACAAATGTACGCGCACGTACTCGTGTGTAGTGCACCACCATCACGAAGATCATAACACAAGGATTGGATGAGAACACGAAGTAGAAAGTCACTCAACTGAGAACAGAGTTGGGAGGACGGTTGTGGCACACATCCCAATGCAACATAAAAGTGCAAAAAGGGTCTAATCGACATCCAGACGGATAATCCAAGTCCATGACAAAACTCATGCCAAGAAAACTCGAGGAAACAGGGCGACACACAAAACGAGGTAAAAACCCAAAAAATGGAAAACTTCAAAATTAAAACTCATTTTGCCTTTGGGTACAAAAACCCCAAAAATCCAATAATATTTGAGTTCAGACACCGTATGCAGAAACGGCCACCATAACGGTGTGAAACCCCAAACCCTCATCCCAAAAATAGGAAAAATGTTCATACTTGACCAACCGGGCAGAACCAACAAACAGAAACGGAGGGGAACACTAGCTCTTAACCTCCAGACAAGCAGCTACCAAAAACAGAAGCTAAAAT
This sequence comes from Cupressus sempervirens, assembly GCA_028749045.1. Taxonomy (NCBI): domain Eukaryota; kingdom Viridiplantae; phylum Streptophyta; class Pinopsida; order Cupressales; family Cupressaceae; genus Cupressus; species Cupressus sempervirens. Next base: position 360,669,781 of record CM053792.1, on the reverse strand, counting down.
GAAGCAGAAATGAGAAAACTAGAAAGCCCTACCTATTAGCAAAAGGGGCAGAAACTGAAATCAAGTTGATAAAATAAATAATCCGCCAACACTGCCAAAAGTGATAGCAAAGCAAGGTCTCCCAAGCTGGATCCAACGAGACTGATCCCGTGAAAATCTCACCCTCACAGCTCCCAGAATGAACAAAAATCCAATCCTTTAGAAGAGGATTTTAGAAAAGCTCTCCAAATTTCTAAATCCCAAAATAGAAAAGTGAGGAATCAAATTCCTCTTTCCAAACTTATTCACTTTTCAAGTGAATAGTCGGTTAGGGCAAATAGCCAATTAGACTAGCCAAACTCCAAATCGACCCAAACGAAAATAGGTTATTCCTCGTAACGGGAATTCACCTAAGGCAAAGCTGCCAGAAATTAAATCCAATAAGATTTAAAGCCCACAAACCCAAAATCACAGAAATCACTAAATAACTTTTGTGACAATGCAAACCTCTAAATGCATAGACACGCTTACTGGTTTAATCACATAATGTAGATGAGTTCGGATTTAATAATCATCGAAAGGTTTCAATTTAAACAATTAAAATAAGGATATGTCGACCATATAGGGACGACATTGGTAGAATCACTAACTCCATGTGCCACTGCTAGGGATATAATTCCTGCACACTAGAACACACGATCAAGTGCAATTGCATAATAATATCATAGCCGAAGCAATAATGCATTGAATACCTAATTAATCCATTTACATCACTCATGTTCGCATAAAGCATAAAGAGACAAGAATGATGTAAATTACCATAGCATAAAATCCATCACATAACATAATCAAAAAGTATGTCCAAATACTAGATGGTCAGGTATCATCATAGATCTACTATCATCTCAAAATGGCATCAACATGCAAATATGATAAACTGAACAACATAGCAGTAAAGCATGGTACTGAATCGAAGTATAACATTCGACCCTCAGGTCATCTCAAAGTACAAATAATAAGAGTATCAAGTATCTCTCGAATCAAAATAGACAAGGTACAAACTGCAAACATGAGAGGCACTACAGAAGGCTGAAGACAGTCTGTGCGCAGTTTCAAAGGTGGAAGATTCTCCCTATTCTGTCTTTTGTAGTTTTGGTGGTCCAGTGCCATCTTATTCTGTCGTTGGAGATATCATTCTAACATTTCACTTGTGTGCGAGATTTGTTAGTTGTTATTTGGCGATCATATTTATATTTGCTAGGATATTGTCTGATGTACATATGTCATCAAGAACTATCATTCGGAAATTAATGTATTTGCATCACAGAAGTTGGCGACTATCTCTGGAGTTAATTGTGTGTGGATCTACTAAATTTTGGCAAATATATGTTATAATATTACTTTCATTCAAAGGCATGGATTGTGCACAACTGAGTCATTAAGTTCAAATACTCAACGCCTCACCATTATCAACCATTACTACTTCCAAATCACTATATGGCAATACCAGTTGTAGCTCCTCTAACATCTTCCGTACGCCATAGACACTCTTCTTCACTGTACGACAACCCACTCTTGTCCACCACAATTTGCATCTTGTACACTCATTCTTCCCTTGGCCATCAACTGTACACCTAGTAACACCATAAGGACCCCGAGTCCCATTCCGTACGGGCCCCATTGCCGTACATCAACCTTGCGAAGGATGTAGAACCCTTCTTTTCCCATACACCAATCACATCTTCTGCCACCGTACATGCACTCACATTTTGTACGACAACCTCTTTTCCTCTCCATACTCATAGTCAGGCCATACGGATTAATTTCCCCCTCCAACATATGAACTTGACACCCTCCACCAAGTTAGTGTATGGTCACACTTGTTGACTCCACTGTATGACACATTCAGGCATGCACTTCCGTCCTAGGGTAGAATTGGAACATTACAACAAACCCCAGCGGCTCGCATGATCCTATTTCTTTAATAAGGAAAGCAACAATAGCTTATTTTTTATCCAACTCTTCTTTTTGAAAAAAAATCAAATAAAAAGAATGTACCCACTTAAACTCACTAAAAGATTACTGCATAAATTTAATGAGCTGGGGCAAGGAACAAATACAGTGGGTACATTGATTGGCTGAAAAGCTTCCCTCTCCTTGAGAATGAAGTATTTATGAACAAATTTCTCAGCAAACTTGAAGGTAGAAGATGGTCATTCTAATCTATGCTGGGTTTATTTCCCATCTAAATATAAGAATTGATGTTTGTTTTGTTTATTCTATACCTACCCTATTTAGAGAATTCTTTCAGATTTCGCTTCCCTTCTACTATACATTTTGAAAGATTTCCTATCTAAGCATAGGAAATATCAACTACCAATACATAACCTACCAAAAAGCGACACAGCCAAATATCATATTCTAATATAAAAGATTAAAATATGTGACTTCTGAACAAGGCAAAATCAGACCAGTGAGACTACAGCAGCACACACAGAATTCACATTCAAAACCTCAAGATGTTAGAAATGCACTGTTGCAGTGTAATGTTACAAGAAACTAAGACCATTACAAGTCGTACGGTTCAAATTTACAATCTATACATTAAACAGTGAATATAATAGATAGAAACTTAAAAATTCCATATATCACAAAAATTTACTTGAAAAGTCTCAAATTTTTCAAAATATGGAACTGAACATGAAAACTATCAACTAATAGCTTAAATAATCATTTGCATAATACTACTAGTGCTGAAACCTGAGAGAAAAACCGAATACAGAAGATATTGGAATAAATTACACACTTTATGCACACGACAGCAGAGAAAAATAATAATAGATAAAAAAATGAATTATGTTGGATGACAAATATTATGTGAGAGATGTTTAAAAAAAAAAATTTAGAAAAAAAAATGATTAATTGAATAATGAGAATGAGGAATAATGTCTCTAACAGCAATTGATAGTAAAATGGGTGTGGCCAATGGTAGCTTGAGACAATGGCTTATTGGTGGGCAACAGATTCTAGTCATACTTGTGACCCCCAATAAATCTAGTAAGGGAATGAGATATTGATTTTTGCAACAAACAAGAGAAATTGCCATGGAAACATTTGACTTTTTTAATTTTTAGACCAGTAATATGCATGCCTTTGAACATTACTGTGACATAAGAATATACTGAATCTTGTGCTAGTTTCTGTGGTTTGAGAGAGAAATTTTTAAGGATCATAGCAAACAAAGAGTACTCACAAGTGCAACAAAAAATTCAAGATTTTGTCGCAATAGAAGTGCAAATTTAAGTCAAAATGCTGAAGAATTTCTGTCTGTTCTGTTCACACTAACATGCGGAAGCTTATGTTAAAAATCATAGCACAGAATAAAAAATTATAATAAAGACAGAATTTCCTAACAGTAAATAGGCAAAGAAGGCAAAAACGCCAGAAAATTTAGACTAGTTACGCAAGGGGAGCCAAATGCAAATTGTATAAACTTTGCTTTGTCCAAAACATATGGTCGATAAATTACAGTACACCGATGGTAAATCAAGTGCAAATTTTTGGTGTGAAATATGATAAGAGTGTACAGACTTATGCTCCTCAAAATACAAGAAGTGTTAAAGATCACATAATTTATTCAAGAATTGAAACGAAGCATAGAAATTCTGAAAATCATAGCTTTTGCACAAGGAGTGAAATATAGGAATAATATTGTTGCTCGCATAAGAAAAATAAATTTGCATACACAAAGCCTTTTCTGACAAAAGATTTTAGAAACTGCAAATAAAATAAGTTGAACAACCTGCAAGAAGATAGAATGAGTAAGCTGAAACAAAATAGATTAGATTTAAAAAAGCAAGAAAATGAAAGAGAAATCCTGCAGATAAGATTTGTTACAAAAAAAATGTTAGAACAATGTTTGTCTTAGTTTTGGCGGCAAGCCTTCCAAAACAAGAGAAATAAAATGGGCTAGATGATTAAAAAAGCTTATAGATTTAAATAAAAAACCTGCAACATAAAGATTAGAAATGAAGCTCAAGCTTCTCTTCTCCTCTCAAGAACAATTTTCCAAAAAGTGGTTAACTTTTATACACAAACTCAGATAAGGATTAAGAAGCTCTAATACCATGTTAGAAATATTGAAATGAAAAGACATAAAAGAAAGAATCCAAGAGAGTTTTGTAAAGAAATTGTTACTATAAATCTATAAGCTTGAAAGTGATTGCAAAGATCAACACAAGGAGACAAGATTTTTGAAAGGGAAAAAACAAGAAAAAACCCCATGTGAATTAAATGAATGAGGCAAATGCCTAAAGAATGAAAGAGAGAGAGAGAGAGATGGAGCCATAAGCTCATTACAAGAACTATATAATGTGTGTAGTGGGTTGAGAATGAGAGAGGAGCATCTCTTATATATAGATGAGAAAAGGAGTTATTAACTCTCAAGTGAATGAGTGCCACATTCATAAGTGTGTGTAACAAGTGTTATAATCCTCTTAAAGGGGAAGAAATGATTTTCCTTAATAAAGAAATTACAAAATTGACATGTCCTCACACATGGACATGAGGGCAAAGAAGCGACTTGTCCTCACACTTGGACTAGAGGACAAAAATTACATAAGGGATACCCTGGTTTATCCCAAATAAATAAATAAATACCTCCAAGGAAAGGTTTCTAATTCTAACATTTAGTCAAGATTCAAAGTCTATTTGACTCTCTGTCTTGCAATCATTCTAAATCCAATAAATCTCTTTGATTGCATTTTACATTTTTTTACAAGTGTTTAAAATATTCCTTGAGGAAAAATGTATGATTCCTTGTCATTTTTCAGAGGGCTTTTTGTTGTCTTGTTTATGCAAGTCTTTTCATTTCAATTTTCAGATTTACATGTATAAATGATGTGCTCCTATTTTCCATCTACATTCTTCTAGTTGCATGTGCAAACACTTCATCTTGCTTGTACGTGTAGTTGGGATTAAAAACCTCATTCTCAAAAACAAACTCTTATGATTATAAATGATGTGCTCCTATTTTCCATCTACATTCTTCTAGTTGCATGTGCAAACACTTCACCTTGCTTGTACGTGTAGTTGGGATTAAGCTCATTTATCACGTTCTTTTAGTTGCAGAAAGCCCTATCTCCATGTTTGCATATGCTCCTTCCACATCTTGCATAGCGCTACCACATGATTTCAAAACCCATAATGGTGGTTTCTTGTATGCACATGTAATAACCCTCCTCAAATCTGCCCTCCAAAAAAACTGATGAAAGCTCAAGGAATTTCATCAAACAATTCACATGCAAGGGACGTATGACTGATATAGTACTTCAGCTAGCTTCAAATGACTTTTTCTTCAATTTGCATCAATGAGAATCTTGTGCTAGAAGACTACAATGGACTACACAATGACCTAAAATGAGTGTGCTACTAATTTTGACAATATTCAGTGCATATATATGATCTAAGCATGAGAAATGAACACCTACAGCCAACTGACATTTTTACAAACAGTTGGTATGCAAACTAACTAGCTGATAAATAATGATATTAAATTGCTTAAATGACACCAGCAACTATTATCTTCTTAATTGCAATGAAAATTACAATGCTCATGAAATATGGCCAAGACTTTGGCATTTACATGGATTACAAAATGATAATGCTGGTATAATGCACACATTATAGCTGAAAGCTTATAACACCCTAAAAAGCAATACTAACAAAAGAACCTGGTTGTAGATGGCTGTAATAATTTCCTTCAATGCTGCCTCTTCTGCTTTGCTTTTTCGGCCTGCTTTTTCGGTTCTGCTTTTTTGGACTGCTTTTTCGTACCTGCTTTTTCAGCCTGCTTTTTCGATTCCACTTTTTCGGATTGCTTTTTCGTATCTGCTTTTTCGGATTGCTTTTTCGTATCTGCTTTTTCAGATTGCTACTATGTTGAATCTCAAGACCATATCTTTCAATGGCGTCAAGATTTCCAGCTTGAAGGGATTTCGTCCTTCAAACTATAGAGACATAATCTCCAGAAAATTTTTCAATTTCTTTGATATTTCCAAGCCTGCTTAAAAAGAAGCTCTTCCATTTCTTTTATAGTATTCTCACAAGAGCTCCATCCTTCGTTTTCTCAATGTGGGATAAAACATAACTCTCTTTATATAACTTATGTCTCCAATTTGTTATAAAATAAATGGAACTCTTTTAATTTAAATATTTTCCCACAAATTATAGTCTATGCATTAATAAAGTTAAATATTTAAATTTAACTTTATAAAATAGCTTTATCAATGCATAACAAATCTTATCAATGATAAACAAGTCTTTTTGTCGATTTTAAACAATTACCATCGACATACCGCTGCCACTGGATGTCCGACCATATCCAAGATGACTTACTATAAATAGTAAGTATGCCCAAAGTTGCCTCAAAACCTCTCAAAAAGACCTGCAACTGAAACTATTTAGGCCAAATGGCCTCTAAGTCCCTTTAATGTCCTAGTTAGCTTACGTGACTATGGGGAAATAGGCTAATGACAACATCATGCTATGAATGCTAAAAAGGGGACATTACAGCACATACACGTTTATTTATGATGAGAATACAAATTCTCATCATTAACAAACATCCTTCCATTCATTTTTCACATTCTTTCCATAGAATGCCCTTGCTATCTGCACATGCTTTTATGTTTGGAAAACCCATTTTGGGTATTTTATCATATAAATGCATGTTTTTGAGATAAAACTATTGTGTACTTTCGTTGTACCATTAAATTCAAGCCATACCTTTCATGCAGAAGTCCCATATTCCATGCTAGAGCACTCAAAATTTCACTATGGGTTGTCCTCTTGAATATGTACTTACGTTTTGGAACTTCCATGCCATCGTTGCTTGCGCATACACACTTGTTATGACAGAGGACATCACTTTAGGTAAAGGTAAAGAAAGGTAGAAAATGAAGTACTAGTATGATCAATATCAAGATGACTGTCTTGGTAGCTAATGTTCCTGCTTCCTATTGGATGTTACTTTGTTGTGACTTCCGTAAGGATGTGGGACGTGAACTCAATATGGATGTTAGAGGCACACATGTAAAGGGAAATATGTAGAAGTTGTTTCAAGGAAGGGAGACTAAGTACATTGTGGTTATGTTTGATGATCCTCATGCACAAGTTCTTTTTGAATCAGCAGGCATGGGAAACTATTATCTCCATATCGATGAAATATCGGAAATGGATCAAGAATGGCCAACACGTTCATGTGTCTCAAATGAAGATAGGTCTGTAGATGGTGATATAGAGCATTCGATTACTTCTACATCATCCTCCACCATGGTTGAAGAAGCTATACCAATCACTGCTATGGACAAAGATGTTGTAAAGTTCTTCCCAAACAATGAACGCTGTAAGCTCCACAAGTTCTATGAATTTTGGACTTTAGAATTTGATGGAAGTTGTGAATCTACCGATTCTAGTGCTAATGTTTTGCTGATTTCTATGTGAGGAGAAATATTCCCATTATCTTTTAAGTTGAATTTTGACAACACTAACAATATGGCGAAATATGAAGCTTTGATTTTGGGCATTGATGCAACTTAAAATAAAGGAATCAAGAATTCACATGCTTAAGGTGATGGTGAGCTTGGAGTATGTCAAGTTCGAATGTATGTGCTTGCTCATTGCATATACACCATATTTTACATATGCATTGTGGCTTGCAAACCCCAATTTGCTTATGTGTTTCAACTTCATGCTCTTGCCATTACATTTAACACATGTAAATGCTCATTTAAAACCTGATTTTGGGTGTTTGAAGGAAAAACATTATATGCTAAGAGGCTGGAAAATCTCAATTTGTCTTTCTATTGCTATTTACTCAACATTTTTGAATATGCAAGTCATTTGGAAAAATGCGATCTGCACTAGAAGCTTGCTACTTGCACATTTTTAACTATGCAAATGGGCTGGAAAAATCCAATTAGCATGAGAAATACAAAATGCAATGTGTAATGGGGAATGAAAAGTACGATCTGCACTTGAGGGGCTCATTTTCAGATCATTTAAATGTGTAATAGAGTTGGAAAAGTCTGATTTTAGGGCTAAATGGAAGATTTTTGAAATCTTTTGAATGCTATGTGTAAATGCATTTGAACAACCCGATTTTGGGAAAGAGAGTTTCATTCCAACTTCTTCCTGCTCCAAGATTTACTCTTTGTTCTTCAAGTAAGTGTAAGATTTGGGTTTTGTTTGCATTTCTTGTTTGTATTGCTTGTTGTTGCATTCTTTTGCTCTTCGCTTTCCATTTGATCATATGCAGTTCTAGATTTTTGTTGTAAGTTCACAAATAAATTCAAACTCTCATTCTTTGTAATGCAAAATGGTTCTTCCAAAAACGGATTTGCTCACAAGATTTAGGTGTTTGAAAGTCTTCACTTTGTGTCAATACAAGAGATGTTTTTCTTTTCTTTTCCTTGTTTTGTAAATATGTTGGTTTGTTTGTTTTTGCATGTTTTTGTTGCTTCTAGAGAGCAAGTTTGTGAAGAAAAAGTTGAAGTTTTCCCCCAAAGAGTGCAAGTACCTTTCCATATTTCCAACCAAATTTGCCTAACTCCATTTTTTCCAATATGTAATTGAACTTTTAAAACCCGATTACACATTTACATAAAGTTAAAGATAGTGAATTTTCATCATATGTAAATGCATTTCTAAATCACAATTTTGGAGAAAACTCTCATTTTTAAACATGCTTTTTCCTATCCACATGCTTTCAAACTACATCTACTTGCATTCTTAGGCAAAAATATGCAATCCACGTGGAAAAATCCAATTTTGGTTATTTTGCCCAAAATAGAAGCTGTCTGTACCATTTTCAGCCCACCTCAGTGTTCAAAAAGTATCTAAACCATACTCAATACTCATCCTTTATGGATCTTCCATCATTGTGCAAACCTTGGAATCCTTATGGATTCAATCCAATTGGAATGTTCATGTTGTAGTGAACTCTTCAAGTCAAGATATGTCAGAACCTCTTCAAAGAATAGAGGCATCCTATCAAGAAAATGCTTCGAATCAAAAGAAGCAATAATTCATTTGGTCTCCACTTTTCCAATGGTGGCCTAGAACTTGAGTGGAATGCGGCAAGAAATTTGTTCAAAAAATAAAAATAAATAAAACAAAATCAGTTAAAGATATTGATGGGAAAGTTGTTCCGAGTTTACATTGGGACATCGTTGAGGAGGTTTTCAAAGTGTCAGTAAATCCAGAATGTGTAGATCTGATATAGGAGAATTCACAGCAACTGTGGAATGAGATTAAGCTTGACCACATCAAGTTTTCAAATGACAATTGGTTGATCAACATGAAAATCATGAGGCTATCAAAAGATGCAACACCACAGTTATCAAAGGATGCAATGACTTAGATTACAAGAACTCCTAATGACTCAACATTTTCATAATTTTTCTTAGAAGATATGTTGCGAGTAATTGAGTTGCATGTAATCAAATTACACATGCCTTCAACAATGTAATTTAATAAGTCTTCTTTCTAGTTTGACTTAGTCAAGGTGGTTAAGATTCTCCTACTTTTTTCTCCTTTTTTCTCTCACTCCTTTACCTAAATAAAGGAGTGATCTTCATTGTAAATAACCATCTTTTTTATATGCAAGAAAGCTCTTCCATTTTTGTGCAAACATAATTGTGATTTGTTATACAAGTTTGAAAGAAAAGTGGATATAAAGAGCAGTTTGTTTCAAAGTTGTGTTTGGAAGCAATTTTGGTAGCTCAAATTGGAAGTTGTGATTGCAATTTGTGCATATTTAGAGCAAATGAGCACGAGAAGTAATTTGTTTCGAAGTTGTGACTGGAAGTAATTGTTGTGATACAAATTATAAGCTATCACTGTAGTTTGTATTGCTATCTAATGTTTATGCATGCTATTAGAATTATGTTGTTTTCATGTCTTTAAACTGAAATAATTCATAGGCTTAGGATTTAGAAATTATCTACTTTTGGAAGTCTGTGTTCCCCAATAGTAGAGATTACTTTTATAGAATAGAAGAAATAGATATAGATCTAAGTCGGTACACTTTCAATCAGCCTGTGAGTTGGTGTGAGTTTATTGGTATCACTGTTTCCAATTTTAAGATAGAAGTGTAGTTAAGAGATCCATCTTGCTCATTACTTGCTCCTTGAGTAAGTGGATTCTTTCTTGAAACAAGAGGAAAGAATATCGGTGACACTCCTTTAAAAGTATCTCTAAAATTCTTGGTTACCTTGAGTTGATCCAAGGACCAATGAGAAGGGGGAGCCTGCTCTTTAAGGTAGGAGAGACTTTGTCTCACACACTGTTGCTAGTACTTCTATTTTGCAATGAAATTTATACGAATTGCCATTTGCAAAATATCTACCCAACAGATAGCACAAGAGACATAGGCAAAATGATATGACTAGTTGATTGATTCAATAACTATCAAGAATACATGAATAAAAAAATGTCCATTTAGATTTACAATGTAGATATGCTTGGATATAGAGGGCAATGCATGATAACTCAAAGTGATGCAACTAAGAGATAACCTATTAACTAGACAAGGTATAATCACATGTTTGCCAGTGGTGGATCATTCTACATTGTACAAAAAGGTATGTACAACATGTGCAACAATGAAAGGATGATAATGTCTTAACAGCATTAATGGTGGATCTCACACACTAAGAGGCATGAGATGACAATTAACTCCACCTCAAGTGGATTTCTCCTACATCATGTGTTAAAATGAAATGCAAACTCCTATGTGTTTGCATGACAAATAATTTGCAAATGCATTATCCTAAGTAAACTTAAGTTTAATTAGTGAATATTTAATTACATCAACAAGAACAATGGCCTCCTCCCTCTTGTCCTTACGAACATCTTGTTCGTGCTAGAAGTGGGCCCACCTTTTAACTTGTACGGTGTTGCTGGTCCTGATGCCGTATGGTTGCTTGTTGCACATGATGACTATTAGTCACCCGTATTGTGGATGTCGTACGTTAACTATGTGTCACATATGGTGGCTAAACGTTATAGGGTCTGAGTCATTCATATGGTAGCCAAACTCCTCTGAGCATGCATAGATGATGGTGTTGTATGCCACTGTATGATTATGCCAGGTGTCTATACCACCAATAATACTAAGGCTAGAAAGTAAGAAGATCAACACCACAAAACTATTTGGGATACAAAATATTACACAGAGATGAAGACTCACACAAGCAAGAGGAAATTGTATTCAATAATGATAAAAGTTTAGATTACAATAACTTTGGACTAAGAGCAAAGTAGAATAGGGTGAGGAGTTACTCCCTCCAAAACTACGGATGCCAAGTAGAGAGGATCTTTCACCTCCGAAATGGTAGGCAAATTGAACTCCAATGGGAATTTGCACATACAAAGAAAATACCAAATTCCCATCCCTTGAATGATAACTAACTCAACCTTATATATGGCTCCAAGAAACATTCCGAAGGATTACTACACCGACACGACCAAAACATTACCAACTAATAAATTAAAAAGCGCCCATAATAATTTTTAATTTCAGGGCCATATACAATTTACTAATAAATTGAATCATTCAATAATATTGGGGACATTACATAAGGCAAACTGCCAAGTATCTAGGTTTGATCCTTATAGGCTTGCAGAAATAAGGGATACCAGTTAAATGATGGTCTCGAGGAAGTAGTTGCTAGCATGTTGAAGCTTGGCAAGCAATTATGCCTCATTCATAATTCCAAAATTTATAAATTCAATATATACCACAATGCAAAATATGTGAGTACAGTATTTATTGACTAAACTTTAATGCTTACAAAATCCTTGTACATTAACCCAGTTCTAATAGCAGGAAATAAGATAGCATAACTGTTTCACGCTGACCTTTTTAACAATAAATTGGATAAATACAAGATTACATGCACATATTTCGCCTAATTTTAGGAAAGAGTCTAGCTTAGAAATAAAAAGTCATATGCACAGGTCTGATGTCCCCCAACAACATTCATATCAAAACCCACATCTCCTAATCTTTGAACAACACAGTTGCCCAACTACTAAGTCTTGGTTGCCAAACAAAGAAACCTCAAAAGACCTTCATAAAAGCTGATAATTCTGCATGCCTAGGTTGCTGACATCCATACCTTCTAGGCAAAACCTCAACACTTCAAGTAGGCACAATTTCACCTTCAAGTAGGCAATAAAAAAGTCACATGCACAGGTCTGAGATCCCCCATCAACATTAATATCAAAACTCACATCGCCTAATCTTTGAACAAAATAGCTGCCCAAATACTAAGTCTTGGTCACCTAACAAAGAAATCTCAAAAGACCTTCATAAAAGCTGATAATTCTGTATGCCCAGATTTCTCAGATCCATACCTTCCAGGCAAAACCTCAACCCTTCAAGTATGCACAATTTTCCTATATATTCTAGTCCAAGGTCACACCCAACCTTGGATACAAATGTCTAGCTTTAGATGCTTTTCTATGCCAGAAAGTGAGGTTAATGATGTCCTTTACCTGTAGAAGACCTCACGCTTATGTTGTTTAATCAATCAGTTTTATGGAAGGCATCATTCCCTGTACTTAACCACCATTACTGCCTAATGCCCTTAGCATTTGCTTTGCCCAACAACATCAGATAATGGTGTCTTTAATCTCTACCTCTTGATTAAATAATGCAGCACAACTCACACCTCAGAAACCATTAAACTCAAAAACAGAAAAAATATTAAATATGTATCTTAGATATACATGAAAGATGTCAACAAGCAATACATGCAAAATGTGAAAACCCTAAATCTATCTTGACTCAAGATCTCATAAATTCCATAACTTCAATGGGTCAAATCCGTTGTGAAACCTAATGGTTCCACCAACATCAGCTAGTGTAGATAATTTCACCACTGGAACTGATTCCTATAAGGTTCCCAGCCTAGGTTGTCTACTCCACAAGAAGCTTTTCACAACTCAAAAAATGAGAAATAGTTCAAGCATAGCGAAAATGAGCTCCAAAATGTTATTTTAATAGACCTGGAGAACATTCTCGAAAACCATTTTGATTTCCTATAAATCATTTAAGTTTCAAAGTTAAAGTGTCTTTATAATTCCCTTGTTTAATATTTCACTTAAGTCACTTTGTAACATGCTATTAAGTTAAATAAAATTACTGTTAGATTGTACTTTGTCAAATTATATAAAATAATTAATTTAAACTATTCCGTCACTGCCAACTTTAGCCTATAAGAGAATCAGATAGGCTAAATGGTCTCCAGGGCTACTCCTTGGAATGGGACTTACACAGTGTCATTAGATGCATTACTTTGCAATGACTAATGAGAACAAACCTGAACCTTTGTAAGTTGAAGCTTTTTTTCATTGGAAATGTAAGATGAAACTTGAAACACTTTGATTGGATTTTCTGTGGCGACATCTAATTGTTTAAAAGATGACCAGTTCTTTGATGTCCCAGGGTTATAGGATGTAGAGTTTCATCAATCAGCCTGCCAGAAAGTGAAAATCAGCCTCTCAGAAGAGAGCCAATTTAGTCCAAGATTGTCACAGCAGAAAAAGAGTAATAAAGGAGGCAGAATTTGGAAAGAATGCTGCAATCTGCTCTTGACAAATGTTCTGAAAACTGCATCCATAATCTCTCACCACTACTATTTCAATGGCAGTTCCCATATACAGCTGCATTAAGATGTTTTAAAACCAGATTTTTGCTTGAGGCTGATGGAAAATGAGAGTCCTGCCACCTTATTGTAAAATTTTCTCACTTAAATTTTGACAAAGGATCATCATGTTTTAGCTGATTGGAATAAGCAGAAATAACTTATGGCTTTACCAATGGAAAATAGCCTAAATTCATTGTTTTTATCATAGTCCGAATTTACTAATATTTAAAAGCCCTTGGCAGAATATAGGAATGGCTCAACCAATGGCTATTTGTAGAGATTAGTAAGGCCAGATTTGAGTGTCACATTTTCACGTTAAGGCACATTAAAATCACTAAAGGTTTTTCCATCAATAAGTGTGTTGACAGAAAATGCTAGTGGCTGTCCTCACAAAAATTTGCATCCCCAATCAGAAACTTCAAGTGGAAATATCTATGATTAAACCCATGAAGTGGTTTGAAGAAACATGTTATAAACTTATATAAATCTCACTTTTCAGGTATTGTGTCAAAAAGCTAGCAAGTTTCTGAAAGTGTAAAGTTTATTTGTTGAGCTTTTGTTCTGAGTATGCAATGATACCATTCACATTTACAGCACACAATTTTCTGATACGAAGACAAATTACAACATTAAATACAACTGAAACCTCACATTAAATAGAAATCTGCTTTTAGAACTGAGATATACTCAAGCATAAACCTGATGTAAACTACAAAGAGGTTCCCAACCTTCTTTGCAGTAGATTTAGTAATCTCAATAATGATAGAACATACAATTTAACTGTGAACATTGCAGACTCCACCATATTGGTTCAGTGGTGAAGTCTGACCAGCATCTATTGTATGCATATTCACACTAGACTGATGCTTCCAGCAAGTTTAATCTTAAATAATGACGAGTGTCCAACTGATATTGCAGCAGCTTAATTCACATGTCAGTCAGCTCTGACAACCCGCTTGGAACTCCATTAACCACTCCACAATGAATAACATCTAGCAGCAATTAGTCAATGTCCCTAAATAGGTTTCAGACATCTTGCGAGCAGTTCATTGTATCGCAAAAATGAATTTTACTTCCAATCAGCCTTCCTGAGAAAAGCTGCAAATAAGCTTCAATCTGCTCCAACAAATCCCATGCTAAGATTGGGAAGCCAGCGATCAGAATTACAACCATCAAGATCTCTTATTAATGCTTCAGGTCTCAGACTTCATATTTGAAGGATATAACCCAGCACCAATAAATCATTTGCTCAATATTTTGCCTTATTCATTCTTGGTGTCCATAAATCTTTCTTGGCAAACTCTTTAAAATGTCCTAACAATGAAATTTGTCATAGAACAAGACCTCAATTGTTGAAACTAACTGATAAACTTGAGTGATTTCTCCTACAACCCATTAGGGTAGATAGTTTCACAACTGAAACTGATCTTCTCCAAGGCGATAATTATCTTCAAGAAGGCTGAGATGAACCAGAGAAAAAAATAATTCGCATTATACAAATGAACTCACGAAACCTCCTTATATACTTTTCCCGCAAAACTTTCCTGAAGACTCTTTTATTCAAATCTTTTTTTAATTAAAACCTCTTGTTTGCTCCAAAAGGCCTTGTTATTAAAATAACTGCAGTTCTTGTTATGGAAGGTCCCTATTTTAGGCATCCATGATTTAAAATTTCTTTTTCTCTTTTCAATGAGCTATAACACTAAGGTATTTAAAAATGATTTAACTAAAATTAAGAAACCTTAGTTAAATACTTTACTTATAGCCAATATTACAAACGATTTGCCAAAACTATTGAAAAGTATCAGAATAAAAATTTGATTGTAGTGGAGTAATAATCTTAGTTGCTGATTCATGAAACGAATCGAATTCGGGCACGTGAATCAGATCCATGGATTCAGGATTTTGTTTTTCCCGATTATGATTGCTAGAGGATTTGTGTATGTATGCATGTGTGTGTGTGTGTATACTAAAACACGAGAGCAAAATGAGAGATCAAAATGAGAGCAAATGTGAGAGCAAATGAACTTGCATCATAAATAAAAGGGTCATTTATAGGGCTTGAAGCAAAAAAAACTTTAAAAATTTAACTTGGGCTGACCATTTTATGTTTTCGTGCCATGTATTGCGGAGGATTTGTGAGCTGTGGGTCTTGACGGATCCACAGACAGAATCAAGGATCCTGCACAGATCCTCAAGAATCCAAGGCTGAACCTTGATTCGGATTGGATCCAAATCCAAATCCGGTCTATCTAGGAGAAATTTTGCAACTAAGGTAATAATATGATGAATAATAAAAATTGGGCCTAATCATTGGCTCACTATAAATAGATATTGTCCAAGAATCTTGGAGAACCCACCAAAAGCCTTCATTATTGGATTTGTATACTAGACCTTCGAACCTAGTCGAAGTCTGAATCTTGTTCATATTCACGAATTGGTTTGTGGTGGATTTTGGTAGGGTCCGTGTTTGATCTTGTAGGCCCATCCAAATCTACGGGTCCGAACGGACCCATAGGGTAAAACAGGAACTCTGCCCAAATCTGCCACGAATCCGGGAGGATCCCCTTGTTGATCCAGGGGAGCCCTACCTGAATCTGTGCGAACCCTAGGGACCTATGGGTCAAAAGTTAAAACATTAATAGGCGGGGCCAAGCTTTATTAAATTTTTTGTTTTATTTATTTTTTCCTCAAACCCTAAAAGGACCCCTATATGGAGCCTCCAAACACATTTCATTTCACATTTGCTCTCTCCATGTTTCAAACTTTAATGAACTCGTTTTTGAATTTTTATCTAACCAACCAACTTGAGTTCAGGGACGGGTTGAGATACATGACTTGGTACATGGGTTCGTAATTTTGTTTTCATTATGGTTCGTATCGATTTGTGTGTGTATATATATGTGCATTATATGCCTTACATCAAACTCGCAAAATGAGAGAGCAAATATGAAATGTAATGTGTTTAGACTTTGGAGACTTCATATGGAGTTGTTTTACGATTAGATAGAAAGTAAATAAATAAATAAATCTATTTTTAATATGTTTCTGGGCCATAGGTTTGATCAAGGATCTTGCTTAGACCCAAGAAAGATCCCCATGCAAACCCCAATCAGATTTGCACCCAAGCCCAGTTTGAGGGTTCGGGGTGCGAACTGGGTGACTAAGATTTTTATTTTGTAATTTAGTAATTCAATGTGATAATTTTCTTTAGAATTGTAAAGAACTGGGTCTAGGGTGCGAACCTAGTAACTAAGATTTTTATTCTGTAATTTAGTAATTCAATGTGATAAATTTCTTTAGAATTGTGAATATAGACCAATGTCAAGTATTTAAATTTTTAATGTTTATCTTTGACATTTGGCATTCATCAATGATCAAGCATCATAGATTCATATTGTGAAATGATTTAGTTTTACAATTATGTATATTTATCTATCTTTTTGTATATACACACACGAACCCATACGAATCATAATGGATTTGTTTTCACAAATCCACAAATCAGACTCTCAAACATGAACTTGTCCTTGAACCCAAATCAACAACTTAGCCAAAAACCCAAATTAACTTTAGAAAGTGGCATTAGAGTCCTCTAGACCATTTGAGTTCATTGCCAACATCAAACATTCCCTCTAACAAGGGTGGCAATCTTTGAGTAAGCCAAAGCTAACCACATAGCTGGATATACTAGAAATGGGAACATTAGACATTTTTATCGACATTTGTCATGTCCCCAATTTTCAGAGGCAGTCTGATTAATTAATTTGATTAACTTGGTTGTCCAAAATAATGAATATTTTATGAGGACGACTAATTAATCATTTTAATTAAATAAATAAGTGATATTAAGTTAATTATTTATAAAGTTATCAAATAAATAATCCTGCTGACTTACTCTCTAGAATGGTGTTGGATGAATGCTTTTGATTTTTACTTGAATTTTCAGAGTATAATTATTTAAACAAATAACATGTAAATGAAACAAACTGAGATTGCCAAAATCAATCCATGAATTGCAATTATAGGTTCTGCAATCATTACAACTATAGCTTATAAACAAATACCTAACTAGGCACCTGAAATGTTCGTTGGCATTTCACAAGCTGGAAATTGGCGATGTAATTAAAAATGCCCACACTGCTCCTAATAACTTGTCCACATGGCTGGCAAAGCTGGCAAAGAGGGGAATCATCGTTGGATCTTCAATTGGGAATGAAGGGTTAATCAATTGTCTCCGGCCACACATTTGCATATCCGCTAAGTCAGACGCTGCCTTTGTTATTTGGTCGCCCCAGCTCCAATCGCATGTAATGAGACTAATCTCTACTGTCCGCTCCCTTCAATGGGGATCCCGGAATCACAACTGAGCCCGCAAGACACTTAAAACACTGATATGACTGATGCACGAGTTCAAACCGTAATTGACACAGTTCGTGCGGTCTATTGCGACATGCGATTGATCAGTGATATTTCATGGACGCCCAGATGTTATTGTTATTGCCGCAGATGAAACGGTGTTGTCTCTGCCGTCGTGCGAAACCCTGACAAATGTGCGAGAGTGTTGTTGGACTTGCCAATGCTGGTCATTCGAATGCCGGACTGGAGACGCAGAAGCAGTTTGAAGTCGTGATAACTTCGTCCTCGGCAGGGATGTCAACAAAGAGATGCAAATTGACGCCTGTTAATGTTTGGCTCGTTAACCCCTTCGGCTAAAACGCGTTTCTCTTTCATAGTCGAAAGTCATTTATATTTGTTCCTTCGACTTTCGTCTTCAATTCTAAATCATTGCGGCTACAATTCGCGACCTGTCACCTCTGCTTAAGTTGGACTTAAGTATAATTCGACCCATGTCTACTCCTTCGGACTCGTCCCAGATCAATGCGTCTTCAGTAATTCAAAAAGGATTGACCATTTGAGTGCGACAGTCTTCAATATGATGATTGGGGCTCGTCTTCAAAAGGAACCTTCAATCCTGCGATTACTTTAATATATCCAAGTTAATGAGTGAGATTGCAAGAGTTCCCAATTCCTGCAATATTTAATGATCTTCGAACAATGAAGAAAAGCGCCTACAGATTTGGGAATTAATTCGTTGTTTGCAGTCACCTTTAAAATAAACCCTTGGCCCCTCGTGTTTAGTAATTTTTGAATGTTATAGATCCTACCTGGATTGGCTGGAATGCTGGCGAAACCTCCTTACTCTTCTGCCAACAGATCCTGGTGAAATACTGAACATTCAAAGCTTAAATCTTCGAATATCAATTCTCAAAGTGATCCTCCAAACTTGGCCCGAGGCCACGAATTCTGCTCGATGAAATGACTGAATGTCACCTCCAATCTGCAATAATTCGGATGATACACCCTCAAAATTGTGTACCAATTGAGAGTTATCGTTCTCAATGGCCCGTTGTGACAATTGCAGAAACCCTAGGTTCTACAATGCACCTGTGATTGAATCACAATCTGAAATCAAAAGAGAGATAAAACAACTACTTGATTCGAATGGAGCCCCGGGGTGCCTATTTATTCTTTTCTCTCCATCTTCTCCAGAGACTTCTAGAACATTTTTGATTTTATCCATTAAGTAACTTTATTAAATATTTTTATAATCCAAGTCACTTTATTAAATTAATTAAATATAAAGTTACCTTTTAATTTTTATTTATTTGATAACTTTATAAATAATTAACTTAATATCACTTATTTATTTAATTAAAATGATTAATTAGTCGTCCTCATAAAATATTCATTATTTTGGACAACCAAGTTAATCAAATTAATTAATCAGACTGCCTTCGAAAATTGGGGACATGACTGTCCGCCCTTCCTGAAATTGCTTGTCCCCAAGCAATGGCTGAACCTTAAACCCATCAGTCTGCCTGGATCCCAAACGTAAATCTGTGTATCATCCCAATCCTCACCGTACTCCCGTGGGAAAATCATCAATACCATCAGCTGAGAAACTGCACTCAACACCCAAACAACTGACAATTCTGATGAAATCATCTGTAAACCAACTGTAGATGGCGATAGAAGAAACCTTTTTGTAGAACTCAAGCCAACTGAATCATCGACTCTATCAATACTCAAGTCCCTGTCCAATTGACACCTACACCCAACTATACTGTGGATATGTCGACAACAATAGATACCTGAGTCACTGCCATCAAAACCAATCTCTGATAAACTACTCCGGGTGTGTCGATACTTCAGGCTGTGCAACTTGCAACTACCAATTCTATTTTCAAAAGATGGTGCCAAACAATCCCATAATGGACGGTAAGAAACTGGAGTCAATCTACATCTGCGTGAAATATAATCTTCTATCTCTGTGTCAAAAGAAAAATGATGAGCGTACCCTACCGCATAATACTGGTAAGAACCTCCAAATTCTGCTACTGGCTCTCCATCGCTGAACTGAGAATCAATAGATGGCTCCAATTTCAGACTCTGAGTAGCTGTAGGCTGATTAGGATCCTGTGCACTTTTCTTAACAAACCTCTCCTCGAGATCCCTGTGAGGTAGCATAGTATAGAGGACCATTATAATCTTCTCAACCAATCTGCAAATAATACTAGTATCTTGGATGAGAACACCTTCTGTCACTTTATGCGAATCCAGATGAACACGTGCACTATCCAGCAAATATCCCATGAACGGTTCAGTGCAGTAAAAATTATACGAGGAAGCATCAACATACTCCCCTGCACACCACAACTGATCTTCCTGTAAGGGTGGCATACTCAACTGTACCATACTATCGTCTATCTGAGAAGAATTAATCTGGAGACTTGACTCTACTGGTGTCTCAAACTCATCAAGACCAGCTACTCATCCTGAACATATGTGTCAGTTCCAACCATATGTGTGTCAGTTCCAACCATATCCTGAACATGTGTGTCAGTTCCAACCATATGCTCCTCAGTAGCAACTGTAGGAGTGTACTCACCACCATCTACCTCAATAGACAAATGAGCTGGGTCTAGGGCTGGTTTTGATCGTAAATGCTCCAACTCCACAGTCACCTCCTTCAACTGAAACTGCGACTTATGTAGATCTCGCTGTGTGTTCTCTAAAGCTTCAGTAGTCGCTATGAGCTCCTGGGAAAGCTCACTCACCTCCTCCTCACGGTCCAGGAGTGCCTCATAAGCTGTACTCCCCCACTCCACCAGATGATCACGGTCGGCTACCAATCGTAAGTAATCCTGCTTCAAAATTCGTACAGCTTCATGCAAGGCATGAATCTCTGCCAAAGAAAGGTAACCACCGCTGGACTCATCTGTCATAGAAGTACCCCAACCAGTAACGACCAACAACTGACGAGCAGTATCAAAATGCTCACAAGCGATAGCAATGTCTCGCTCACTAACTTTCAACTGGCTAGTCACATGATGGCTCTGGCTGAACTGTCTCCCACAAACCTCTTCTGGTGCGTTGTCTATAGGGGTATCCTCTAGGTTACTGATTTCTAGAATATTATCATCCATATCTCGTGAATCATCTCCAAGGTCCACATCAACATCCAGACTGTCAAAATCTGTAGTACTGCTGTCTAATTCCTCTGTACCCAAAGAATTTGTCAAAGAAGCTGAATCTTCAAAACTGTCCATTTCATCCTCCTGGATGTCAGCAAGGCCAAAATGATCCTGGGACTCATCTGTACCCACTGCCAAATATGAAAAATCTTCAGCACCTTCTAGCAAGAACGGTCGTCTGCATATATGAACCAAACCCAACATCGGTGTCTAAAGACTAATACCAACATCGGACAAGCTGCTGACACAAGGAAAGACAACACTGTATTCTGCTAATCAAATCCATGATAGCACTCAAACAATCATTGCTACCATTAAGTGTTAAAGACCTCCAGTTAATTGAATCCCAAATGCTGCTGAAACGTTCTCGAGTCCATATCCGTAAACAAGAAACAACCGGTAACTCAAGCAAACTCCTTACCTGAGTAATGTGACCAATACCAACTAACTCCACATGTCTGTCTGACATTGTCCTTGTATCCTGGATGTGAATGCAAGATGAACGCGCAACATTATCAGCGACCACATATGATCCGCCTACTGTAAGAAGCTGAGTGTCAGACGTGCAAGATGAAACTAAGCTTAGCTCCATGCCATGCTCATTCCAATGTCTCTTCCAGTCCTGGAATGCCAAGGGAATATTTACCCGAGAAACTTGAGTGTCTTCAAGCTTGCAAGAAAACTTGTCAATTCCCTCCTTCCTTCTCAAGGCATCTGAGTAGTTTCTGACAAGTCTAAGAAGATGGTCACGATCTGATAGAAGATGTAAATAGCTCAACTTCATCGTTCCCATTCCTTCTCTAATCAACGCAAGAGGACTTTACCTGAATTCCCCTATGTCTTCTCTGTAACTGAATCATCTAGATGTGATCCTCTAACATGTCCCGCATCTTGTCATGATGAGATAATGAAGTCACAATACTGTCTTCGCTCACCTTCAGCTGGCTGGATAAATCATGACAAGTACTGCCAATCTCATCCTCATGTGACGAAGCATCTAATTGAGCCTGGTACTCTCTCTCGGCGAAATCATGAATACACAATGTCTGCTCAACTCTACTAGGTATCTCACCATCAACATCCTTATCATCATCTGAACTCACTTTACTGTAATCATTACCTGTTGGAACCAAAATATCCTGCGTACCTGAGACATCACCCTTGGGAAACCTGTATACAACTGTCTCAACTTGAGTACCAGGTTGACGGTTACTATCCAACTGCATAATATCCATTCCCACTACCTCCTGAAGTATTGTGCGCCCAACATCTTCCTCCAAGCTAGTTTGATTTTTGTCCTCCTTAGATTCGGCTATATGCTGGTCACCAACTGCTGCAAACTCCTTGTAGAGGTTTCTAGATACCTCACTTGTAGAGGCCTCTTGTTCCCTTTTTTCTTTGTTCTGGCGGCTATTCATGTGTTCTCTCCTTCGGTTTAGATAGCGATCAAAGTTCAATAGTTCACGCACATGCGGGGGTAATGCCTGCCATTCTGTAGTAGCAGCTCTAAGATCATCCGACAAATCATCTTCTCCACTCTCCTGAGCCTCTTCCCTTAGGGAGGTGGGACAAGTAGGCCTATTCGCCATCCATGATCTGCGCCTAGGAACCCCCTGTGAGCCTGTCACACTTCTAATTTCATGATCCGGTGTACCTCTACCTTGAGCAACTCTCTCCATTAAGGTAGTCAAAGCCTGTAGTGACTGAGCTATTTCTTGTTGTCCGGTGGTCATGTTTCTGTAAAATTCTCTAGTTACATCAACTCTGGAGAATCTCGGAGGACTCTGTGGCTGTCTTTCACCCATATCTCTGCCCTTAAGTGTTGTTCTCCTGAAAATAATATCTGAATATGGTTGCATTAAATATTTTCTACCCAACAGGATGGCAGGAATGCTGCTCTGATACCACTGAAATAACCCCGATAGGTTATAACTTCTTTTTAACACCAAAATCTTAAAACTTCAAGAGTTTGTCGTTTCGTCAAACAGATAGCCAACAATCTCTGATACCACTGAAATAATCCTGCTGACTTACTCTCTAGAATGGTGTTGGATGAATGCTTTTGATTTTTACTTGAATTTTCAGAGTATAATTATTTAAACAAACAACATGTAAATGAAACAAACTGAGATTGCCAAAATCAATCCATGAATTGCAATTATAGGTTCTGCAATTATTACAACTATAGCTTATAAACAAATACCTAACTAGGCACCTGAAATGTTCGTTGGCATTTCACAAGTTGGAAATTGGCGATGTAATTAAAAATGCCCACACTGCTCCTAATAACTTGTCCACATGGCTGGCAAAGAGGGGAATCATCGTTGGATCTTCAATTGGGAATGAAGGGTTAATGAATTGTCTCCGGCCACACATTTGCATATCTGCTAAGTCAGATGCTGCCTCTGTTTTTGGTCGCCCCAGCTCCAATCGCATGTAATGAGACTAATCTCTACTGTCCGCTCCCTTCAATGGGGATCCGAGAATCACAACTGAGCCCGCAAGACACTTAAAACACTGATATGACTGATGCACGAGTTCGAACCGTAATTGACATAGTTCGTGCGGTCTATTGCGAGTTGCGATTGATCAGTGATATTTCATGGATGCCCAGATGTTATTGTTATTGCCGCAGATGAAACGGTGTTGTCTTTGCCGTCGTGCGAAACCCTGACAAATGTGCGAGAGTGTTGTTGGACTTGCCAATGCTGGTCATTCGAATGCCGGACTGGAGACGCGGAAGCAGTTTGAAGTCGTGATAACTTCGTCCTCGGCAGGGATGTCAACAAAGAGATGCAAATCGATGCCTGTTAATGTTTGGCTCCTTAACCCCTTCGGCTAAAACGCGTTTCTCTTTCATAGTCGAAAGTCATTATATTTGTTCCTTCGACTTCCGTCTTCAATTCTAAATCACTGCGGCTACAATTCGCGACCTGTCACCTCTGCTTAAGTTGGACTTAAGTATAATTCGACCCGTGTCTACTCCTTCAGACTCGTCCCAGATCAATGCGTCTTCAGTAATTCAAAAAGGATTGACCATTTGAGTGCGGCAGTCTTCGATATGATGATTGGGGCTCGTCTTCAAAAGGAACCTTCAATCCTGCGATTACTTTAATATATCCAAGTTAACGAGTGAGATTGCGAGAGTTCCCAATTCCTGCAATATTTAATGATCTTCGAACAATGAAGAAAAGCGCCCGCAGATTTGGGAATTAATTCGTTGTTTGCAGTCACCTTTAAAATAAACCCTCGGCCCCTCGTGTTTAGTAATTTTTGAATGTTATAGATCCTGCCTGGATTGGCTGGAATGCTGGCGAAACCTCCTTACTCTTCTGCCAACAGATCCTGGTTAAATACTGAACATTCAAAGCTTAAATCTTCGAATATCAATTCTCAAAGTGATCCTCCAAACTTGGCCTCAGGCCACGAATTCTGCCCGATGAAATGACTGAATGTCACCTCCAATCTGCAATAATTCGGATGATATTTCACACCCTCAAAATTGCGTACCAATTGAGAGTTATCGTTCTCAATGGCCCGTTGTGACAATTGCAAAAACCCTAGGTTCTACAATGCACCTGTGATTGAATCACAATCTGAAATCAAAAGAGAGATAAAACAACTGCTTGATTCGAATGGAGCCCCGGGGTGCCTATTTATTCTTTTCTCTCCATCTTCTCTAGAGACTTCTAGAACATTTTTGATTTTATCCATTAAGTAACTTATTAAATATTTTTATAATCCAAGTCACTTTATTAAATTAATTAAATATAAAGTTACCTTTTAATTTTTATTTATTTGATAACTTTATAAATAATTAACTTAATATCACTTATTTATTTAATTAAAATGATTAATTAGTCGTCCTCATAAAATATTCATTATTTTGGACAACCAAGTTAATCAAATTAATTAATC
The DNA here is from genome assembly GCA_028749045.1 of Cupressus sempervirens. Taxonomy (NCBI): domain Eukaryota; kingdom Viridiplantae; phylum Streptophyta; class Pinopsida; order Cupressales; family Cupressaceae; genus Cupressus; species Cupressus sempervirens. The sequence goes on along the minus strand of CM053792.1, from coordinate 360,644,631 downwards.
AGACTGCCTCCGAAAATTGGGGACATGACAACATTAGTTAGGCATAGATTCAATTGGAATAAACCATGTGTTCTGCCAATTTTTTGATTTCGGTAAAACTGCCAAGTGGTTACTATGCTAGTAACCTATTCAAAACATCCACAACTTTCTTTCATAATACTTGGCTAAATCCCAACTCAATTTCCCATATTTTGTGAAACGATTTGCTCTTGCTATACTATAGCTTTCTATTTTTTTATCCTTGGTATTTCATTATTGCTTATGCCTTATTGCGTTTGTGATAATCATATTCACCCTTCCATATTAAGTAGTCAAGAAAATAACCATGAGGGAATGATCATGCAAATGACTAGAAATATCACAATTAACCTGGGTTATCATGCGAATGATAATCAACTGATGACAAACCTGTCAATAAGTAAGTATAGACACCAAGATTTGTATGGTAGAACATGTAGAACGTGATTTTTCTCCAACATTGAGGGATGCATCTCACCTACAAATGAGACTTTGAAGGGGTCCATAAAGATAGAAAAGTAATTAAGTGCTTACAAAGCATTTGTAGTGCAAATTGGTCAGCTTGAATGCTCCAAATAAGTCCAGTGGAAATGGAATACAAGAAACTGAATTTGTTGCCCTTATTCTATTTTAATTACATTTTTAAAAAGTGAGGGAGAATACCTAGTTCATTTCAGAGTTATGATAAGGGACGCCTACGAATAGGGACTCTGAAGGAGTAAAAAGCGATAAAAAATGTAATTAACCACATGTAGAGGCTTTTTAGTGCAAATATCAGCTTGAATGCTCCGAAGTAGTTCTTTGTAGACTCTGATATAAGAAATGGAATTTATTGCCCTTAATCTGGTTGCAACTGAATTTATAGAAAGCGAGGTAGAATGCCCAATTCGTTTATCGAGTGATGATAAAGAATGAGTTTTGGCTATGTAATATCCCCGTCATTAAATAAAATAATAATAATTTTTTTGTATTTGCATCCTGATCTATTTATGTATATCTCAGGCCCATCTTTAATTTTTCGTAGGGGTAGTTGTTTGTCATGTCGTGTGTTGGCACTTTGTTTCTCTTGGGAGATTTTCCTTTGGTAGGGTATGTGTGCTTGTCGGTTTGGATGTTTTAGGTACTCATCTTGAATTGAATTTATTGTACTGTGAATTCCAGTTGGAGTTATGCTCTACTTGCCATTTCAGAAGTGAAAGATCTTCCCTATTTGGCTTATGCAGTTTCGGTAGGATTCTGGCCTACCCTATCCTTCTTGTGTTACTTTTCTACGAATCTGGAAAATTCGGGGGGCAATTTGTGCTAGCAAAATATTAATTGGAAAATCTATTGTAGCACTTCTACTATTTGGTATTTTCCATTATTGTGGCATCAAACTACAATCTGTGCGAACTCTAGATTTCCCAGGTTTACATCACTGAGGTCCAACCCCAACACTGTGCGACCACCTTTCCATTTCCTGTCCTTAATCATTCACATTTGGTACATCCAATTGACCATCAACAATCCCCCCCCCTACCCCCTCCCCCCTACTCCACCCTCTCCCAAATTCCCTTTGGTGAATGTTGTATGGACCACGCTAGACCCTCACACAGAACCTGCATTGACCGTACACTCTCCTGCACATCCTCATACCCATGTCCATTCCATACCATATGGTCTTTCTGCCAGCACTGTACGGCATCTCTCATTTCACCGTATGGCACATGAAGCACCCCCATTGTACGTTGTTCCTCTCATCACCATATGTCACCCCTTCTCACCGTACGACCAACTCTACCATTCCTAGTGATTGTGTGAGCTGCTCCAGGCCACTGTACAACCAACTCCCAGTTCTCAACATTACAGGCTGGGACCCACCAATTATTTTTCTGTAAGGTTACTCCAGATACTAGCTGGCCCTCAAAATGTCATATCAAGAATATTATTTTTATTATTCAAAATTTGAGATTAACTGACTAGCAAAGCATTAATAGGTGCTTTCAGTGCTCACCTTGGTTAGACTATTATTTTGCATTTAAACATTATAGATTTTCACAGTCAGGACATATTTTCAATTCTGATGTTTTGAGTCTACTTCAAGAATCCTCCACATAAAAATTACAACATCATCAAAATTAGTATTGTCAATGCATTTTAGTTTAGTTTTATTTTGAATTGTATAAATATTTATGATTGAGAAATTATAATTCAATGTATTTTTATTATAATACAATGCTATTATGATTCCTAAATGTTGAATTTGTTACTTGTGTTTGGAAAGCTGAATTTCTATATTTTCATTAGCTGTATCTTCAAGTCCTAGAAAAATTTGTACAACTTTACATTTCTAGCCAAGTTGGAATAGCTAGCTATTTTCAACACTAATAATCGTAGCAGTTAAAATATAATGCTGAAATGTATAATTTACTGAAAATATAATTTTTCGTGTTTTCCTTTCCTTTCTATTCTTCATGGCTGACTTGCTAGTTGTGTAAAGCTCCAGCTCCTATACTTAGAAAACAAGGCAAGGCACTTCTTATTTATAACCCATGGATGCTAAAAATGATGATCAATATATTGTGCTTTTGTGATTTTAATATTTATATGTTGGATTCCCTATTGATCTGATCATTGAAATTGTTTTCATTATATTGAGACAAATTGAATGAGGAAACCTAGTACATTATATCTTAGTTGAATGATGTAGATCTAGCATTCAGTTAATGGGAGCCTGGAAAAACTTCATTGGCTAGTTTTGCTATGTTGTTAATGTTTATAGAGTTTGATGTTGTAGGTTAATATGCTTCAAGAGAGGAACAAGCTTTACAGGACAATCAAATTTGTGGACATAAGTTCAGATGGGTATTCTCCAGAGGAAAATGCAGGACTTGACTACAAAACGGTCAGTGCTGATTATAGTGGCTCCTTTTCTAATCATATTCTAGAAATTGTGACCTGTTTCATATTTGAAAATTTCAAGTCTGCACATTATTTCAGTCATTATATTAAGTACATGCGGTAGTACACTATCAAGATATACAAAATAATAAATTTATTTCTTGATGAATATTATTGGTGACAGTAAGATGTATATATGGTAATATTTATATCCAATGTTAACGTGCCAAAATGTGACCCTTAAAACTTTGCCAAACTAATTATGGCTATTAATTGAAAATCTCACACAAGTTGTCAGAACTCATCTTCAACTACTTTCAGAGTTTGTGCTTGTTTATTGAAGAAAATACTTGAAAATTAATATGACAAATCTGGAAACTCTTATATAGGTTAATTTGTGCGTTGGTTGGGCTAATAAAAGCTCTGTTTCCTGTAAAATATTCACAAATCATGATAAATATCTTGACTATATTATTAATTATGTTATAGGAGCCTCTTGAATGTTTGCATTTGATTTATCTATCTGTCTAGGGGCTTCTCTATAATAGTTCCAGACATGGGAGTTGGAGTAGTATTTGCAGTGGATAGGGCCCATAGAGTCAAAGTTGTAGCTACTACCAAGGCTAGTGGTCTGGAGTTTTTTGTTTTCTAATTCTTTCTGCTTTTATGTTCTTTCCTGACTTGGCTCCACCAAGGTAAGGACCCCTCCGTGATGACTTATTTCCCAATATCCGTGTTATTCATGACAGTATTCTCACTTCTGATATCTCTAGGAGTGTAAGCATTGTGATCGCTAGGGGACTACTATTTTTCTCCTCTAATTTACAAAACGTATGGCTACCAATGTGCATACATTCTTAACCAATCAGATTTATGTGATGCATCATATAACAGGTAATAAATCTTGTCGCTTTTGTGAATCATATGGTTTCTGATACATTTTCAATACCCTAGATAGCACCTTAATGCATATTAATAAATCATTACAATGCTGCAGATCTTGTAGTGTCCTAGGTAACCACTTCACTAGAGGAAAACAGAGACCTCACTATCCTTGTTCTGTTTCATAAATAGAAGGGTAATAAACCTTTCTACCTGGTATTTCAAACACTTAAGGAAATCAAGTAGACTAGCTAGTACTAGGAACTACAATCATGTGAAAAGAACTAATTTTGATCAATTAGCAGAAGGCTGTTGACCTTTTTATCATGGGTCATTTGATAGGATATGTGGTGCTTTTCCTATCTCCCTAGGGATTTCGGTAGTTGTAGTGCTGGAAAGTGACAAAATGAGAATGGATCTGGCGCATTCATTATTATCTTCTGTTTTCAGAATTCCATTGTTTTTTTCCATTGTCTTAGTCTTCAATTTAAATGAATTAATGAAATGATTGAATTGTATTCATCCACATGTTTGTTCTATTAAAGAGTCGATTAATCCATGGAACTATTTGAAAGGATAGGATTGTATTATGTACACAAGATGTCCTACCAAATATTCTATGTATTCATTGTTAAAATTGATGATAAATTATATAGATATTATTGTACAAACATAAACATATCCATAAGATCATACTTTCTCCTCGCTTGAGTTTTTTATTCCAGCCTTTACAATAAGATCTAAAACATCCAAAGCATTTGGTGACACATTTGGTCTAATCCTTGTACATAGAGAGGAAGCCAAATTTTATAAGGGGCCCCTTAACAAATTCATGGTCAACTGACTGCCCAAGTGAATGTGGTATTCCTTTAATGATTTGGTGACATGGTCAAGTTGCTGAAAAAGTATAGTCTAAAATCCCCCTTGTGGCCAAATTAAATTGTTCAAGGACAAATCAAAAGTAACTTGGAAAGTAAATAAAATAAAAATTATCCACTTGAAGAATTGATTTACCTTTCTTTATTGAATTTCTGTTGGATAGAGTGGTGGTGTGATACAGGGAAATAACCCATAGGGTTGATCCTTTGAATAGGCCTAAGTTGAGAAGACATTGGCCAACCTCTATTTTCCATGGAAAGCTTTTGGAGATCACCCATAGAAGATGGTACTTAGTTACAACTCGGCTTAAGAAAAGTTGTGTCTGACTGTAAAGGTTATAGTTTAAGTAGAAGAAACTGACAGAATATTTGGAATCACTTATGATGAAAGGATCATTGTCAGTTATTTGTGTAAACTTTGCAAATTGGGAAGCAATGTAGTAGGTGATAGATGAATACTCATTTGCACTTTATCAGTGAAGTATGTACAAAACATGATAGAGCATTGAAAAAGAGAAATATTGCTAGCCTTGATATGTTAATGACTGGTTGGGGCCACCAAAGCATTAAACATGCCCATTTGTTATTGAGTACAAGGGTGGCTTAACCTAAGGCATTGTCTATAGATGGTTTGATGTGATGACAATCAGGTTGAATGATGTTTCCGGGACCATTATACATTTTTTTTTGATTGGATATGGCCTATATGTCAATGCTAATGTATTTGGAGTGTATGTCCAAGATCCTACCTAGGACAATTTGGAGTATATAAAAATCCTTGGAATAATTGAGTTTGTCATTTATTAGTGAGGGTATTGCTAAGTGAGTACTAGCTGACCAATCTCCACTAGGAGTATTTACCGTGCATAAAAATACAACCAAATCTCCTCCACTTTAAATATGAGAGAAAATACAACTTTTGAGTTTACATTTGAACAATTGGAGGAAAAAGCTTAAAATGTAGCTTGGACCAGAAAGTTGATTGCCATATGTAGATGTGTGTGGCTGTAATGTTCCCGTTATAAAATGAATTATGTTTATCGAACTATTGTAATGGGCCGATTGATTTAATATATCTCGGACCCATTTTTATTTTTGTTTCCATAGTTGTGTCGCAGTCGGCTATGTTTGTACACTCTCAAAAAGTTGTCCCCGACGAGTATTTAAGCACGGCATGTAGGTTGTCTTAAGATATGCTTTTGGGATTATTTTCTATGTACTACGAATTCTTGTTGGAGTTCTAGATCATTTGCCATTTTGGAAGTAAAAGATCTTCCCTATTTGGCTTTTGCGGTTTTGGTGGGATTCGACCCTCATCCTATTCCGTTCTTGCATGTATTACTTTGCTCGGATTTGGCAAATCAGAGCACCATTTTTTGGCAAATCTCATCGAAGGTTTTGTGTTCTATAATTCTTTATTGTTTGGTGCTATTTGATGAATTTGGAACTCTAAAGTTAGTTTGCATTACTAAGTTCTGTTTCTTCCAAATGCACACCTCTTCCTCTTACCATACTCTTGAGCATTACAAATCGATACATCACTGATAGCATACTTTGTGCGCGAGTTTCTCCTCCATCGCTGTACGACCACATAATCCCTTTCGTACGGACACATAGCCCACCATACGAACACCTTGTTGCCACTGTACGACCACCTTGTTGCCATCGTACGACCACCTTGTTTCCACCATACGACTTGCAAGTGTCCACCGTATGGCTCCTTTATCTACCACCGTACGACCTCTAGCAACGTGTGTACTCCCCTCCATAACCACCATTACTGTATAGTCCCTAGTTGTAGTGTATCCATACAACGAGAATCACATACTTTGTCGCACTCTTTATGTACCATCGTACGACCTCCAACAATGTGTGTACTCCCTTCCATAACCACCATTACCGTGCAGTTCCCAGTTCTAGTGTATCCGTACTTTGTTGTTATACACAACAAAAAACAAGAACCACATACTTGTTTGTTGCACGCACACAAAACTCTGGAAAGTTATAGTGGTATCGGAGCACTTTGATCCTGCCAGCTTGTGGACAGTGAATGAGAGTTTATAACTGGAAGAGAAGGACACATTCCGTTGATCGAATGACTGCCGAATCGGAACCGAGAGCTGTCGAACTCGTGGCACTACTGAGGGAACTTGTCAGGAATCAAGCATAGATCACTGATACTCAGCAACTCATGGAAGAAACTCTCAAAAAGTTGGCGGACAATAAAATATCTAGAGAACAAAATGGTCATAGCGCGGACTTGGTTTCGGGTAAATCAAACCCTCATCCAGCACACTCTCGACCTTCCATGCCGAATTTTCCTCCACGGATGGAGGCACAACACGGAGGGAAACAACCAACCTTCGAAGAGATGCAAGAACAACTGAGAGAAGATTGGAAGAATGCAAATATTAAGGAAGATATATCCTACAAAGATTACGCAGATCTGAGAATGAGATATTCGGGAAGCGAAAACAAAGGATATTTTAACGATGATCTCAGAAGAAAGTTGAGTAAAGTAAATCTGTCTCCATTTGATGGATCCGGTTTCGTATTTCCCCAAGCGTGGGTAATGAAGGCCGATACTTACTTCCAGCTGAATCCTATGCTAGAAGAAGAAGCAATCAAATTTGCAACGTTGCACTTGGAGGGAGTTGCGCATGAATGGCAGCATTACGACACCATCACATTAGGGCATTATCAAATAAATACTTATGTGGAATGCATAGAGAGATTGATAGAGTGATTTGATGATAAAGATCTGGAACTCAATTTCAAAGATTTGGCACAACTGAGACAAACTGGATCGATCAATCAATTCATTGCAAAATTTCAGAAACTTTTTGTTTTGGTCACGGACATTTCTGAAAGAAGACAGGTAGTGCTCTTCATGGACGGACTGACAGAACCTCTAAAAGGTTGGGTAACGGGGTTCAATCCTGCCACCTTGTTGGAGGCAATCAATAAAGCATGGAGTATGGCATCGTCATCGGTGTCATCCTCTCGAAGTTACATTCCAAACCGCTAGCGTTTCTGAGGGACAAACCTTCACCCAGGAAGCTGTCGTTGGATGAAGCTACCATACAGGAACTTCGAAGGAAGAGATTGTGTTTCAATTGCAAGGGACCTTGGGAGCCTGGCCATAGATGCCTCAGAAAGGGGAAGATCCATTACATTGAGGTCGTGTCTGGTGATGAGGATGAATAGGAAGAAATGCCGGCTGAAGATAACCAACCTCACAATGACACCAACATGGTTAGTTTAAACCGTACCGAGAAAATTGCAGCCTTCGTACGATGTAGAGGAACTATTGCCTTAGCCGGTAGCTTGAGATGCATAGTTTTTCGTGTGCGGGGAACCCTTTAAGGATAAAGGGTTATGGTGATGCTGGACAACAGAACCACTCTAGACTTCATTAACTTATCTCTGGTGAAGCGAAGAGGTCTACCTACGGAGACACACGTAGGCTTTCGGGTCAAGGTTGCTGGAGGGACTCTTCTGCCCTGCACGCACCTTGTTCCTCAGCTAAGTATCACAATGGCGAATCACACAGTAACTGAGGATTTCTTTATAGTGGACCTTGGTGACATGGAGGTTATTCTAGGTATATAGTGGATGGAAACACTTGATGAATACACTCAGAGTTTCAAACAGATGGACTTCACAGTTGTTGTCGATGGAAAGAAGGTTGTTCTTTGCAAAATGGAAAATGAAGGTCCGAAGGAAGTTTTCGCACATCAGATGGAGTCAATTTTTCGGCGTGATGACATTGCGTGGGCGACACATTGTTTTATCTCGGCAGAACCTATAAGAGGACAACAGACACCTCCACAAGATGATGAACTCCAGGATATTTTAAGTAAACATGATAAAGTTTTCATGGACATTCCTTTTGGCATATTGCCTCATCGAGGGTTTGCACATACTATCGAGTTGGAAGCAAGAGCCAGGCCGGTCATAACCACACCGTACCGCCATCCTAAGAAAATTAAAGATGAGATCGAAAAGACGATTTAGGAATTTCTAGAGAAAGGATGGATCCGTCCCAGTTTTAGCCCTTTTGCGTCATCTGTGATATTGGTCAAAAAGGACGGGACAATGCGCATGTGTGTGGACTACCGCGCGTTGAACAAAAGAACAATAAATAATAGATATCCCATTCCAAGGATAAATGAGTTGCTGGATGAATTGCATGGTGCGGTCTATTTTTGAAAAATAGATCTCCATTCCGGATACCATCAGATCTGCATAAGGGAGGAAGATGTAGAGAAGACGGCTTTCCGTTGTCACTACAGACATTATGAGTTTTTGGTCATGCCGTTCGGATTGACCAATGCACCTGCTACATTCCAATCATGCATGAATCATATCTTCAACAAACAATCGTGTAAGTACTTATTGGTATTTTTTGATGATCTTATTTATAGCAGAACATAGGAGGAGCACCTAAAGCATCTGAATGAAGTCCTAAGTATCATGGAAAACAGTCTTTGTTCGCCAAGTGATCCAAGTGTGAATTCAGTATGATAGAAATATTGTACTTGGGGCATGTTGTCAGTAAATACGGAGTTCAAGTGCATCAAGAGAAAATTCAGGCTATCCTTGACTGGCCTCCCCCAAAATCACTTACGGATTTGTGAGGTTTTTCAGACTGTGCAGTTATTACCGAAGGTTTGTTAAAGGATTCTCTCAGCTCAGCACACCCTTAATGGATCTGACAAAGAAGGGGTCTTTCCAGTGGAACGAAAAGGCACAACTCACCTTTGATACATTGAAAGAGGCCATGAGCACTTGTCCCGTACTTGCATCACCTTATTTCACTCGACCGTTCATTTTGGAGTGTGATGTGTTTGGAGAAGGCATTGGAGCGGTACTGATGCAAGATAGACACCCCATAGCTTATGAGAGCAAGAAGCTTACGCCAAAAAAATGGCTATATTCCATCTACGACAAAGAAATGTTAGCCATCGTACATGTACTAACCAAGTTCCAACAATATTTGGTAGTTGCCAAGTTTATGGAGTGTAAGGATCACAACAATTTGAGATATTTTTTGGAGCAACAAGAATTGAACAAGAGGCAACAAAAATGGGTAAGCAAGGTTCAAGCTTTTGATTTTGACATAGAATATGTGAAAGGGAAGAACAATGTGGTTGCAGATGCCTTGTCCTGGAAACCCACCATCTGCTCACTAGACCAGATTTCAGCTGACTGGAAGGCACATCTGTTAGTTGAATACTCCAAAAACACATTTTCCTGTGAGCTAATGAGTGGCCACACCCAGGATGATCAGTACAGAGTGGTGGATGACATCATCTACTATAAAAGTCGGATATATTTGATGCCAGAATCCAAATTGAAGCAGAAAATCTTGAAGGAAGTACATGACTCACCTCTAGCAGGACACCTGGGTTTCCTCAAAACTTACAGAAGTCTTCAGGAGAGGTTTTCATGGAAGGGACTTAAAGGGGACGTGTTGCAGTATGTAAGAGAGTGTACGGTCTGCTAGCAGAACAAGTAACATACTCTACCTGTCGGGTTATTGCAACCACTACGAATTCCAAAACATTAGAGGGAAAGTATCTCGATGGATTTCATAACGGGGCTTCCCAAGGTGAACAGAAAGGATTGCATTTTTGTGGTGGTTGACAGTTTGACAAAGTACACACATTTCCTTGCCATCCCTTCAGAATTTCAGGCCTCACAAGTTGCTGAGCTATTTTTTAGAGAAGTCTTTCGTCTACACGGGTTACCCTGAAACATTGTCAATGATTGAGATGCGTGATTCATCAGTATCTTTTGGACAGAATTGTTTTGGATGGCAGGGACAGAATTGTCACCAAGTACTAGTTACCACCTGCAGACAGACGAACAAATGGAGATTGTGAACAGATGGCTTGAAGGTTACCTCTGGAACTGCGTTTTGGCACAATGAGCATGGGTCAAATGGATACATCTAGGGGAATATTGCTACAATACCATGTACATGTCCATCGGAATGACACCATTCAAAGCTCTGTACGGATATGAACCCCTTTCCTTCATCGACATAGTTTTGGGTGATAGCCGCGCACCAAGGGCGAAGGATTGGATTCAGGAGGGATAGGACATTCAGAGATGTATGAAGGAAAACCTATAGCGAGCACAAAATCAACAAAAGATGTACACCGACAGACACATAATGGAGAGGAGTTTCCAAGTAGGGGATTTGGTCTATCTCCGGCTCAACCCATATTGACAATCATCTTTGAAGGAAAAGGGAAGAGAAAAATTGAAGCCATGATTCTATGGCCCCTATTGTGTAGTTTGTTGCGTTGGTGAAGTTGCGTACGAGCTGGAACTTTCGCAGAGAAGTCGTATTCATAATGTCTTCCATGTTTCATGCCTAAAGAAGGCCGTAGGGCAGAACATCACATTTGCCACAGATCTTCCACCACTCAATGAAGAAGGAAAACTCATATTGGAACCAATTGAGATCATCGAAGTATGTGAGAACTTTGCGGAACCGCACGGTGAAGGAATATCTTATGCATTGGAAACACTTGCCATTGGACGATGCGACGTGGGAGGGTGAGCACATTCTCCAACACCCGGCATTGCATTTGCTTGAGGACAAGCAAAATTTGGGACGAGAGGACTGTAATGTTCCCATTATAAAATGAATTATTTTTATCAAACTATTGTAACAGATAGATTGATTTAATGTATCTCGGACCCATTTTTATTTTTTGTTTCCGTAGTTGTGTCGCCGTCGGCTATCTTTGTACACCCTCGAAAAGTTGTCCCTCATGAGTATTTAAGCACGGCATGTAGGTTGTCTTAAGATATGCTTTTGGAATTATTTTCTATGTATTGCAAATTCCTGTTGGAGTTCTAGATCGTTCGCCATTTCGGAAGTGAAAGATCTTCCCTATTTGGCTTGTGTGGTTTCGATGGGATTTAACCCTCACCCTATTCCGTTGTTGCATGTATTACTTTGCTCGGATCTAGCAAATCGGAGCACCATCTTTTGGCAAATCTCATTGAAGGTTCTGTGTTCTATAATTCTTTATTGTTTGATGCTATCTGATGAATTTGGAACTCTAAAGTTAGCCTGCATTACTAAGTTCTCTTTCTTCCAAATGCACACCTCTTCCTCTTACCGTTTTCTTGAGCATTATAAATCAATACATCACTGACGGCATACTCTGTGCATGAGTTTCTCCTCCATCACTGTACGACCACATAATCCCTTCCGTACATACATAGCCTACTGTACGAACACCTTGTTGCCACCGTACGAACACCTTGTTGCCATCGTACAACCACCTTGTTTCCACCGTACGGCTTGCAAGTGTCCACCTTACGGCTCCTTTATCTGCCTCCGTACAGCCTCTAGCAACGTCCGTACTCCCCTCCATAACCACCATTACCGTATAGTCCCCAGTTCTAGTGTGTCCGTACTTTGTTGTTACACACACAACAGAAAGCAAGAATCACATACTTGTTTGTCGCACTCTTTATTTGCCACCGTACGACCTCCAACAATGTCTATACTCTCGTCCTTAACCACCATTACGATACAGTTCCCAGTTCTAGTGTATCCGTACTTAGTTGTTACACACACAATAGAAAACAAGAACCACATACTTGTTTGTCGCATGCACATAGAGGTCTGGAACATTATAGTGGCTTCCAGAGTCTATACCTCAACTACATTTTTACTTCCAGCTTATAGGTATTTCTTAAAGTGTCTTAATCAAGGGACAACAGCCTTTACTTTTGAATCTTGATTTTATATGTAGCTTTCATATATCTTGTCTTAAGATATGTTGTGGTATTTATTAATCTTTTCCTATTGTGAGCAATCAATGCATTGGTTACTAGTTTCATGTACTTACCAATGATTTCATGGGAGTTCTAAACTAAATCTATGCTCCTTGAAATCTAAACTAAATCTAACTTGAGTTGACCCTAGACACTAAACTATAAACAATATGTCTAATACAAGATTTCCTACTTACTGAGAGCCCACCTATGGTCTAGCGGTGAATTGGGGTGACCTCCATATAAGAGGTCTTAAGTTCTACTCTCACCTACTAATACATGGCCTGGCCCACTTGCCTAAAACAAAAAGATTTACCATACCTCTGTGCTTTCCTTGGGTACAAGCACTAAATTGTTAAGAACCTTGTTTTGTAAGCGAGATTTTATAATTTAACAAATGAAAGCAACTAATCTAAACACAAATGAGAACATGTTTTTGTTGGCTAACATTCAAATTAGCAGTCCAATACAAACAATAGTTTGAGATTTAACAACCAACACATATAGCCACACACATTTCCCAAGACAAAATAACTAGTTTGCATGCATGTATGCAATTTAGATGTATAAGACAACACCAATAGCAATTTTGGCATTGATTATTCATATCCAATCTAATCCATGAGAATTCAGACATAGTTAATCAACTTGAACATTAATTTCTCCAGCATAAGTGTAGCTTCAATCCTTCAAGCATCATTTAGAGTTTATCTTCTTAAAGCACTTATTTATAGGTTACAAATGCCAATCTTAGTGAGTTTTAAATGATTTTATTTTATTCCAGAAGGTGATCTTCAAAGAAGGGTTCTTAAAAGCTATAGAACAAAAAACAAGAAAAAATCAACTTTAAAGCCAAATATGATGCAAGAGTAATCAATAAAGGAGTCCAACTTGTTGATGTATTTCTATGAAACCTCTCACCACATAATAAAATACTAAGTATTGGGTCCTTTCTTTAACAAGGAAATCTTAAATGCTAAACAATTTGACAATGTGTGATTTGTTAGAAAGTGAAGTGCACCAATACAACTGAGGGGGAGGGGAGGGGGGTGAATCAGTTGTATGCCAACTATAACTTAAATCCAACTAAAATAACTAGCAAACAATGCCAAGATATAAAACATGCACAATGACACAATGATTTGCTAACTAGGGAAACCCTTGATTAGAGGGAAAACTCTGATAGAGGGAAAACCCTGATGGGGTTCAAACCCACAAGATGATGTACTAATATAATTTTTTTTGTGAAAGGATGTGACCCTATTAGGAGACGATTACAACACAATCAGTACATATAGTCCTTGTTAGGAGACTTTGAATCCCTATTTAAAGATTGTAGCCTTGTTAGGAGCAATAAGGAAGACAACTGAATCCACTGTCCAAAGTGCTTTAACACTGTTATAAGGATAACAAATCCAAGTAGTGAATTGACCAAACCTGCAACTCAATTGTCAATACAGTTCCTTTGAAGTTCTCAAACCATCATCAACATAATTCTCTTCTTTGCTCTGATCAAATTTGCATCCTTAGCATTCGAACATAACACATTATCACACAAATCATACTCAAAACTCATGAAAACAATCTTTCCTTTATACCATGCCCTAGCAACTTATTGAGTTGACCTTTTGAGCTTCCCCAATGTACAATTAATTACATAAGACCTCAATAAGATATTACAATAAAGTTCCACACGCTACGTTACACTTTACAACTTCCAAAATAAGTCTTAATACAAGAGTCGTTTGTTAGTGAACATATCACGTGTTACACTTCAGCGACCTCCATAGAATGATCTCTATCATCTGCTAACACAGACATATTTTCACAAACATGTCTTCCACCATGATCTAAGCTCTCTCACCTTAATTCCCTCTCGCTTATTAGATACAATTGAAATAACAACTTGTTTCTTGCACACTAGCCTGCAACCAGTCTTCACCAAACCAAGTGTAACTGATCCAATCCTTCATGTCAACATTTGCAAACACACATGTAGCATTTGAACATGTTCCCAAATACTAATCTATGCCCGCATAGGTTAACCTGTCATATCCTAACCTCGCTGATCAAATCTGCCACTGCAATATATAAAATCTCCGTTTGTCACATACCAAATCATATATATGGTAACATCAATGAAAAACATGTCATGAGTGCAACACATAAGCATCCAATCCAAGTGCCAATTACTCGACAATCTCTTCCATTGATGGCAATATATGATGAAAAAACATGAATTCCAACGCATAACAATCTCCCCAAAAGTCAAACTTGAGCTGAATACAATTTTCAACATATAGAACATACATGCTCTCCCTATCCCCCATATATATACCATCCATATATGAGTTTTTTATGTGCTACTCTCCCCCATTGACATCAATGACAAAGGTGTCACTATGCCAATCTAAGAATCTGAAATGCTTTCATTATCATAGCTGCATTGGATTAAGTCGATTAAACCATGATGCAGGAGCATCCAGAGGTATAAGGGCAATCCTGTGTCACCCAAAACAAAATATACTTAGACTTAGTTTTTGTTTGATGTGTTTTCATTTTTGGATACGCATTTGGGTCAAATAAAGGTTCCAACTCTCATAGTTCCACTATCAGTGCATTTGAAAATCTCGAAAAAATAGGAGCATGTATTTGGGCCATCATTTTGGTAAACTAGAAGGTGTGAATTGGCCAGATGAATGTAATCATGATTTAGAGCATTCCAGAAAAAGAATCAGGTCAATAGGCCCCACGGTTTGAAAGTTATTGCAGTTTTTCGGGTTTTGGAGACCTCTTAAGAATGCTTCAAAGTCAGCTTTGGGGAATTAAATGACCTCGAAAAGGGTCAAAAAAATGGGGGACGAGGGAAGCTTGTCCATAGGGCTATAGAGCGCTTCGAGAGCTTTCCGAAAATGTAAACGGTTCGTCAATCGGAGCTACGGTTCAAAAGTTATGCCTCCCGGAAGTTCGGTTACCATTTTTGGATTCTTCTAGATTTGCACCGACTTCTAACGCAGCTTCTGGAACCTTCTATTTTGTCGGTGGATGCCTACTAGCACTTTCTAGAATGTACTCCTAGTCCTTAACCCTTCGGGGTCTATTTAAGGAGATTTCAGGCATTGTAAAAGACAGTTCGGAGTGGAGTTTGAGAGGAGGTACTGAAAGGAGAAATTATCTCCAAATTTATGCTATTGTAAGCCCTTAGGGCATGTTCTGAAGTTTATTTTCTCTGTACTGTTTGTAATAGCTTATTTTCTCAGTTAATATAATTTTCCCTTTTTGTTGTGTCCATTTTGTTCTTGGGTTGTGTCCCCATCAAGTGGTATCAGAGCTGGTTTTCCTGAGTGTGTAGACAGAATGCCGACTGTGAGGCAGTTTGCACAGGACTGTGTGGTTGTCGGTTTGAGTTAATAAGATGCCTCCACGAAGAGAGCGTGGTGGAAGGGCTAGAGCTATTAATCCTGAGGAGGTTAGAGCCCTCTAAAGGCAGGTACAGGCATTGCAAGAGGAGCTCCGTAGAGGAGCAAATGTTGCCGCAGGTGACGACAGTGAGGATGACAATGAAGAAGAAGAAATGGGACCAGAAGGGGAACTTGACGGGGAAGTTCTGAATCCTGTAGAGGAAAGGCTTTTTAGGGCCATTACTAAGTTTGGGAAAAGACCTACAATTGAAGTGGGTGTATTTTCAAGAAATCTGAAACCAGATGAGTTGATCGATTGGATCAATGAACTGGAAGAATACTTTGAGTATGAGGATATCAGGGACCCAGATAGGGTTAAGTTTGCAAAGGCCAAACTGAAAGGCCATGCCAAAATCTGGTGGCAAGAGGTTCAATTGGAAAGAAATAGAAGAGGAAAGGAGAAGATCACAAAATGGGATCACATGGTGGACAAATTGAAGAAGCAGTTCATTCCTGTGGACTACGAGCTTGATCTGTTTAAGAAGATGCATGGGTTAAAGCAAGCAGGAAGATCAGTCCAAGAATATACAGAGGAGTTTTACCGACTCTTGATTAGAGCAGGGCATGCAGAAGCAAATAAAGAGAAGGTTGCTCGTTATATCAGTGGGTTGCGACCTAGCATCCAGGAGGAATTAAGTTTGGTAAGAATGACCAGCATTGAAGAGGCATACCAGTTTGCCCTACGAGTTGAGGAGAAGTTGAATAAAAGGTTTGAAGGAAGACAAAGAGGGCGCGGTCAAGGAGGAAGGGGAAGCGGTAGATCATCTGGAGGCCGCAATGAAACCCAAAAGAAAAATGAAGATGTGGGTACTAGCAGGAACAAGAGGAATGAGGGTTTCAACCGCTCCCATGATCAAGACTTTGGAAATCAGAGAGGAAGAGGTAGAGGACGTGGACAAGGAAGAGGAGGCTTTCGTGGTACCTGTTTCCATTGCAATGAAGGTCATCGTACCTTTGAATGCCCTCAACGACAAGGAAGGACAGATAGGAGAGCTGAGGGCCAAGCTAGGGTTGCTCATGTGGATGAGGATGCACAATCATCACATTTAGAGGATGCAGAAAGAGGAGAGACCTTGGTAAATGAAAGAGTCCTACTAAGTGGTGAGATTGAACCAGGACAACGGAGGAGTTTTCCGTACCAGATGCAAGTGTGAGGATAAATGTTGTGACGTGATCATTGATGGTGGTAGCACTGATAACTTGGTATCAGAAGAGATGGTCTCTAAGCTGAAGCTCAAGAGGGAGAAACATCCACAGCCCTATCGGATTGCTTGGGTAAAAGATGATCATAAGGTCCTGGTAAGTGAACAATGTTTAGTAAAATTCAAAATTGGGAGTTACCATGATGAAGTTCTCTGTGATGTTATTTCGATGGATGTTTGCCATCTATTGTTGGGTAGACCATGGCAGTTTGATAGACATGCAGTGCATGATGGACATGCAAACACATACTCTCTCACAAAGGATGGAGTTCGCCATAAATTGGAGCCCATGAAAAAGGAAGATGAAAAGGTATGTAGCAGTGCTAGGATTTGTCTTGTTGATGGAAGGAAGTTTTTAGATGGCATGAAACATCAGCATATGTGCTATGCTTTGATTCCTACGAAAGATAAAGAAGGTAGTAGTGAAATACCATTTGAAGTTTCAGATTTACTAGGGGAGTTTGGAGATATTATCTCTGATAATGTTCCAGATGGATTGCCACCAGTAAGGCAAATCAGTCATCAGATAGATCTGATTCCAGGAGCTAGTTTTCCTAACAAGGCTGCCCACAGGATGACTCCTACTGAAACAGAGGAGCTGAGTAGACAGGTTCAGGAGTTGTTGAGGAAGGGCTTGATTCGAGAGAGCCTGAGTCCATGTGCAGTACCTGCAGTACTCGCACCAAAGAAGGATGGAGAGTGGAGGATGTGTACAGATTCTCAAGCTATAAATAGGATCACCATCAAGTAACGGTTTTCGTTGCCAAGGATTGATGATATTATGGACTTCTTGAGTGGAGCTCAGTACTTCACAAAGATAGATCTGAAGAGTGGTTATCACTAGATACGGATTCGAGAAGGAGATGAGTCGAAAACAGCCTTCAAGACCAAGGAGGGTCTTTATGAGTGGTTAGTCATGCCCTTTGGATTGACGAACGCCCCAAGCACCTTCATGCGGCTCATGAATGAGGTACTTAAGAAGTTCTTGGGAAAATTTGTTATTGTCTGTTTGGATGATATTTTAATTTTCAGCAAGACTTTGGAAGATCATTTATTGCATATTCGTAGTGTCCTTGAAAGGTTAAGGGAAGAGAAACTGTTAATTAATCGGAAGAAGTGTAACTTTGCAAAAAGGGAGTTAGTCTATTTGGGGTTTGTTATATCACCTGAAGGTCTCAAAATGGATCCGGAGAAGGTAAAAGCCATCTTGGAATGGCCTACTCCAAGGTCTGCTACTGAGGTAAGATCATTTCATGGTCTGGTTAGTTTTTACAGGAAGTTTATTAAGAATTTCAGTGGCATATGTGCACCCGTAACTGATACAATAAGAGGGGATAGAAAATAGTTCAAATGGACTGCAGCAGCTGCGAGAAGTTTTGAATTGCTGAAGAAGAAGGTGACAGAACAGCCTCTGTTGGCACTTCCAGATTTTAGAAAGGTTTTCCAGGTGGATTGTGATGCTAGTGGCAGCGCTATTGGGGCTGTATTAAGTCAAGAAGGTAAGCCTATTGCATATTTTAGTGAAAAATTGAATGATGCAAAGAAGAAGTATTCTGTTTATGATCAAGAGTTCTATGCAACAGTTCAGGCCTTAAAGAAATGGAGGCATTATTTATTGCCAAAGGAATTTGTTTTGTATACTGATCATCAGGCATTACAGTACCTAAATAGCCAAGGTAAATTGAATCAGAGGCATATGAAGTGGGTAGAGTTCTTGCAGAGCTATACATTTGTGTTGAAGCATAGAAGTGGAAAATCTAACAGGGTTGCAGATGCACTAAGTAGGAGACAGTTGTTGCTTACAGTAATGCAGGTTAAAGTAGTTGGGTTTGATGAACTCAAGAATTTGTACCCTGAGGATCCTGATTTTGCTGAAGCCTGGAAAGCTATTAAAGAACCTGTTGCTATAGATAGAACCAAGTGGTTAGACTATTCGATTCAGGATGGTATGTTGTTCAAAGGTAGTCAATTGTGCATTCCAAGGAGTTCCATGAGGGAAACTCTAATTAAGGAGAAACATAGTGGAGGGATGGCAGGACATTTTGGTCGAGATAAGACCATTTCCATTCTTAGAGAACATTATTTTTGGCCTCAAATTTCACAAGATGTGAAGAAGTTTGTACAAAGTTGCTAGGTTTGTCAAATTGCCAAGGGGTTTAGTCACAATACTGGCCTATATCAGCCATTGCCTGTTCCATCAAGGCCATGGGAGGACATAAGTATGGATTTTGTTCTTGGATTGCCAAGGACACAAAGGGGTAATGACTCAGTATTCGTGGTGGTTGATAGGTTCTCCAAAATGGCACATTTCATTCCATGCCACAAAACTCATGATGCTGTCCATATTGCAGACTTGTTTTTCAAAGAGGTGGTAAGACTACATGGTCTTCTAAGGAGTATAGTTTCTGACAGGGATACCAAATTTGTGGGGTATTTCTGGAGGACATTGTGGAAAAAGTTGAGAACAGACTTGAAATTCAGTTCCAGGCATCACCCACAAACTGACGGCCAAACAGAAGTGGTAAATAGGAGTCTGGGCAATTTGCTGAGATGTTTAGTTGGGGATAAGCCCAAGGGATGGGATTTGATTCTACCATAGGCAGAGTTTGCTTATAATAACTCTGTAAATAGGAGTACTGGAAAATCACCATTCCAAATTGTATATGGGAGTAGCCTAAGGACTGCACCAGAGCTGAGGAAGATAGAACAAGGGGAGAGGACAAGTCCTGAAGCTGAGGAATTTGCTGAACATATCAAGCGTCTACATGAGGAGGTTCAAGCACACATTACCAAGATGAATCAAGAGTATAAAGCTAGGGCTGATCAAAGGAGAAGACATAAGGAATTCCAAGTAGGAGATTTAGTCATGGTGCACTTACGAAAAGAAAGATTTCCAGCCGGTACTTACAACAAGCTGAAAATGAAGAAATTTGGCCCCTGCGAAATTCTAAAGAAACATGACTCAGGAAATGCATATGAGGTGGAGCTACTAGAAGGTATTCACATTTCTCCCATCTTCAACATTGCAGATTTAACAGAGTATCATGATGATGGTGCAGATGAGGCGCTGGTTTTAGAGCCATGTCCAATTCCTGCTTCTAAGAAGGAGGAGATAGAAGACATTCTAGATCATCGTGTGGGTAGGAGTACTAGAAACAGGCACTATGAAGAGTATTTGGTGAAGTGGAAAGGACGGCCGATCGAGGACTCAACTTGGATTTCAGCAGCTGAGGTTTCCCATTTGGGATTTCCTCTACCATTTATAAAGTGACAGGGTCACTTTTCAATCTACCCTGGGTGTCTGATGCAAGAGCATCCAGAGGTATAAGGGCAATCCTGTGTCACCCAAAAAAAAATGTACTTAGACTTAGTTTCTGTTTGATGTGTTATCATTTTTGGATACCCATTTGGGTCAAATAAAGGTTCCAACTCTCATAGTTCCACTATCAGTGCGTTTGAAAATCCCGAAAAAATAGGAGCATGTATTTGGGCCATCATTTTGGTAAACTAGAAGGTGTGAATTGGCCAGATGAATGTAATCATGATTTAGAGCATTCCAGAAAAAGAATCAAGTCAATAGGCCCCACAGTTTGAAAGTTATTGCAGTTTTTCGGGTTTTGGAGACCTCCTAAGAATGCTTCAAAGTCAGGTTTGAGGCATTAAATGACCTCAAAAAGGGTCAAAAAATGGGGCTATAGAGCGCTTCGAGAGGTTTCTGAAAATGTAAACGGTTCGTCAATCGGAGCTACGGTTCAAAAGTTATGCATCCCGAAAGTTCGGTTACCATTTTTGGATTCTTCTAGATTTGCACCGACTTCTAACGCAGCTTCTGGAACCTTCTATTTTGTCGGTGGATGCCTACTAGCACTTTCTAGAATGTACTCCTAGTCCTTAACCCTCCGGGGTCTATTTAAGGAGATTTCTGGCATTGTAAAAAGCAGTTCGGAGTGGAGTTTGAGAGGAGGTACTGAAAGGAGAAATTATCTCTAGATTTATGCTATTGTAAGCCCTTAGGGCATGTTCTGAAGTTTATTTTCTCTGTACTGTTTGTAATAGCTTATTTTCTCAGTTAATATAATTTTCCCTTTCTGTTGTGTCCATTTTGTTCTTGGGTTGTGTCCCCATCAAACCAAGTGCCAACAACCATTGTTTATTACATAAGAGTTTTTGAATAACTCTGCCCAAAACAACTATTCCCCCATAGGAGAAGCATCAAACATCTAATCCAGAATAAATATAGCCCTGATTGTACTAGATTGATGCAATCGTTGCATCAATTAATCTAAATCAGGTGGGGGCATTACCCCAAGCATAACTCTAAGGTACTCAAAAGTATCCTTAGCCAATGGTTTAGCAAAGATATCTGCTATCTGCTCTTTTCTACTGACACACTCCTATCTGATTTCCTTTTCTGGTACCTTCTCTCTTAGAAAATGATACTTTATAGCAATGTGTTTTGTCTTGGAATGTAATATTGGATTCTTTGACATGTTTAGAATACTTGTGTTTTCACAATGAATAAAAATAGGTTTTGGAAACTCAATACCTATATCCTTCAATATTTGCTTCATCCATATGATCTAATTGTCGTCAGTAAATATGGTATCAGGATGTATGTCGACGGTATCAGGATGTATGCTGTCAGTATCAGGATGTATGTCGACGGTATGAGGATGTATGCTGTCAGTATCAGGATGTATGTCGTCGGTATCAGGATGTATGCTGTCAGTATCAGGATGTATGTCGTCGGTATCGGGAAGGTTCGCGTCAGTATTGGGAAGGTTCTTATTATGTAGCCGACGGACCCCTTCGGGAAGGTTCCTCGGGATGTATATATACCCCCTTCGGGATCATTGTATTCATCATATCAGAAGCATAATGTAATATCTGGCGTATGCGAATAATATAAGAAGTTCTACTATTCTTACTGCTATTTTGATCTACTGTCTATATGCATTGATTTCTTTATCCAGTACGGTAAACATTTGGTGCCATTGCCCTATGAACTTGGAGGGAGGAATGAAGATTAATGCCAAATCAGCTTAACAAAGATCAAAATAAGGTAAAGGGAAAAGATGGGATACGTCTTGTGCAAGAAAATTTAATTTTGGCACAACAAGCCGAACACAGAAGGAGGTTCGAGAAGATTGGCGACGGACACAGAAGTGCGAAGGAATTGTTGGAGACTCGACAACCGGTGGAGTCGGTGGAAGAAGCAAAGGAGGAGTTTTTGAATTTATATTTGCCGAGGGAAGAAAATCTTGACGGAAGAGAATCGACTCACACGGCTCGAAGTGTCGAGGGAGCAAGAGCATGGAGTGAACTCTTCGTCCACGATACACCTCCAGAATGGATAGATTCGCTTAACGGAGACCCTTCTTCACCAAAAAGCATAGTTGCCAGGATACAAACGATTGGTATCGGGATGCCAAGCGTTAGTGTCAGGATGGTAGGACCAAAGGAGAAGTTGCAAATTTGATGGTGATGGAGCAGCCGATCCCATCCGACATTGTAAAACATGCGAAACGATTTGGAGGGCGAATGGCATAACGGATACAAACGAATGGGTCCGGTAGTTTTCGGCTACCCTATGGGGTGTTGCAATTGATTGGTTCGCCGATGCAGATCCTCAGAACTTAACCACTTGGGACAACCTTAAGAAGGAGTTTATTGCCGAGTTTCAATTGCTCCGTGACAACAATGAAATCATAGTAGAGATATACAATACAAAACAGGGGAAGCATGAAACAGTCCGAGTCTACGCCAAAAAGTTGAAGGACTTGATCAATAAAATGGAGAATAAGCCGGCTGATGGGTTGCAGAAAAGACGGTTCATTGAAGGCCTACACCCAAAGTTGCGAAAGAAGATGAAGATTGTGCCGCCATCGTCATACATTGAAGTGTACAATTGGGCAACGAACTTGGAAAGTGAGCATAAGATGAAGAAGAAGAAGAGTAGTTCGTTTGATTCAAATGACAATGCATCTTCACACGAGGAGAGCAGTGATGACGAAAAGGACAGCAAGAAGGTCCGCGCCCTCCAATAGGACATGATTCGGATGATGAAAGAGTTTAAGAACATGCAAAAGGAGACAAAGGGAAACGAGCTATGGTGCACCGAGTGCAAGAAAGAAGGCCATACGAAGGGATTCTGTCCGAAAGATTAGTTTTGCGAGATTTGCTAGATCATGGGACATTCAACAAAGGAATGTCCTTTCAACCTTAAAACAAGAGCACCGTAGCAAGTGTTCCTGACACAGGAGGCGTCTATGTCGGGAGGGAGCGAGAACACCAGTACGTAGGGTGCCACGTCGGGAGGATACAAAAATAATTGGCGCGGTCAAAACAATAGCAGCAAGGACAACAACAATAATGGTAGCAAGAATCGAATTCAGTATGATGCGAACGGCCGACCGATAGTTCAATGTCACGCATGCAATTTGTGGGGCCATTTCGCCCGTGACTGTACAATGGCGAACACACCGAAATTGTTATGCAGATGGTGTGGACTCAGCGATCATGAAGATGCTAAGTGCCCGAAGTTGGGAGTAAATTTGATCACCGTCGGGACGGACGAAGAAGAGGTTCTAGCCATCACATGGAAGCAAGCAAAAGTATACCCCGATTTGATGGAGGAAAAGAAGAGACTAGAGGAAGCGCGGGCAGAGATCCAAAAAGCATCGCAGGCAGAGAAGGCACACCTAAAGGACACTACTGGTACCTCCGCACGGAACTCCGTAGAACAGAACATCGTACGACAAATATTACAAATAGAGGTACCCGTCAGAATAAATGATCTGTTGCTCACTATGCCCCAACTCCGTACGACACTCACGAACATAGCTCCAAGTGCTAAGTTGCCAGCAGAGCAAGGATAGGAGAAAGAAGGTGGCGCAAGTGCAGAAGATCCGATGTTGTTAGCCCTCTCATCCGGACGCCATTTGGCAGTCGTTGAAATGGGAATTATGGGGACTGTTTTGACAAGCACGATTGTGGACGAAGGGTCCGGTGTCAATGTGTTACCGGAGGACACTTGGAAAAGATTGGGACAACTGACGTTGTGGCCACCTACGTTCCAATTATTAACAGCGGACTAGCATGGGATCAAACCGTTGGGAGTCCTCACGACACAACTAGTGACGATTGGAACACAGCCATTCCTACTCGACTTCGTCGTCATTCCTCTGAAGAGGAGAGGGTATGATGCTATTCTGGGCCGTGGATGGCTAGTGCAAGCAAGGGTTAAGCACGACTGGAAGAAGAATACTTTATAAATGGAGTGTGGAGGTTGAAGATTCATAATTGACGTGTACACACAAATGATAGGTGAGGAGGCAGCATTGTCAGACTCAGAAGGTGAAAGCGAGAATGATGACGAGGGGAAGAAGAGAATGAAGCCTGATAAAGAGGGAGTATTGAGACTGGAAGGAGGGTCGAGTGAGGACGATCTAGACTCGTTGAATGGCCTTTTTCATTGGCAGATGGAGGATTACGAGCTCTTTCCGAGTTGTAATATGTTAAGGGTTGACGAAAGTAAGAAAGAAGAAGGAAATGAATGTCTGAAGGAATACAGGGAAGCAGAAGAAGGAAAGGCGGTTATGGCTGAAGCTGAAGGGAAGAACACATAGTACAAACCCAGAAGAAGGAAAGATTCCACCGTACGATCGTGCAGAAAGGAAATGTTATGTCGAACCACAGATATAGCAGAAAGGTGCCGGCAGTAAGGGAAACACATCATACGGTCTACACAGGAAACAAAGAGGAAGGGTTTAATAAAAGTTGTAGTAGTATGGAGTGGATGTGTTATTGATGGCAAAAAGGGGCAGCCGACGGAGTCCATGGTACTGAGCTTCGGGAACAAACTAGGTGACATGGAAAATCGGAGGGAGAGATCGTCTAACTTAAATAAACTTCGACGATCGTAGGTGCAATGGGCCACGGAGGTGACACGAAACAACCGCAAAGCGTGGCATGATAAACACCTGAAACTGAACAAGTTCCAACTAGGACAGTTGGTGTTGAAGTATGATGGACGAAACGAGATCAAACCAGACAAGTTTCAAGTGAAATGGGTTGGGCCGTACCAAATTTGGGAAGTGGGTGATAACGGAGAAATAAAACTATGGACACTAGACGAAAAGGAAGTGGTCAACACAGTGCATAGGTTGAAGATGAATGTCTACCATGAAAGAAATAATGCACCTCTGTGGACGAACAACTGAGACAAGAATGACTGTAAGTACTGTATATATGTAAATATTGTACATATGTACGATCAGTAAGGATAGTCAAAAATATAATAATAAATAAAATAAAATAAAATAAAAAAGGAAAAAAAGCGCCATATGGCGAAGTGACCGTACGACATTGTCAGCAGGAAATAAACACCGTACAGTGTTCCAAAGTCATATCACCGTACGACATCCAAAGTTATATCGCTATACATCATTCAAAGTTCTATCACCGTGCGGCTTCCAGTATACCACCGTATGGTCATCCAGAGGTGGCGTCAGGGCACATAAGAAGGATGTAGTAGGGAAGGCATTAGGCATTCGGTCTAGAGGCTTTGGTACCTGAAGGAGGACATCGTACGGGATGTGATTGGCATAACCTTGTGTACCACCGTACGGTGTCTGGAGGAGATTGTATAGCTTCATATCGTACGGTGTTTTCAATGTCACCGTATAGCACTTTAAAATGCTACCGTACGACCATCTTGGAACGACATCTGGGATATGGAGAGTATTGTACGACATCATCAAACAGCAGGATATGTTAATTTCATCACCATACGGTTCACTGTGAAACAGAGGAAAGGAGCACATGAGTAACGAATACCATACGGACTGATTAAAGAATTCGCCAGTATGCAAGCACCGTTTGGAAAGCAGGAAACACATAAGGGCCATACCTAAGTACCAACATCTGTACCATGCACGTACGGTGAGCAAGGACACAATATAAGAGTGCTATTGGAACACTCCATATAATACTAGGAGTAGTAAGCTATTAAATCAGTGATTTCATTTGAAGTGCCTAGTTGGAGATGCAGAAGAAGGGTGGCAGGAGCTTTTCTAAAAAAAATAAAAAAAATGACGACAAATAAAAAATGTTCAAAATAAGTAACACATGATGCCGAAGGGAAGAGAAATCCATAATCAGGTAGAAAACATAAGCGGTTGTCATAAAAAGTGTTGGATCAAAAGAAAATCACAAAAATGATGTTTTTTGTGGCTTCGAAAGTGCTAATTTGGTCTTGGCAGCAAGGGGCGCTGCCCATTGATCCCACCCTGTATTGCGACAAGGACCCCGTGGGGGTGCCGCCCCTCGACCCCGCCGAGGGCATTGTCCCCTAGACCCCCAGTTGTTGCAGTTATCAATTGTGGCAAGTCTGACTAGTTGATAAGACCTGGACCTACTACAGGCATGCAGTATCTGTGTACCAGGGGTGGAGGATCAAAGTGCAGCAGCAGAGAAAGTAGATGAAGGGGTGTAGGTGTTAGACCCTCTACCAGTAGCGAAGAAGAAGGATAAGGATGTTCGTTCTTGCTTGGCTGTCATCGCAGAGTAGAGTATGTCCCTGGCAGAGTTGGTGCTTACAGAGCGAAGAAGGGTAGAGGCTGGGCTGGAAGCTCGGGAGACGGCGGAGAAGGCTTAGGAGGAGATGGCCAACCAACTTGCCACTCAACAGATTGCATGGGAAGTAGAGCGGACAACCCTATTAGCACAGCTTGAGGAAAGTGCACGAGGGAAGCAACAGGCAAAACAACAGTTAGCAACAGCAGAGTAGCGTTTGGTAGCAACACTTTAGGAGAAGGACTCAGCAAAGAGGGCTCATGATCAGAAAGAAGCCGAGTGCTAGGAGTTGCATTGATGCTGAAAGAAGTTGTGGAGGAGAACTCTCAGATCAGAGCTGATTTGAAGGTCTAGACAGAGCAAGTGTATCAGCTTTGACGCAGCCGGTTTTCACAGTTTGAGACACAACCTTCTGGTTCATGATGTCTAAGTCTATGTTGTTTTATGAATAAATGTAGTTAGTTGTTGAGTTTTGTTCTGTGGTCGTCCGAAGACAATTTTTCTTTTTGGGGGGGATGATGTCAGTAAATATGGTATCAGGATGTATGTTGACAGTATCAGGATGTATGCTGTCAGTATCAAGATGTATATCGACGATATCAAAATGTATGCTTTCAGTATCAGGATGTATGCCGTCAGTATCAGGGTGTATGTCGTCGATCTCGGAAAGGTTCGTGTCAGGATGTATGTCGTCGGTATCAAGAAGGTTCGTGTTAGGATGTATGTCGTCGGTATTGGGAAGGTTCTCGTCGGTATCGGGAAGGTTGTATCAGGAAGTTTCTCGTTAGTATCAGGAAGGTTGTATCAGGAAGGTTCTTATTATGTAGTTGACATGTTGTATGTGGCCGACGGACCCCTTCGGGAAGGTTCCTCGGGATGTATATATACCCCCTTCGGGATCATTGTATTCATCATATCAAAAGCATAATGTAATATCTGGCATATGCGAATAATATAAGGAGTTCTGCTATTCTTACTACTATTCTGATCTACTGTCTATATGCATTAATTTCTTTACCTAGTATGGTAAACACTAATTACAATTGTTTGTTGCTGCCACATATTCTGCTTTCCCTGTAGATTGTGAATTGCAATGTTGTTTCTTTCTTAGCCAAGAAACCAATGTTTCTCCCAAGAAGAATGCACCACCACTAGTACTCTTTCTGTCATCCACATTACCTGCCCAATTTGCATCAGTCTATGTACACAAAGTGAAATCATGTGATCTATCATACCATAGCCCAAAATCTGATGTTCTCTTGAAATATTTGAATTATTTTTGCTGTTGCTAAATGTGTTTCTTTAGGGTTTGCTTGAAATATTGCAACAATTCCAAGTGCATTTGCTATGTCTGGCCTTGTGCGAGTTGGATATTGTAATCCTCCTATTATTGATCTATACCTTGTTTGCATTGCACTAGGAAACTCATCCTTGATAATTTGCATCTTGTAACCATAGGTGTACCAGCTGGCTTACAATTCTCTAATCAAAATCTAGTCAATAGATCCTTAAGATACTTGGTCTGTAATAGGAATATCCTATCCTTATTCTAATTTATTTGTAATCCCAAGCAATGTTTCATTTCACCAATCATAGACATTTCAATTTCATTCTTTATTTCTTCAAACAATTTCTCACTAGCCTCATCATTGCCTCTAAAGATAATATCATCAATAAATACTACAATGATCATTAATCCATCTGAATTTGTCCTTAAATACAAGTTATTGCTTGCATTACCTTTCTTGAATCCCAAGCTTAGCAAGTGCTGTTGGGTATGTGCAAGATCACGGTGGGCCAAAAACTGACAATGTGAAAAACAAGTCTAAAAGCACACAAAAACACTTTAGAAATCGTGTTGACTTTTTGCCCCAAATCCTAATACCAAAGCAAAAAACATTACCTAAGCAAATCGGATATGCAATATATTGGGTACCCGATCCATTTCCGCCCATACTTAGTGAGAGGAGTCCCATGGAAATTGAAGGGTTTGGATTCAAACTTAGTGAGAGGTTGAGATTCTCTGTGATATACCCCTTCAAGAATAAAAATATAATATTAGATTATGATGAATATAATGTTATTTAATTAATCTATTGATCACTACAGTTTATCAAGACATAAATATATTTGATCATATTATAACACCATCAATATATTTACTAACCGGTCATCAAATAAACAAATAATATTGATAATAAACTTAGACATCATATTTATTAAATAAATAATATTAATCAATTATAGTTAAACAATATAACCTAATACTAAACAAATATTATGTCACGTTGGCCTCTATCTATGACACATGTTTCAAGAGGCACGACTTTTCCTAGGTCCCTCCAATGGCATATTAAACTTGCCTAGTCATCGGATAAGTAAGGAGGAGGAGATATACATATATGGGAGATAAAATACAAGTGAAAGGAGAAGTAGAAGGAAAACGTCACCCATATTCATCCAACGTAGCCAATCTAATAATAAGAAGCATCTTTAAACATGGAGAGCAAAACCTTCATCTCCGACAACACAGATGTCTAGGACCATCAGAATCTCAGAAAAAGACAAATAACAAAGCATTCTATCCTCTACGTGGGTGACAGGCAGTAAAACGAGCATCCCATCGATAGTCAAACACAGACCGCATGAAATTCAAATACAAAATGATCATTGTGCTAAGCAGAATAGAGCTTGAAGAAAATAGAAGTTCTTTCATGCAAGCCAAAGAAGTCATAGGAATATGAGACCCGACACACCACACTGCCAACTTGAAGTGGATTGTGAATCGAACCAGTATAATAGACTGAGAGGGGTGAAAGGCATTAACATGCAAGTAAATTCACAAGTGAGAAGTAAGCTAGGAAAATATGGACCATAGAAGGAAGTTGCCACAAATCTATCATATCCTTGATGTCCAACACCAGGGAGAATTGGATATGTTGTCAACACACACAGGGAATACATGTAGATGACGTAGCCAAAGGAAGACCCCCGTGTATTAGATACCATGAATAGAGAAGTGGTATAGATGAGAAGGAAGGTGATTGGTGTTAAAATTCAATAAGACCATTTGGACAAGATTCCGTCAGCAACAGATCATATGCGGTTCACCATAGCCAAAATTAAAGACAATTAACAAGAAAGAAACATATTGGACAAAGAGATCACATTAAATAATATGAGGCTACAATATCATAGAAATAAAACATTGATATTAATAATTCATTGAACTAAAGAAAAGAAACAATACATTTCTAAGATAGGGGAAGGCAAAGTGGATATGATAGAGAGGATTTAACCAATTAAGGAAGATCAAGAATTTTTAGATAATTCTAAGAAGATTTATACAGTTCAACTTCAAGAGAAATAAAATTACATATTGATATAGAAAGCCTATAATTACATGATATCGAAATAAGAACTTATAGTTCTCATAGAAATCATGAAGTCAAAGTAAAGAACATATTCATATGAATGTTGAGTTTCTCTCAAGAAAACTTATGGACTAGAGGTTACTCATTTTAAATGTCAAGTTTCTCTAATAGGGAACTCAAGAATAGAGGGCATTCGCTTAGAATGTCGAGTTTCTCTAAAGGAGAACTCAAGGTCTAGAGGGCATTCAAAGTAGAATGTCAGATTCACAATTGGGATCCACAAAGGGATCTTTAGATGATCCATTAGAGGCAATATATATTGTAGAAGTCAAACATATGCATATGTCAGAGATAAGAGACTTGGTAGAGGTGGGATCTCTACCAAGTATGACAATTGCCTAATCGAGACGTAGTTCTCACCAGAGGGTTAGGTGATTGGAGAAAGGATTTCTTTCGGAGATTAGGATAGGTAGCTTGGGTAGTATTTAGACTAGTTTTTACTTAAATTTAATGTTGCTAATATGTTTTACATACCATTTTTGATATTGTACTGACAAATGGTTGCAGGTTAAAGCATTTGAACCTAATGGGAAAGCGGGGACATTACATTCTCTCCTTGATTCATATGATTAAAATTCAATTGGTCAACTTTATGCCTTTTTGGTTGTTATAGAGTGAGACAAATCAACAAATTTGTCGTTCAATTCTCTTTTTAATTACAAATCGCTGCATATATTTAATATTAATTGTTTATAGCTTATACTATATATATATATATTATATATTATTGTATATAGTATATATTTTAGCAAAAATAGAAAATATATAGTATAATCTTAATATATAATTGTATATAGTATGTATATTAAATTATAGTATATATTATAGTAATTATAACTTAGTAGTTATAATTATAATTTAGTAATAATATAATAAATATTATAATAATTATATAGGACATATCTCATTTGTTCGAATGGGTCAAAAGGGATCATAGGGTATCCTATGATCCTTTCGAAGCATTCCATGACAACATACATTCGTAGGGGATTCTAAGAGCTCTAAGGACATATCTCATTTGTTCAAATGGACCCATTTGATGATAATATATGTCCCTAGGAGTCCTATAGCCCCTAGAGACATATCTCATTTGTTCAAATGGGTCAAACCTTTTGACCCATTCCATGACAACAAATGTCCCTAGGGGTCTCAGGACCCCTAGAGACATGTCTCATTGTTTGAATGGGTAGGAAGGGGTCATAGGGTACCCTATGACCCATTTCAACCTATTCCATGACAACATACGTCCCTACATATCTCATTTATTCGAATGAGTCAAAAGGGGTCATAGGCTCCTAGGACTCTTAGAGACGCATGTTGCCATGGAATGGGTCGAAAGGGGTCACTTAGAGACGTATGTTGCCATGGAATGGGTCGAAAGGGGTCATGACCCCTTTCGACCCATTCCATGGCAACATACGTCTCTAAGAGTCCTAGGAGCCTTAGGGACAAACATATCTCATTGTTTGAATGGATCAAAAGGGGTTATGAGGTATCCACCTTTCGACACATTCCATGATAACATATTGGACCCCTAGAGACATATCTCATTCGTTCAAATGGGTTGAAAGGGGCCATAGGGTATTCTAGGCATCTTTCAACCTATTCCATGACAACATACATCCCTAAG
Source organism: Cupressus sempervirens (assembly GCA_028749045.1). Taxonomy (NCBI): domain Eukaryota; kingdom Viridiplantae; phylum Streptophyta; class Pinopsida; order Cupressales; family Cupressaceae; genus Cupressus; species Cupressus sempervirens. The sequence goes on along the minus strand of CM053792.1, from coordinate 360,612,864 downwards.
GACATACCTCATTTGTTCAAATGGGTGGGAAAGATACCTTATGACCCCTTTTGACCCATACCATGACAACATACATTCTAGGACCCCTAGGAACATGTATAATGTGCTTGAATGGGTTGAAAGGGGTTAGTAACATGGTTAGTCTAAACACCCAAAGGGAGTGCCACTCCTACCAAGCCATGACATCTCTACTGATTTCAATTGTTTTTTATCTAGGATATATACTCTGTAAGCTTTAGAGGACTCACTATAACTAACAAATATACCTTTCTTTCCTGACAGTTCTAGTTTGGATTTCTTTTCTTTAGGATCATGAATATATAAAGGAATGCCAGAAATTATTAGATGACTTAAGTCTTGTTTGATTCCTATGAAGACTTCTTCAGGCATTATATTTTCTAAATTCGAATGAGGGCATCTATTTTGAATGTATACTGCTGTATTTGAGGCTTCAGCCTAGAATGTTGTGTGGAGGTTTTGGTTGTGCATCATGGCTTTAGTTGCTTCAATAATAGTTTTGTTTTTCCAGTCTGCTATTCCATTCCATTGCGGATTATAAGGTACTGTATACTCCCTCTTAATGGCAAACAAATTGCAAAATTTTTTAAAATTTTCAAAAATGTATTTTCCCTCATTGTCTAATTTTTAGAGTTTTAATTTCCTTTACAATTTGATTTTCAACTAATGCTTTAAATTCTTTAAATTTCAATAATATTTCATTTGATTCTTTAAGCTTTAAAAAATAAATCCAGTTTTTTTTTGGAATAGTCATCAACAAAAATTATGTAATACAAAAATCCCCCTAATGAGGGTACTGAAATAGGGCTACACAAATCCGTTTGAATAAGTTTAAGTATAGTTTTTGATTTATGTTTACTATGTAGAAAGGATCCTTTGGAGTTATTTCCTAAAGCACATCCCTTCCAGGTTCCAATGTGTTTAGATTTTAGATTAGGTAAGCTTGTTACAATCTTTTCTATAGAGGGTAGGGCATGAAAATGGAGGTGTCCTAACCTTCTGTGCCAAATTTCATTAGTTTTGGAAACCTCATGATTTAATGCTTGGTTTTGAGCATTACAAAGTTAATATAAACTTGCATCTTTAAAACTTATAGTGATTACATTCTTGATTTTAGAATTCTTAGGCTAAGATAAATCTTTATTTTCCTAAAAGGTGACACGATATCCAAATTCCTCTTGATGCCTAGTACAAATAGTACATCTTTTAGTTACAGAGAAACTCTAGTTTTCAATTGTATTGAATAGATCCCGATTCCTTTCACTGTATAGGTGGAGTTACCCCCTTTTGTAACTTCTGCAGTTGAGCAACCTTCAAAAGTTTCTAACTAGTCTCTGAATCTAGTTATGTGTCGAGATGCTCCGCTATCAACTATCCAAGTATTCTTGTTTGTGTTTCGTTCATTTGATAACGCTAAAAAGAATAGTGAATTTTCAGCTTCCTTGACTTCAGCTATAGAGGCGTGTTTTTTCTTTCTTTCTCGGCAGTACATGTGAGTGTGTTCAAATTTGTCACACTTGTAGCATTGTATTTTAGACATATCTCTCCTCTTGTAGGTTTGATTATTCTTCGCCCTTTTTCGTTTGAAATTTCTTTTCTTCCCTTTATTGTTTGTGTTAGCATGCAGGGCTTGTATTTCTCCCTCTTTATTTGGACTGATCCCTCTTGTAATTGTTAAAGTAACTTAAGATCGTTTCTGCAAATGTACTAACATTGCCATTGTAACTGATGATTTTCAAATGTAGATTTGGATCTTATATATGTATAATATGACAAGAGGAAACATGTCTCTATAGTTGATCACCATTTAGTCTATAAATAACTATATGCATAACTCATCTTTAACATATATATAATATTAATATATTAAGCATACATGTAATATAATATTATATTATTATATTATTACATAATAATATATAATGCATAATATATATAATACATATTATATTACGTATATCATATATATATATATATATATTATAAATAAGATATAAATGCATAATATATAATATATATTATATTACATATATAATATATATAAGATACTTAGCTTAAGGACATTTTATCATCAATGAGGTAGCTTTAATAAAATCAATCCAACAGAGGCTACAACAAAGTCATGTCCCGTAGCTTATGTAAGTCATACATATACATAGACTCATGCATGCATATATACATACATACATATCTATATATATTCTTATTAGTAATATGAGACATAAAACAATATTCATATAAATCATGAATACAAATACTTAATGTAATGAGTATATCACTTCGACTAATGCTATACTTCAACACTCCCTCTTAGTAAGGGAGAAGTAACAAAAACATTTTATGAGACATCAGAATCAAGGATATCTATACACAACATATTATTTGACTTTAACACTCTGAAATAGTGACTAATCAAATAATTAAAATCACCAAGCTATGAACACTATCATAAAGTACATTATGATCTCTAATTGATCGAAACAATATCTAGAGTAATAATGAAAATGTTATCTATGATCTCTAATTGCCCGAAGCAATGTCTAGAGATGGCCATGATAACAAATGAGTTCGTTATCTATGATCTCTAATTGCCCGAAGCAATATCTAGAGATGTCCATGATAACAGGCCTATCATTTGCAAGATCGTCACCTTACAAACAATTACCTTCTCATCACCTTACAAACAATCAACTTTTGTTTGTCCGTTATCTATGATCTCTAATTGCCCAAAGCAATATCTAGAGATGTCCATGATAACAAGCCTATTATTTGTAGGATTGTCACCTTACAAACAATTACCTTTTGTTTGTTCGTTATCTATGATCTCTAATTGCCTGAAGCAATATCTAGAGATGTCCATGATAACAGGCCTATTATTTGCAAGATAGTCACCTTACAAACAATTACCTTCTGTTTGTTTGTTATCACGGTGTTCGGCAAAATCCAGTCTAAAGAACCATGATAGCAGGTCTACCATTTACAAGATCGTCATCTTATAATGGTTACCTTCTATTTATATGTCAATGAAAGATTGTCACCTTTCATTACATATCATATGTGAAATAGTAATTACCATGAACCTAGTCATAGGGTGGTACAAAGGGTTTTCACCTTATATTTCTCTCTCATAGAGAAGATATCATCGACATAGGATTGTATCTAAAAAAATTTCTCCCTCTGAACATCGATCCTGGGAAGTTAGGTCCTCTTGTTACTTCCTTAGAAATTCTCTTTACCCATGCATGCCTCTCAAACTCATCACTCCCTCATGATATACATAGGAGTAGGCCCATCAATATCATGCAGTCACCCACACGGATTTCTAGACTCCCTCTGAGTATCAATCTTCTAAGCTCTAAGATTGCCTTCGAAGAAGTGTCATACTCCCTCCTAATGTAGAAGAATCTCATAATCTCAATTATCAAAGATGCTTCAAGAGCCACACTTATCCATCTTGATCATTAGGGTGTTTGGAACTACTATCATTAGATTTAGTCTGCACAATATTTGGTAGCATATGTGAAGTACCAACCTTATTTTCTTGTAAGAATATCCTCAAACATAAAGGAAAAAATCAGAGCAAATAACCCTTATAGTAGTGTAGAATTACAATTAAGAGAGAGACTACAAATTAGATAAATGCAAAAGATACAAGTACTTATTTGTCCATGAGGGTCATGAAATATCACCTTTTCTAAGGATGGTTCAAGTGGGAATGAAACATTACCTATTATTCCTCCCCTCAATGTAAAATTCCTACTCTTATATTGTTGAACACTTTTACATCACATCAAATTTGACAACTTCTTTCTAAGTCCCAACTTGCTGTTTTCATTGATTGAAGCTCCAAACATTCATTAAGCTTAATAGTAGAAACTAACACAACCTCATCCACAACACGCCAATGTCTTGATTGTGTATGATTGTGCCGCTTGAATGACTCTACAACTCATATGTCAAGTTTCGTTTATCAAAGAGAGATTCATAGATAGTTTAATTAAAGTCACAACATTGATTTAAGATGTACACAAGGGGTAGGCCCATTTACATAGTTGCATGAATCTCAGTCCTCTTGACCATTACAATTTATTGATCACTGAAGATTCCACCACAACATTTGTTTAGTTCCTTTGAAGCAATATGATCGATATCACTGACAGTTGACGAAACCATATCCTCTATTTGTTCCCTTTGATAGATGTGTTAGAATCCCTCTAAATTTTAATTTTTCTCTTCCTGTAATAACATTCTTGGAGGAAAAGATCAAGGTAAACAATACTTATAATTCAAATAAGAATGTTAGTGATTTAAGTCATGTCTATTACTAACAACATAAATATATTTTTCATGATTCACTATATATATATATATATATCATCAAACATATGATGTATGTTCATTCATTCATAAATAAATATATATTCAATAATAATAGTGAATATCTAATAATCAATTCAGATATATATAATATTTTCATAATGTCAAACTATTTTGGAATAATTATTTGCGTACCTTCTTTTAGTCATATGCAATGTGATCTCAATGCCTAGACTAGAAGATGGTCAACTTGAGTTTTCACAGGATCTTCCATTAAGGGTAAGTTTATCTATTAAAAATACATATAGATCATTGAAATGGTCACTTACCTTAGTATTGGGATATATTATAGTTTGATTGAGTATGCGATACGTAGTCCTTCCCTTTGGAAGGTAACATGAGATTGTATCTCCTTGCAATGGCTCATCAAGTTACCTATCGAAACTAATCTCCATTCTATGTATAATGGATCAAAACCCAATATCTTCCCTCGTGGTGCCTATGTGAGATAGTGCTTGAAGTGTGAGGGGGTTTATAATTCATTCACCCTTTCTCTGATAATTACTTGCTTCTCTCATACACAAGTGCAATTGCGACGAGGCTCCAAACTCCAGGTTCAATAATGAAACATACAACAATCACTGTCATAAATATAGTGGGACATTTTCAGATTGCTAGCAATTAGCAAAGCCATGAATCGTGTATTGCTCTCACACAACACGACCTTTGGATACTGTCGAGTATGGAGTTTGGTGATGTGTCTTGAATTGAAACTGATTGGAATAGGTCATATACACCTCTTCACATATACTTCCTCCTATACATAATTGGTGTTAGATTATAGGAATCACTGCCAATTAATCATTTATCCAACTTTCATGTTTTATTGTTGCTCATTTATCTTCAAACATACTCCATTTTTGCGTGGGAATTTTATTCGCTCATTTAAATTCATGTTTTATTCCATAGAAGTATATGTTGCAATCTCAATATGGATACCCTTGCAACGTTGTAATCTCAAACTGTGTGTATTATTCTCTATGATAATACATGCTGTTGTATCTACGAAGTGTATCTATTGCGAGCTCTTACTATTGCCTCTGAAAATGCAAGAAGTGTTAGACCTTGCAACGTATCTTTCCCATTAGTGGATCATCCAACGTTACATCCTTGATGTGACCTAGTCGCTTGGGTAGGCTGGTTTACGACGTGACTTGGGTCTTGACCGACTGATTGATGTGTCTCAGAGAATCCACGTGATCGTCCTTCTTTCATTGTGTGTCCCACGCAATGGGAGTAAACCTTAATTCGGTGTCTCAATGTATGGTAAGGGAGTTTAGTATCTCTCTTAAATGCTCTCCTCTAATTGATTGCTTATTGATCTGTATGATGTGTATTCTACATTATATCCTCTTCGATAAAGATAAAATATGTGCCTTGATCTTCTATATGTATCGTGACTTTTATCCTCAGTGATATAAATTTCCAGTCGATGATTTGAAGATGCTTGTATGCTTTGTGCTATGATAATTCTAATATTGTACATTGTTTGTTATTTCCAAACCGCGGGAATTGAAAATTCTTGATATTATCTTTATTAACTGTTAATGCTCTTTTATTTGCTTATGTATTTGCAGTTTGACTCTGATACCATGTTAAAGTAACTTAAGATCGTTTCTACAAATGTACTAACATTGCCATTATAATTGATGATTTTCAAATGCAAATTTGGATCTCATATATGTATAATATGACAGGAGGAGACATGTCTCTTCAAGAGACATAAAGCGACATGTCTCTATAGTTAATCGCCATTTAGTTTATAGATAACTATATGCATAACTCATCTTATATATATATAATATTAATATATTAAGCATACATGTAATATAATATAATATTATTATATAATAATATATAATACATAATATATAATACATATTATATTACATATATCATATATATATTATATATATATAAGATATAAATGCATAATATATAATATATATTATATTACATATATAATATATATAAGATACCAAGTCAAACATACATACGTACATACATACATACATACATACATATATATATCTATATATTCTTATTAATAATATGAGACATAAAACAATATTCATATAAATCAGGAATACAAATACTTAATGTGATGAGTATATCACTTCGACTAATGCTATACTTCAACAATAATTAATCTTGATTCTTCCTGAAGGCAGACATTCTTAAGTTGATCAAATTTTGGTAGTTCAAGCCATGCATTAATCCCTTGAATAAAGGATTCCCAAGAAGCTAGTAACCCTTTAAGGGCTATCAAGGATAATTCCTTGTAATCTACATTATTTCCAAGAGTTGAAAGTCAATCTTTTGATTGTGAAATTCTCATAAAATATGATGTAATTGTTTCTCCTTTATTCATCTTGATATGAAGAAGTTGTTGTTTCATGGTCAACAGTCTGCTTGTATTATTAATTTCATGTGCATTTTGAATAGTCACGAACATATCATAGGCTCTTTTTAGTCTTGATATAGTTGGTAGTATATGATCCTTTATATCATCTATAATAATTTTCATGGCTTTATCGTTATGCCTTTTCAATATTGTTTTATTTGGTTCATTGTCAGGTATGGTTTTGTTTTCTTCCACATATGATTCTAATTCAAGTTCTTGAAGAATGATCATTATTCGAAATCTCCATGACACAATGTTTGATGCACCTTTGAGCCCATTCTCAAGTCTGACACCATTCACCACGGTTGCACTTTTGAATAGAATAGATTTTTGTGAGTTTGAAGTTTGAATGGTAATTTCAATATCTTATTTGAACTCTATCAAATATGCTCTGATACCATGTCAAGGACTCTAGATCTGCGATAGAGATCAATTTCTTTTTAATATTACTTACAGATTAATAATCTTGAAATTACTGAATGGAATACTTCATTGATTATACACTTCTGCAATTGTATAACAATTACTAATATATATATATATATATATATATATATATATATATGAGTATTAATCTTGAGTATAATCTCTATTACTGTATTGCAGATTTAACAGGACTGATATTGACCAAGATTAATATGACTGTAGATGTAGAAAGGATTGATTGCTAGTAATAGTATGCTATTTCTGTAATTGATATTTTCCAGTGATGACCGAATGTGAGTATATAAAACTTTGAACAGTCACACCCCACATAGGGGCATGACTCTATATGGCTTGGGCCACGCAGAGTCATGACCCTACGCGGAACTGAGCCACGATAATACAAAACATTGCTTCACAATAAAACTCAAAGGACACTCGATATAATTTACTATTATTATATGCCACAGTAATATGAACATAAGCCATGGTTCATAGATGACGTCAATGTTACTATAAGCATAATCGCTGGTTTATCAAGAGCACTGGTTTGAGTGTTAGGGAAATATGAGATTAGATTATAATCATTTAATTTGAAATAAGAAAACATCAATAGGGGCAAAAGTTTCTTCCAAATCAATTCCTTGCTATGAGTATCCTTTGCATAACAACCTTGCTTTGTTTCTTACCAGTTCACCTTGTTCATTCATCTTGTTCCTGAATACCCATTTAGTACCAATAACATTCTTATCTTTAGATCTTGGGACTAATTCTAAAGTCTTGTTCTTCTCTATCTGATCAAATTCTCTCATATTTTATGTAGTATTCATCTTTGCATGCCTCATTTGTTATCTTAGGTTCAACTTGTGATATCAAACAAACTTCTTCTCTTACCTAGTTTCTTGTTAATACTCCTTTGTTTGTGATTCCAATTATCTGCTTCTTAGGGTGATGCCTTGCAACATACTTTGGTGTCCTCTGTTCTTCTCTAATCTCGTGTTTAGGTTCATCTCTAGGTTCCTCAATCTCTATTTGTAAATCATTATTTGTCTTATAAAATAGTTCCTGTTCTGCATTCTGATTATTAGGTCTCTGACTTGTGCATGTTTTTAATCAGAATCATAATCGAGTAGTCTCTAGCTTTGATTTAATCATCTCTTATTATTTGCATTTTGACTGTGAATTTCATGAGGGTTTCAACATTGGCTTAAGAAGAGGACTGATTCATCCATTTTGTTGGCACTTTGAGCTATTGAAATACATAGTGAATTGTGTTATGAGTCTAAGAACTGTTCTAGATATTGGGTTTGACAAATTGGTGCTGAAGAATACCAATTTGATCACATTATTTGTTATGATTTGCTACTGATTTGGATGTCCCTCTCTAGCCTTCATTTTGGTTCAAAATATTGTTGCTTTGAAGGTGTTTATGAGCTGCAACTTGGCATTTTGATTTGCTATTGGATTCTACACCGAGTGGCCAGTTCTGAGAAGTTCTGGCAAATAGCTCAACAATATGTTTTTTCTTAGATAACCATTACCGTCCAACAATTCCTTTTCAGATTTCAATACAATACTACTTTGATTAGGAACCTGAATAGAAAACAGTGAAGTTGTATTGTATTGAAATCTGAATATGAATTGTTGGGCAATTGTGTTTGTCTAAAAAAAGAAATATTGTTGAATTATTAATTTCCTTTTGAAATTGGATTCAATAGACATGATTATTTCGAGACATTATGTTTATTTTCGAAATCTTCTCAAACAAGACGTTCTTAATACACCACAATATTCTAACATAAGAGGATGAGAATTGTATATCATTGAACACAATATTTAGTCAGAGTTAGAACTTATAAATCACACTTATTATTAGTAAATACAAAGTTTTTGTTCTTGATTTGTATTATTGTCAATTAAGAAGCTTAATGGTTTTTTTTAAAATTTGAAAATATTCTCAAATTTAGGCAATGGGACGAATACATGCTATTCTCAATGATGGGACGGTGCTCACTGATATTGTGGTATGTCATCTCTCATGTTGAATCGTTTAATTTTTTTGTGTTACATGAACTAGTAAGGAGGAATGTTTGTTTATTGCAAATAAAACACTCAAGTAAAATATTGAAGAGAGATTGTGAATTTCATTCAATGTGTTGTTACCCAAAATTGCTACCACTAAAAAATTGTGTTTAATCACATTTGTAACCAATGTTTAGACATTCTTTTCGTACATGTCAAATTCGCAGAGTGTTCACAAAACTTATATGCCAAATGTAGTGATGAGTGACTTCTTGAAAAATCATTAATAGTTCTTCTAAAAGTTGTGGCTTCTTTTACCCCAAAACTGATCAAAATCTTGATAAGACTTGAAAAATTTTGCTGGATAAATCCACTAATGGGCATAGGATCATTGTTTTCTGCCTCATTTGTGTTTGGTCACACGATTGGCAACAACTTAATGTCCCCGTTGGTGCTAAGCCAATTCCTGCATATTTATTCAATTTCTATGTTTTTTGAGGACTAACCAGTTATTATCTGTAATGTTCCCACTATTAAGTTTATCTTGGGACAAGTAATATATGCAAAATAGATGTCAGAATTCAACAATAATAAGTTTAAACATACTATTCTATCCTCTAACTTGACCCCAACCTTAGAAACATTTCTAGATAAGGTTTCCTAACCCTTAGTTATTCCACCATCTTCTTTAGAGTACACACCTCAAGGTTCTTGGACAGGACATCCTCTATCCAAGGCCAATCACTTATGCATATGTTGACATCATTAGAATATTTTGGCAATCATCTACTTCTCATCTAGCCATTCATACAGGGTTATTTCTTGCACTGGCATGATAGCCTTTTATACAAGGACCTCACTTCTTGCACTGACACTATGAGATTATATTTGTCATTCATTTAGCCATTTAGCCATTTAGCCATCCAACCGTACAGTCAACATCAGACAAACTTGTATGGCCTGCACATCTTCGTACCCTACGAACATCAACTGAAGGTGTTTTGTGAATTTTGTTTGACCTGTAGCCTATGAATTGGAGGTGATAGAAGTTGTCTCTCAGACAAGCTAAGTCAAAACATTATAGTGGTATCAGAGCAAGTGATCCATCCAGCCTATTGACAGTGAATGAAAGTTTATAGTCGGAAACGAAGGACATCCTACTCAATTGATAGAATGGTAGATTTGCAAGGACCCACTCCTTTTGAAGTTGTGGCATTACGGAGAGAGCTTTTGAGGAATCAGACACAAATTAGTGGCACTTAGCGACTTATGGAAGAAACTTTGTAAAATTGGCTGAAAATAAAATCTCTGGCGAACAAAATGGTCAAAGTGACAATTTGGTGTCGGCAAAGGCAAATCCTCATAAGGGACGCTTGTGACCCTCCATGCCAACTTTTCCTCCACAAATGGAGGTGCTGCATGGAGGAAGGGTACCGACCTTTGAGGAAGTTCAAGAATAGTTGAAAGAAGTTTGGAAGAATGCAAACTTGGAAGGGGATATATCCTACAAAAATTATATAGAATTGAAAATGTAATATTCTAGGGGCAGAAATCGAGGATATTTTAGTGATGATCTCAAAAAGAAGCTGAGTAAAGTGAATCTTTTTCCATTTGATGGATCCGGATCAATATCTTCTCAAGCGTGGGTAATGAATGCCGATACCTACTTTCAACTCAACCGAATGCCAGAAGATGAAGCAATTAAGTTTGAGCACTCCACATGGAGGGAGTGGTGCATGAATAGTGGCATCATGACACAATTACATTAGGGCATGAGTGAGTAAATACTTATGCAGAAGACGTTGAAAGGTTGATAGATTGGTTTGATGGAAAAGATTCGAAACTTAATTTTAAAGAGCTGGCGCAGTTAAGGCAAACAGGATTGGTTGATCATTACATCACGAAACTTCACTAACTCTCTATTCTGGTTACGAACCTTTTTGAAAGGAGACAGATAGTACTATTCATGGATGGATGGATAGAACTATTGAGAGGTTTGGTAAATAGTTTCATTCTTACCACCCTCTCGAAGGCTATCAAAAAGGCGAGAAGCATGGCATCATCATTGTCATCTTCCTCTTGAGGTTACTTAGACTCCAAATTGCTATTGGTTCTTAGGGACAGAGTCAACAAACCTCCACCGAAGAAGCCCTCATTGGACGAAGCTACCAGACAAGAACTCTCAAGGAAGAAATTATGTTTCACTTGTAAGGTGTCGTGGGAACTTGGGCATAGATGCCCTAGTAAAGGAAAAATACACTGCATTGAAGTCATATTTGATGATGAGGATGATTAGGAAGGTTTATCTATAGAGGGAGGTCACCCACAAGAGGACACCAAGGTGGTCAACCTAAATTGTATGGAGAAGCTTGCCGCATTAGTATGTTGCAGAGGAACCATCGCCTTAGCTGGAAGCCTGAGATGTACGATATTCCGGATACGAGGAACCCTTCAGGGACAAAGGGTCATTGTGATGTTGGACAACGAAGCCACTCTAAACTTTATAAACTCATGATTGGTGAAATGAAGAGGTATACATACACAGGCACATGTAGGATTCCAAGTCAAGGTTGTTCGAGGAACACTTACCTTGCATGCACCTTGTTCCCTAGCTGAGTATTACCATGGCTAATCACACAATGATAGAGGATTTCTTTAAGTAGACTTGGATGATATGGAGGTCATACTGAGCATATAGTGGATGGAGTCACTGAACGAATACACTCAGAGCTTCAAACAGACGGACTTCACTTCTATTGTCAATGGAAATAAGCTTGTTCTTAGAGGGATGCCCAATGAGGGACCGAAGGAAGTTTTTTGCACAATGAATGAGGCCATTTTCCGGCATGATGACATTGTGTGGGCTGCATAGTGCTTCATTTTTGCAGAACCAATAAAGGGGCAACAAATGTACTAGGAGGATGATGAGCTACATGCTATTTTGGATACACAGGATAAAGTTTTTGTAGACAGTTCTCTTGGCATACCAACCCATTGTGGTTTTGAGCATACCATTGAATTGGAAGCTGACACCAAACCAATTATGATCAGGTCATATTGCCATTCTAGAAAATTCAAAAATGAGATTGAGAAGACAATTTAGGAACTACTCGAGAAGGGATGGATCCGTCCCATCTCTAGCCCTTTTGCATTATCAGTGGTGTTGATGAAAAAGAAGGATGGGACATTACGAATGTGTGGACTACCATGCATTAAACAAGAAGACAATTAAAAATAGATACCCTATTCCCAGGATCGATGAATTGGTAGATTGGTTGCATGGTGCGGTTTACTTCTCTAAAATAGATATTCGCTTTGGAAACCATCAAATCTGCATGCAAAGGAACATGTGGAAAAGATGGCTTTCCGTTGTCACTATTGGCATTGAGTTCTTGGTTTCCCCTTTTCTCTCACCTCTTTTCCTATATGAAGAAGAGAGCTCATTGTATATTTTCATCTTTATTCTAGACAAGGAGGCTATGCTTGGAAATATTGTATTTTTTCAAACTTTTTGTTTCAAGGTGCATTTTTCAGATTTGATGTAACAAGCTATTTCTCCTAACCTGGAATGCAATTAATAAAACATTGAATACGTTACTTTCCATATTCACATGCTTGAAAGATAGTTATAACAACTATTTTACATATTCATATAACAAATTAACTGAACTCTAGTTAGTTTCTTTTACCAACATAATGAAGCAAAGTTTAATTGCTTAACCAACTGCTTGAAATTATTGAAAAGGATTATAATATTAACAACTAACTAAACATAATTTCAACTGAATGTGAAGAATATACAGAAGTAAAATACTCATTAAAATGAAGTATACATGGATGCAGTTTCATTCTATGTTGAGCAAGTCTTGGCATTAGGTGGAGAGGAGAAGCATTGTCAAAGGCTTTAACCTCCCAACTACGGACCCTAACTATCCCCACACTATCTCAATTGAGAGAGGCCCTCCCTACACGAGAACATGCATGGGAACACCCCTAACTTGCCACTGTGCATCTTGGTGTTAGATTGTCAACTTCACAGCCGACTAGGCAGTGAACTCTTTTCAACAACCAATCCATCCTACTGCAAGCTATCTTGACCTCTAGTGATCATAGAAGCAAGTATTGCACTAACCTACCTTGGCCAAAGATTTGCATGGGCACTCTGTACCTGATCATCCACTCCCGTCTTGACAACCAAGACCTATAGCCTTTGATCACAATGAGCTGACTTAGTTTAATATATTTTCTTATATTCATTTATTGATTATCTACCTCGTGACTTGCAGGCTATTTCACATAATCATTTGTTATCAACGTACACCCTTCATCTCAACCTTCTTGGTCATCCTTGAAGAATCTCAGTGTGGCTATTCGTGATTCTTTATTAAACTTTGTTATTTATAGACAAGATTTCTCTACCCAACTAGGGCTCATAACAGTTTTACAAAAGGAAGGTTCCTTGGCATTTCATAATATTATCAATAACTCAGTGATAGTGCTTCTCTTTATCTCAGAGACATGGATTATGCCCCTGTATAAAATCTGCACAAAATTGTGATCTTCCTCATTTATTTGAATATTTGAAAATAAATTATGACAGTATATAGTAGATGAATCCGATCGCTTTTATGCACTTAAGAAATCAACTATGTAATCATATCTTTTATTTTCGGACCCTAGTTCTTTTGGCTCTACTCATGATATTATAGTTTGTTTATGCTACGTGCTTTAAAACACAGAGCCTACAATTATGAATAATGAGAAAGAGATGTGCAGAAAGAGTGCACGGCTTGGCTTGCAAACAGAGGTAATTGTCACCCTCGTTTGTTGATGGATCGTAAATGCTTGGCATGGCTCCTTGACTGTATGCAATAGAATCTCCAGCTACGACTATGAACGGTGGTTACCAAAAGAGATAGAGGGAGGCTTTGAACAATTTGCAGCTGCTAAAAAATAATAGAGAGCAGTAATGGAAATATGGAGGTAATCGTAGATAAGAAGTAATTATTGGAAGCAATCATGGGTATAGAAACAAACACAGATATATGAAAGTATTCACCAAGATGGATGCAAATCGTAGATAGGAATGGCTAATTGATCTTGCGGGCCTTGAAGATGCTTGCTTCACAAAATATTTTCTCTCGAATGGAGTTACGAGAAAGATAATAGAAAGGTGGCGAAAAGGAGTTACATTCTTGATTCAATATTCAAAAAACCACAACAATTAAAAGGGTGACTGAGTTTTGACCCTAAAGGCAATCTTAGTATTGTCTATCAGTGCAAAACACTTAGTCATTAGCTTGGACATGTTGGTCAGTCAACACTGCGACCAAGCCACTATATAGGACCAGCAACTATAATGGTGAAGTGTACATAATCATTTCATTTTGAGCAATAGCTAATGTCGAGTATACATCAGAGTTGCCACCAGTTCAGTTAGTGCCGAGCTAACATAGGAGCCAAACAATTCAGAGAAGGAAGATAGTGTGGTTGTTGAGTGATTCAGGAGACAACAAATGCTGAGTGAGATAGAGGGACTTGTAGTATAAGCCGAGGGACAACATGTAGAATAGGCATGACTGAGCGTCAGAAGACTATTAGTGTCAAGGAAGATAGTTTTTGTATATGAGTTTGTAATGGCATAAAATCTTATGTAAATTGTTTTTGCCGAGCTGGAAGCATGATTTGAGGATCAAGGAGAGAATCAAGGAGGTGATTACGCTTGCAATTACATAATCATTAATCCCTTTGAAAGGTAATCAACCAATTAGATAATTTGAAATACTAAGCAGCAAAATGGATAGATCTAGATTGTTGGATAGGATCTAGAAGTTTCTTAGATGACTATAAAAGAAGGATTTAAGATTGGATTGCGTATGGTTGCTAAGTTGTTGACAAAGGATTGTGTAAGTGCAAAGTTTAAGGTGAATTAGAGGTACAAGACATAGGTGACCGAATGGTGTAGTGAGGAGTCATTGAAGATCAATCACAAAGAGGTGATATTACATTGGATAGAGGAGATTTGTATCAGCATTCTAGTTCAAACCGAAGGATCAAGGTACTTGTAATGTCCCCTCTTTAGTTCGACATGACATTGATCATGGATTTTGCCTATTCCAGACTCTCGTAGGCAAATGGTGTGGAGAGAGAGTCAATTTTGCGGATCAGATGGTCATATCTTGCTCTTGAAGAAGTGTTAAGAGGTTATATTTTATTATTATGTGTTATTGGGGCCTACATGTTATAATTTTAAGTTGAGTTGCACTTTTTATTTTATAAAATTACTTTATTATAAAAAGTGCATTATAATGAGATTTTATAAAGGATGTTTCTAGAAGTTATAGAAAAAGTGCATTATAATGAGATTTTATAAAGGATGTTTCTAGAAGTTCTAGCAACTTCTTAGAAAAGTGAATAAATAGGGGGCTGGGCCTCTCATTTTGGACATGCTTGGATTTGAGATTTCTTCTACTTCTTCCATTGTGGAGCAAATTTGTAGTCTCTTGGGTCTGCAAATTATTTGATCTTTGGGAACGAATCACTCCCTTGGATTGGCGACTTTGAGGGTGTGAAATATCACCTGAATTGTTGCATTTGAGGAGTTGGTAATTCAGCCATCTCATTTGGACTTCATTGAGATTCAGTTATAAGGGTTTACTTTGGTTGGAATAAGGGTTTCAGTTGTGCCCTAGCATTTGTGGATTGATTAACAGGGTTTGTAGACACAGTTGTGCATTATTTTCAGACTGCCAGTCCAGGGTTTGGACCCACGTTTTTGCTCATAACTCCTAATTGGCTTGACGGATGAATTTCATATTTTAGGGGGTTATTCAGCAACCCTAGGCGCCCAGATTTATTGCTTTTGGAGTGACAAAAAAAAAAACGCTGCAATATTTTTATCTAGCAGCCATACCAGGCTGTACCTGTACGACCCTGTCAGTTGGGCAGCAGCAGCAATTTTGTGAGTCGGTTTGGGGCAGATTGTGAGGTCTTCGTGTGGCATTAATTCAGCATTCATGTCCGGCAAAATTGGAGCTATTCCAGGTGCTGTAAAAGTTTCGTCATTTGCATTCCAAATCTGAACTGGGTTATTGTTCATATCATAACATTGCATTGTCAAGAGCTTGATGTATTAGAAGTGCATAGTTGTGACAGTCTCTCATTGTAATCAGTTCTATTTGCTGTCATAAAAATCAAAATTGCATTGGACTTCATATTTGAGTTTCATATTGTCATCTATCTCTTAGATTGGTAGTGTTATAATTTGGAATTGTTGTTCATACATTATTGGCATCATATATTGAGGTTTCGTTGTACAACAATTAGTAATATTGCAGCCTTATTCGGTTACATGCCAACTGTTTGACAAAATTCCTAAGTCCAGTTCGAGGGTTTCAGTGGCCTTTATAGTAAGGGTCATTACAGTGGTATCAGAGCTATAAGTCCTGCCATCCTGTGGAGGTCTTATAGGGAATTTGGAACAGCTGGATAGAAGGGAAAGTGTTTGACGAAATGTCAAAACACTAAAATCAGAACATTTATGTTTGAGCATGCGACAGAGGCTTTATAATTTCCGCAACACCAAAGCAAGACAAGATAGGATTTTAGACCTGCAGAGCGAACAGTCTAGCTCATCTGTACAGGTGGATATAGAATCCAGCCATACAGACACAGGGGAGGTATTCTTTGATCAAGACTACGACTACAATATGGATAGAGGCGGGAATGCCTATCCAGATCAGCGAGAGGAAAGATTTTTACAGTTATTAGACACCTTGGCATAGGGACAGCGATTAGCCGAACAAAGAGCACAGGAACAAAATCAGAGAATGGAGCTTATGATACAGATGATGGCTCGTCAAATGGGGTTGAACACTAACATAGGTGGACGAAATAATCAGAATGGGAATAATCAGGATGGGATACATAATGGAGGCGAACAAATTGGGAACAATTTCGGTCATGCACCCCAGCAAGCTAGGACAGTGAGTTCGAGACCTATGATTCCCACGTTCCTTCCTAGAGCTCCAGAGCAGCCAGTACCAGAACCCCAGATCACTGACATACAGGATCAGCTGAGGAGAGATTGGGAAGCAGGAGGTCCAGATTTTACAGCTGCAATCACCTTTAGAGAGTATACGGATGTGTGGATGAAGCATATGCCCCGTGGACATGACAGGACTCAGAGCTATGAGCTACGAAAGAAAGTAGGGAAACTTCAGTTACCATATTATGATGGCTCAGGGAAGTCTACAACAAGAGCTTGGGTTCAAAAACTTGACACATACTTTCAATTGAACCCTATGTCTGAGGAAGAAGCTATTAAGTATGCAGCAATTCACCTGGATGGGTTAGCACACGAGTGGTGGCATCATGGTATGATCACTATGGGTCATGCACACATTACCTCATATGTGGAGTTTACGGAGAGACTGATTGAACGTTTTGATAAGAAGGATCCAGAACTCCATTTCAAGGAGTTAGCTTAGCTTAAACAATGGGGATCATTGGAAACATACATTTCAGAATTTCAGAAACTTGCAGTGTTAGTAACAGATGTATCTGAACGGAGGCTATTGGTTTTATTTATGGATGGGCTAGTTGATCCGTTGAGAGGGTGGATTAAAGCTCTCAGCCCTCCCACTTTGCAGGAAGCCATTAAGAAAGCTCGTGACATGGATTCCTTTTCAGCTTCTAAAAATAAATTCCAGGCAAAGAGTTTCCCTTCAGGAAAAGATAGGGACAGGAAACCCTTTCATAGAGAGGCACAGCTACCTAAGGAGGAAAGTAAGAGGTTGGACAAGGAGACACTTAATGACTTGCGTAGGAAGAAGCTATGCTTCTATTGCAAAGGCCCGTATGAGTATGGCCATGACTGTCCTATGAGGCCAAAAGGGAAGACCAACCGAGCAATGTGGGCTTATTACGAAGGCTCAGATTCAGATAGTTCAGAACATCATGATGAGGATCCTGATGAAGCAGAGGGAGAGCAGGAGATAGACAGTGCAGGGCAACAACAGGGAACAGAGCTACATTTACAGGAAGCACGACTGTCTAGTATCCAGAGAGAGGGATCTTTCAGACTTCGGGGAGTTTTGGCTGGGCAGAAGGTTATTACATTATTGGACACAGGTTGCACACATAATTTCATTGATGCACGATTTGTGGAGAAGCATGGACTCATTACTGAGGAGTTCGTGGGACTAAGAGTCAAGGTAGCTGATGGATACACTCTTCGTTGTGACAGGATGGTACGAGACCTACCTTTGCGCTTGAACAACTATGAGTTTAAGGCGGACTATCATGTGGTCAACATGGGTGACATGGATATAGTACTTGGAATGCAGTGGCTACATTCATTGAAGGTGGTTACCCTGAGACTAGAGGATATGGAGATACAATTCGAAGTGAATGGTAGGACTCATGTGCTTAAGGCTATCCGTAATGGAGACATCAGGACTATCTCATTTAGGCGGCTGGAGAGATTAAGTAGGCATAATGATATAGAGTGGGCAGCAGTTTGTACTTTGACACCTACACAGGAGGAGCAACATAAGACGGAATATCATCCTGATATTCAGAAATTGAGGATTAAGTACGAAAAGGTATTCAGTGAGATTCCACCAGGCAGGCCACCGGACAAAGGCATTGATCATATTATTGAGCTGGAGGAAGGTGCTAAGCCTATCATGATCACACCATATTGACACCCAAAGCGACTCAAGGATGAGATCGAAAGGACCATCGAGGAGTTGTTAGCTATGGGGCACATCCGACCAAGTAAGTCACCTTTTGCATCTTCTATTGTTTTGGTAAAAAAGAAGGATGGAACTCTTCGGATGTGTGTTGATTATAGGGAATTAAATAAGAGAACCATTAAGAACAGGTATCCCATTCCTCGCATTGATGAGTTGATAGATGAATTGCATGGGGCTTGTTATTTCACGAAAATTGATTTGAGAATAGGATATCACCAGATCAGAGTCCGTGAACAGGATATTGAGAAAACTGCTTTCAAATGTCATTGTGGGCACTTTGAGTTTGTAGTCATGCCTTTCGGTCTGACCAATGCACCTGCCACTTTCCAGTCCACTATGAACAGAGTTTTCCACCATCAGTTGAGGAAATTCGTGCTGGTGTTTTTTGATGACATTTTGATCTATAGCCGATCATGGCAGGAGCATCTAGAGCATTTGGAGACAGTGTTGAGCATTTTACAGAAGGAATCCTTGTATGCAAAAGAGTCCAAATGTGACTTAGGGATGACCGAGCTGTTATATTTGGGACACATTATTAGTGCAGATGGAGTGCGGATGGAACCTGAAAAGATTCGCGCTATTGTTGATTGGCCTCCACCAGAGAACCTTACACAGTTGAGGGGGTTCCTTGGTTTATGTGGTTTCTATCGCAGGTTTGCCAGTGGCTACTCACGACATGTAGCTCCCATGATAGATCTACTGAAAAAAGGGGAATTTGTGTGGACTCAGAAGGCACAGGACTGTTTTATGAGATTTAAGGAGATAATGACTACGTGCCCAGTTCTAGCATTACCTGATTTCACGAAGCCATTTGAGCTTCAATGTGATGCATCTGGAGAGGGAGTAGGTGCTGTACTTATGCAGAATAAGCACCCCATAGCTTATGAGAGCAGGAAGCTCAGAGGCCCCGAGCGTTCATTCAGTATATATGATAAGGAGATGTTGGCCATCATGCATGCTTTGGCCAAATTCAGACAATATCTTGTGGGTACCAAGTTTTGTATTAAAACTGATCATAACAGTTTGAGGCATTTCTTGGGACAGCGGGACCTGAATGATCGCCAGCAAAAGTGGGTAAGTAAGTTGCAGGCATATGATTTTGACATCTCATATGTCAAGGGAACTCAGAATGTTGTTGCAGATGCTCTTTCTCGAAGACCACACCTCACTCTTATGGTTCAGATATCAGAGGATTGGCGACACTTGATTATAGCAGAGTATGCCAGGGATACATGGGCCTCTGATATAGTGGAGGGAACAATGATTGATACCAGATACACACTTGTAGATGATTTAATCATTTACAAGAACAGGATTTACTTAGTCCCAGGATCGAAGGTTAAGCAACTGATTTTGAGAGCATTTCACGACTCACCGACAGCAGGCCATCTCGGGTACTTCAAGACTTATAGGTCAGTTCGAGAGCGGTTCACTTGGAAGGGGCTGAAAGCTGATGTTTTGTAGTACGTTCGAGAGTGTCTTGTTTGCCAGCAAAACAAACAAGAACACACCTATCCAGCAGGGTTCCTACAGCCACTTCCGATCCCTGACAGGAAGTGGGAGTGCATCTCCATGGACTTTATCACAGGTTTGCCCAAGGTACAAGGACGGGATTGTATTTATGTGGTGGTAGATAGATTAACAAAATATGCTCATTTCTTTCCTATCACCACTACCCACTCAGCAGCTCAGGTGGCAGAGGTTTTCTTTCGAGAGGTTTTCAGATTGCACGGATTGCCTCGGAACATTGTGAGTGACAGGGATAGCCGTTTCATGAGTCATTTTTTGGCAGGAGGTATTCCGGTTATGTGGCACGGAGCTTACACCCAGCACTAGCTATCACCCACAAACCGATGGTCAGACGGAGATTGTGAAGAAATGGGTGGAAGCGTATTTAAGGAATTATGTGGTAGCTCAGCAGCGAGCTTGGGTCAGATGGATATATCTCTGCGAGTGTTGTTACAATACTACATATCACATCACTATACAGATGACACCCTTCATGGCACTTTACGGTTATGAAGCACCTAGTTTCTTGGATTTGTTGTTGGGCGACAGCCGGGTACCCAGTGCAGGAGAATTATTACAATAGAGTAAGGATATAGTTGCTACTCTCAAAGATAATATTGCGAGAGCTCAGAACCAGCAGAAGCGGTATGCAGACCAGAAGAGGACTGAGCGTAGTTTTGAGGTGGATGATATGGTTTACCTCATGTTGCAGCCATACAGGCAATCTACTCTTAAGAAGAGTGGTGCAGAGAAACTCAAGCCACGCTATTACGGACCATTCAGGGTTATCAGGCGAATTGGCGAGGTGGCTTATGAGTTGGAGCTTCCGGCAGACAGCAGGGTGCACAATGTGTTTCATGTGTCCCGCCTCAAGAAGGCGTTGGGTCAGAATGTGGTGCCTTCCGCAGTATTACCTCCTTTAGATGATGAGGGAAAATTGATTTTAGTGCCAGAATCCATCCTCGAGAGCAGAGAAAAGCAGCTTCGCAGAAGAGTGATCAGAGAATACTTGGTTAAGTGGAAAGATCTACTTGTTGAGGATGCTACTTGGGAGGGGGAAGCTATTTTGCAGCACCCGGCGTTGAGATTGCTTGAGGCCAAGCAATTTCAGGAGGGGCGGACTGTAATGTCCCCTCTTTAGTTCGACATGACATTGATCATGGATTTTGCCTATTCCAGACTCTCGTAGGCAAATGGTGTGGAGAGAGAGTCAATTTTGCAGATCAGATGGTCATATCTTGCTCTTGAAGAAGTGTTAAGAGGTTATATTTTATTATTATGTGTTATTGGGGGCTACATGTTATAATTTTAAGTTGAGTTGCACTTTTTATTTTATAAAATTACTTTATTATAAAAAGTGCATTATAATGAGATTTTATAAAGGATGTTTCTAGAAGTTTTAGAAAAAGTGCATTATAATGAGATTTTATAAAGGATGTTTCTAGAAGTTCTAGCAACTTCTTAGAAAAGTGAATAAATAGAGGGCTAGGCCTCTCATTTTGGACATGCTTGGATTTGAGATTTCTTCTACTTCTTCCATTGTGGAGCAAATTTGTAGTCTCTTGGGTCTTCAAATTATTTGATCTTTGGGAACGAATCACTCCCTTGGATTGGCGACTTTGAGGGTGTGAAATATCACCTGAATTGTTGCATTTGAGGATTTGGTAATTCAGCCATCTCATTTGGACTTCATTGAGATTCAGTTATAAGGGTTTACTTTGGTTGGAATAAGGGTTTCAGTTGTGCCCTAGCATTTGTGGATTGATTAACAGGGTTTGTAGACACAGTTGTGCATTATTTTCAGACTGCCAGTCCAAGGTTTGGACCCACGTTTTTGCTCATAACTCCTAATTGGCTTGACGGATGAATTTCATATTTTAGGGGGTTATTCAGCAACCCTAGGCGCCCAGATTTATTGCTTTTGGAGTGACAAAAAAAAAAAACGCTGCAATATTTTTATCTAGCAGCCATACCAGGCCGTACCTGTACGGCCCTGTCAGTTGGGCAGCAGCAGCAATTTTGTGAGTCGGTTTGGGGCAGATTGTGAGGTCTTCGTGTGGCATTAATTCTGCATTCATGTCCGACAAAATTGGAGCTATTCCAGGTGCTGTAAAAGTTTCGTCATTTGCATTCCAAATCTGAACTGGGTTATTGTTCATATCATAACATTGCATTGTGAAGAACTTGATGTATTAGAAGTGCATAGTTGTGACAGTCTCTCATTGTAATCAGTTCTATTTGCTGTCATAAAAATCAGAATTGCATTGGACTTCATAGTTGAGTTTCATATTGTCATCTATCTCTTAGATTGGTAGTGTTATAATCTGGAATTGTTGTTCATACATTATTGGCATCATATATTGAGGTTTCGTTGTACAACAATTAGTAATATTGCAGCCTTATTCAGTTACATGCCAAGTGTTTGACAAAATTCCTAAGTCCAGTTTGAGGGTTTCAGTGGCCTTTATAGTAAGGGTCATTACAGTACTGTAACATTTTAACGGGTGTTCCAGGGTAACTATCTTAACAAAGTGGTTCTAACAGGCCCATGTAAATATCCTAACGGAGTACTCACTTAGTTGTGATGTTAAATCCTTTAATCAAGGTAGACCTAACAGTCTTGTAAGCTTTTAACAGGGCAAACCCCTCACAGGGTAGATCATCAAAAGTGATCAAAATTTGTAGCCCTAACAGGTACACTTTATTGCTGCACTAGTGAAGATCTTTGTGGGTGTCATCCCACCATAGTTTTACCTTCACCTTGGAGGGTTTCTATGTTACCACATCTGGTGTCATGTGTTGATCAATTGTTTATATATGTTATTCATGTTATTAGATGTTAGATCTGATATTACAGTGCAGTATATGATTGATTTGATATAAGCTTAAGGTTTAATCAGGGTTTATGGTGAAGATATCAAATATGGTTTATGTTTGATGTGGTTTTGAAGATCCAAATTAACCCCTCCCTCTCCCCCCCCCCAGTGTCTTACTTTACCTAGTAGATTTCCAACATGGAGATGTAATATAAAAAACATTGACATGAGATGGAAATATTAATGTCTTTACCCTTCATGTTTTACTGTATCGGTGCCTATTATAGTTACTTATATTTGTATGTGTATACACACATATATACATACACGTAATATTGTAAATATATGTTTTTTTTTGCATAAGTTATATTTTAAGTTTTATGTATACATGTACCTCATATTTGAATCGTATATATGTATGTACATATACGAATATACATAAGTACCATGGGTACCATTATACTAGAACATGTCTGGTATAGTAAGAAGGATTAACCTATTATTAAAGGTAACAATTGTTCTTAGTTTGTTTCATGCTTAGTGAATAGTTTTTATCTTACTAAATGTGTTGACTTGGTTAGCTCATGGTGATCACTTGGAATACCCTTGCTTGCCTAGTCCAGTTTTCCCTTGACCAAGGTGGTTTAGGACTCATACTTGTTAGCTCAATGGCAATTGGCATCCTCACATCCTTTCCTTCTCTGGCAATGCTTCTCCCCTTTGTCACATTCTTGCAAAAGAAATTGACCCCCTGTAATAATATATTTCCAAGTAATTTTAATCAAAATTCCATAATCAATATCGTAAACCATTTCCATTCATATAACATTATAAGAAAACCAATATTTCTATTTCTCATGAAAAACCAATATTTCTATTTCTCATGAATCATAATGAATAACCAACACTTCCATTTCACATGAACGCATAACGAACAACTAACAGTATGAAATGAATAACAAATGTATCCAACCAACTCAATTTTGTTTGAAGTCTTAACGGCTATATAGAATGTTTATAATTAAGCAAAAATGGGGATGTAACATTTGAATACCATTAATAGTTTTATCCAAATAATCTTCCCATTATGGACTGAAGGAAGGAGTTATTAAGAAGGCAGCAATGTTGACACTTCCATCAAGTATGCCGGCCCCCACTGTTGTGCCAAGGAGGTTAAATGGCTAGGTGTGCATTTTGTGCTCTTGGGCTTGAAAGAAGCAAATTTTGTGTTGCAAATCTTGAGATTAAGTGATTTTTTTAAGGATGAGCTCTCCCTCCATCTCCCACGATAAGCTCTCCTGTCAACCCTCACCCGCATCTACGATTGCAAGTCCTCTTCTTCTCCTCGATGTCAATGGCATAGGACGTCGTTTTTCTTGCTAGGTCTTTCTCTACCGTCATGTTCTACTGCATTTCGGGTTGTTTGTTCCTGTGGTTGTTCTATTGCACAGGGGATATCATGTTCTGTTCGTTTGTCCATTCCTCCATCCATCTGCGATTTGGTTTAGTGTTTTCTTGTTGCGATTTCGTTGGGTTTCTTCTGTTGGTGATTGTCGTTGCGTTCGTGGTCAGGGTCCCTTCATCTGTTATTTGCGAGCTTCTTTTTCCGTGACTCTCTTTCGGGGGTTTCATGATTGGTGTCTCTACTTTAACTGTTGTCTGGTAAATCTGATGAAGATTATGACTGGTGTCTCTGCTTCCGCAGGTGTCTATGGTTATCTTTTGCCCTCATCACACGTATCTGCTCAACCGGTTCAGCCTGTGGGGTATCTCTCTCCTATTTTTTCTTGATTCTAGTTATCTGTGGCTTCATTCTTGGGTCCACTGCCTCTTTGGAATTGCGTCCTTTTTCATATTTACTGGTTTGTCTCTTGGCTCGGTTCCTTGTTGTTTTCTCTGCTGTTCATCCAGCCCAGGATCTTACGGCTTCAAACCTTGGTATATTGGCAGATACAATGACAACAGGTGATTCCTCTTAGAATTAAACCATCACATACCAGTATTTATGTGTGATCGCGTTTTGAAGCTGGAAAATGATAACAACTTGCTCAAAGAATGGGTTTTTGAATTGATAGCTGAAATTGCAAACCTCAAACAGTCCACGGAATCGAATACCTCAAGTATTCAACATTTTTTAGATACTTTCATCTCTAAAACAACAAGGTTAAAATCCAACATTGAGGCTGTCATTGAACAAGTAGACGGGCTGGACAAAATAAAAAAACAACAGATTGAAATGGAAACAATACATTCTTCTCTGATTGAGGAAACAGAACAAAAGGTGAAATCATGGGCTTCTCTTTGCACCAATATGGATGCTACCACCCCCCGGCTGAGTATAGACAAGATTGTCCAAGGTAAGATCGATGATGAGTGGGTTCGGCATGCATGTCAGTTCAACTTGCATGTTCTTGGTCTTACACCTACTTTCGACCGTGCTACTACTGGACATTCCTTTCTCTCTAATCAACTTGGTATCTCAAATATTACCTTGGATAGATGTTTGTTTGGTACGGGGGGCATCCTTTTCATCAGATTCTTCTCTTTTTCAGATAGGCTTTGTGCCCTTTGAGTGAAGAGAAAGTTGTTTTCTCTCCCCTCTAAAATTTATCTTGACGAAGATCTTACTAAGGCATAGGTTACATATTTCAAATAGGCTCTAGGAATTGTGGCAGATGCTAGATGTGTTGGGAAATGGGCTGTTATTAGGAATCTTAGAGCAGTGGTTCGTGATTCTCCTCCTATTGGTTGGGTAGAGAGGACAACCTCCAAATCGGCATGATGGTTCCGACAACTGTTTGACAAGAAGAAGTCCCCTTCCCTTTTGGTCAACTGTTGGAATGGTAATGGCTCTTTATAGTCATTCCCGGTCTTTTTCAGGATGCGGTGGGGTCCTCAAATATTTTGGCCATTACTGAGACTCATGAGAGCCCCATGCGTCCTCTTCCAAGTTATCTTGGTTATAAGTGGCTGTAAGTTTGTAGAGATGAGGTCTAGAATTCTGGTGGGGTATGTGGGTCAGGGGGTGTTGCTTGCCTGATTCGTGATGATATTTATAGTTTCACTTCAGTTGTACAATATGACACCTTTGCCAAATTTATGTGGGTCCGGATTGGTCGGCGAAAATATTGATAGAGAGATTTTTATTGTTGTTTGTTATTTTCCTCCGATCACTTCTCCTTATGCCATTCATGACCCATAGAATGGAGATCCTTTCTGCTATCTTCAGGAGAGCATTTCACAGTTTGAGGTTTTGGGTGACATTGTTATTCTTGGAGACTTCAATGCTCGAACTAGGGATCTTCAGATTCCTTTGCATGATCGTGGTTCTGATTCAAACTGTACTTATGAGTTAGACCTGACTATAATGGGACTTCAGCGCACCTCGGAGGATATTCTTAGACCGCTCTTAGGTTATGGCCGTCACCTCCGCCAGCTTTGTGAGTCTTTTGGATTGTTGATTCTAAATGGTTTATCCTTCTTTCCTAGATCGGACCTCTTTACTTGCTGGCCGCACTGTGGTGGTGCGAGTGTTGTGGATTATGTGATTTCATCTCATTCCTTCATTTCTTCCATTTGTAGTTTCACCATTTCGTGTCTCCCCTTGGCTGATCATGCTCTTCTTAGCATTTCTTGTTGTGTTTCACCTCACACGTCGCATTCCCTTCAGTCTTCTCATGGCCTGGTTAATACTGTCTCCTTTCTACTTGTTTTCATTACCCTGAGAGCGATGGTGAACTTTTCATTTATCACCTTAGGAGACTTCTGACACCTGCTCGTTTTAGTGAGTCGCTTGCTGCATCTGACATTTTTGATTCACTTGCTTCTACCATTTGGGATTCTGCTCTCCTTTCTATTCCTCACCGTTCCCCTCCCTCTCTTAGAGCTGAGCGTTGGAATACTTGTCTTATGAATAAATGGTTTGATACTGATTGCAAAGCTTTTCATCACTCGGTTCGTGTTGCCCTAGAGACTCAGTCCCCTTCCTTTACCCATCTGCAGCTTTCGTACCTCCGTTTTCTTTGCTAGAAGAAACGTTCTTTTATCTCTTTTTAGTGCTGAACCCTTTGCTCCACACTTATTCAGAATCCCCAGATCTTTTGGCATACCCTTTTCCCTTGGCGATCCCCCCCATCCTCCACTCTCGACTACCACTCTCTAACCTCCCATATCATTACACTGTATGACATTCCTGGGAAGCTACCTCTTCACTCCACTCCACCTCCTTTTTGTCATTTGTTCACCTACTCTAGTATTATTGAGACCATCAGATTTTTGAGATGCAGCAAAGCAATAGATGAAGAGGGTTTTTAGGTAGAACTTTTCAAACTTGGTGCTTCAATTCTTGGATCTTACCTTCCTACACTCTTTAATAGAGTGGTTTGCACTGGGTTTGCTGAATCCTGGTCTAGACATGTGGTTTACCCTATTCATAAGTTTGGTCCTGCTTCTAATCCAGGTAACTGTAGAACTATTATGATTGGACATACTTTTGCCAAATTGTATGCAACTGCTCTGAACACCATGTTATCTAGTGAACTTGGTAG
Source organism: Cupressus sempervirens (assembly GCA_028749045.1). NCBI lineage: Eukaryota > Viridiplantae > Streptophyta > Pinopsida > Cupressales > Cupressaceae > Cupressus > Cupressus sempervirens. Next base: position 360,584,990 of record CM053792.1, on the reverse strand, counting down.
AAGACGCTATAGAGCTAAAGGGCAAGTTGGCTTTCGGGCAAACTATTAGATTATGGAACATGTTTTCACACTACAGACTGTCATTGAGGAGGCTTTATTGTTGTTTTGTGGACTTCCGTAAGGCTTTCGATTCTGTTCCTAGGTTGGCGTTATTTTAGAGATTTCATGAGATTGGGATCTCAAATATATTACAGACTGCTATTATGAGGCTTTATGAGAAGGTAACTGGTAGGCTTAGGACTCTGGAGGGTTTTTCTGTTCCGATTTAGAGTACCATTGGAGTGAAACAGGGCTGTCCTCTTTCTCCTACACTGTTTGGTTTGTATATTGATGAGTTGGAGGATTTCCTAGTGAAGTCCTCTCAATCGGGCGATGGGTGCTATTTACATCAGGTCTTGATCTCCATTCTCCTTTTTGCTGATGATGTGGTTCTCTTGGCCTCTTCTCTCGATACCCTGCAGAGAGTCCTTGATGGTCTGGCTTCTTTTTGTGATCAGCAGTAGCATGTGGTCAATTTGTCCAAGACTCGGGTTATGGTCTTTAATTGTTTAAAGATCTCTCATCTTCATTTCTTCTTTTAGGGCTAGGAGGTTGAGATTACTTCCTCTTGTATGTATCTCCGTGTGAAGTTCCCAGGGCTGTGCTTTAGCTTGAGATCAGCTATTCAGTCCAGAGTTAGCAAGGGCATGGGTTCCTTGACTTTGATGGAAAGACAGTGCTTCAGACATCATTTCTAGGATATTTCATCCAAGTTGTCCCTTTTTGACTCCTTGGTTCGTCTGATAGTCCTCTATGGCTTGCTGGCTTGGGGGCCTTCTCATATTGCTTCTAATTGGGCTTCTATTGAGAGGGTTCAGACACTGATGTTACGGCGTATCATTAGATGTCACAGACGCACCCCTCACAACATTGTCTTAGCTGAGTTTGGAGCTCATTCTCTCAAACTTGCAGCCATTTTTGACTTGATTTGGCTTCTTCATCGGCTTCGTGGCTTTATGGAGTTGGGGGTTGACTAGCACAGATACCCTTATGTAGCATACTGTTCTTCTATTGAGATTTTGAGATCTAACACCTCTATTAGACCTCGTTGTTGGTACGCCCAGGCCACCTCTTTGTTGGGTTCGATTGGTATCGAGATTGATCGACTTCCTCCTTATCAATTTTCACTTAATATTGGTATCGAGATTGATCGACTTCCTCCTTATCAATTTTCACTTGATGCTCCTGCTCATCTCCTCCTCTCATGTCAGGAGTTGAATGAGCACGTCAGACAGGATATTTACAAACAGTACATTACCACTACTTGGAGTAATCCCCTGGGAGGTCTTCAACCTAGGATGGCATACTATGTTGAGCATTTTCTTGTGATTCTGGATGGTATTATTGATCGCCCTGCTTATCTCTATCGACGCTAGAATCATGCCTTACGGTTTTCTTTAGCCTCATTCAGGGTTGGTTCTCACCACCTCTGGGCTTAGATTGATCACCATATGAATCGTGCTTGTCGAATATGTTAGTTGTGTACTTTGGCAGAGGTTGAGACTGAGATCCACTTCATTTTTCAATGTCCTCTCTACTATGAGATCAAAGGAAGATTTTACTACCTTTTCAAAGATTGTTCTTCTCTTTCGATGTTCTTTACTTATATTGATCTATGGTGTCTTGCACTTTATCTTCAAGAGGCCACCCAACTTTGATAGATTACCTTACAGTATTTTATACCTCAGGGGTGTACTTCAGACCAGTTCATTACTGCCTTTTTCTCTCCCTTGTCTCCTCCACAGGGTTTGAAAAGGCCTTCCAGTACTTCTCATTCTAGATCGATTAGACACTACACCAATATCTCCAAATAGCGATAGTCCTACAACAGTTCTACACGGCAATATATGACTATGGATCATCGAAGGGTTTACCCTTCTATTACTGACTTCTTTGTAACAAGGAAGGACCCTTAGTCCTTTTCTTGTATTCTTTCTTTTACTATTTTTGGCTTTTGTTTCTTCTCAGTCACCATTGGGTGCTTCTGCTTGGGCCAACTCTTCTGTTTGTATCCTCAATCCCATAAACCTTTGTTGGTTTTTCGTGGACATTAATATTATTATCTTATCTTATCTATCTTATGTTCCATTGTTTAATCATTCTTGAGTTCATCTACTATCTTTTATTGTGTGAATCATTTGAGTTTTCAATTTGTTTTTTGGAAGAGCTCAGGAGAAGAATTGCTATAGTTAATAGTCGCTGCAAACTACTAAGGACTAAATACTTTGAGCTTTAGTTTGAGCCATTTTTATTTTGAAGACATTAGTAAAGAGACTTCGTGCCTTGTTAAGTGTTTTAGTTAAATCAGAAATCAGGCTAATCGCAAGAGACATTGGGTTCTAGTTAATATCCCACCAAAGTATTATAGTTAACTAGTACCTTAGAAGTTTCTCTTGTGTCAACCATCAAGTGACCCGTATTATGGTAGCAATAGGAGATTTTTGTAGAGTTTAAAGTTGTAGTTACTTGTGATCATTCCTAAAAAGAGGAATAGATTGAGAGAACCACCCCTTTGTATAATTTCAATTAAAATCCTATTGAAGCGACCTATGGTAAGAAGAGAACCTTCCCTATTATTGAGCGGCGAGATTTATCTCATTACACTGTTGCCTAAAGTCACAATTTTGTAAGTTGTAGTTATAGTGACTTACAAAAGTTTAGCCAACACAAAGCTATCATTGAGGTTGTTGGGTACCTTCTTCCATCATGCCTCCTTTGCTTCCTAGCTATGCCATCACCAAAAACGGTACATTTCTTTGCATAAAACTTCACACTTAAGCAACCAACTATCCATGATGTTCTAGCACAAGCAATTATACGTTGTTGAATCCAAATGTTCTTTGTTGTCCACTACTTGTACTGAGATATTTCTATGCACTACTTGCACACATTGAATTATATGCTAATGTTGAATCCAAATGATCTTTGTTGGCGTGATGTAACCTATATAAAACATGACCAATCATGTTGTTATTACAACACTTATGTGTCATATGGAATTATAATAAAGATACTTTATTTTGCTCTGTTCTAGGTCCCTCTTGCAAAAAGAATCATGTTTGCCCTCATAGATAGACATGTGTTGAAAACAAATTAGTATGTCCTAAATTTTTTTCATTACATCAAACACAAATGTAGGCCTTTAAATTGACAATGGCTCTAATATCATATTGGGGAAAAGTAGAGCAAAACCAAAATTGCAAGCAAGTATTGTATTGTCATTGCAATTAAATCTATTAAATGTGCTTACATAGGAAAGTCAAGCATGCTATGTTTGAAACAAACATCACAAAAAAACAATGTAAACTGTCACCAAAACAAACTAAATATCATAATTTAGGTCCTATGCTATAATGCATCTGGCTACATGAATGTAATGTCCCCATTCTAAGTTAGTTTCGCACAAAGAGGTTGTTAGCCAATTCATGCGATTCATGTAGGCTAATGAGTGGGTTTAGGAATCTTTGAGTTGCTGACAGAAATAGATTCTTGTTCAAACAGGTATAAGGAATGCAAGTTAGTAATGAGCATCAATAGAGTCAATCCGCATTTTAGTAATGCCAAGGGAATTGGCTCAGTGATCATCCTGAGGTATATAGTCTTGAGTTGTGTTGGTAAATAGATTTGTCACTGAGAATGCTGTCTTCAGAAGACCCTATTCACCTTGCTAGCATTGTCAACTATGCCAATAGTTGGCAAAGAATGGATAGTAGACCCTAGCATACAAAAAGATGCACTATTCTAGTACGTTCACCTCAAGATACTGGGAATTGAATGCCCTTCATCCTATCAATTGCATAGATAGAAGAACAACTGGAGTTCACTATTACATAAAGAGATTATCAAATTGACATACAAAAAATCAGTAATAAAAATTTGTGCATACATTTGAGACATCTGACTAAATGTATTCATTATCTTTTTGGAAGTATAAAAATTCAATAACACTTTGTGCATAGTGTAAATCCAAAAGTCTAAGAAAATTTCTCCATAATTTCCCCTTTGCGAAAAAGGTACCCCCTTTTTACATTACATAAGCCTTGTATTAATAGGCTTTACAAAAATAACTACCTTAGCTCCTAAGTTAATTAATACCTAACTCACTTTTACACTTTTTGGAGAGGTTAATTAATCTCAAGATTTTGTGCAAAAATGGACAATCGATTAACCTTTGACCAAGAGTGACCAAAAAATAGTTTTTGAGTAGCTACCATTCCTTGAGCTTTTTGATAGATTTCTGCATCTCTCTGCAGCCCTCTTAGGAAGATTAACTAATTATCGTCCTTGAACCAACTCAATTTCATTTACTTGAAAACGTTTTCCAACTTTGTGATCTTCTACCTATTTACGCCTTCCGGAATGGAAAACAATAGATGTCACAAATCAGAAAATGGAGTATGCATAAATGATTTAAATGCGTTCAATGCCTTAATATTCAATTCCTTTAAGCTTCTCCTCTGAGTATCATCCATGGCATTGATTGCAGACTTCAAAAGTTTCCATGTTGTATCTTTGGATTCATTGTCTGATGCATTTTTCAGTCTCTCCCTCCAAAAAGGAAGTATATCACACGTCATAGAAGAAAGTGGGCACGGGAATTCCGCATCAATGTTTCTCTTCTCCAACTTGTCCAAATCTTTCCTTGAGAGTACCTTTTGCTTGGAAAATATGGTAACACAAGAATTTCATATAACTCCACATTTTATCTGGCTAAATAGATACAAAACAGACATAACACACAGAACCTTGGACAAAAGTAAAAATTTGTGAAGCAAGATTTGCAATTACAATTTCCAATTTGTGGTACTGTAGGCTTAATTTTATCCTTGATCTTGTCATTTTTTCCATGAAGGCATCGATTACCTATGCAATTGTCCTCACCTTGCTCATAAACTGTTTTGTCAACCCTGTATTTTACATCAGAAATATCACCACTATTTGAAATATGGAGAATCAGTTGTGTGAGAAACTTTTTGATTATGCATTGCCAATGATTCATTATTCGAGAGATCCCCATTCTTCTTCTTACTTCCATGATCATGACTAGTTGGATTTTAGTGAAACTATTCAGCAATAAGCCACTTTTGGCGAAATCAATATCTCCATTCTTTTCCTTCGCATTTCATCAAATTGTTAGTTTGCAAAGTTAAGGCTGCGAGTGTTGGGAAGCTTGACTGCGAAGTTGGTCAAGATTTATACTTACACTCTACCACAAATCTGCCATGCTACACACATTTTTATTCATTCATGGAAATCATTGTATTCTATGATATGGCATATCCTTGGCTAGGCATCCTTAAATCTCAACATCGGATTGTGAATGAAAAGGATCTGTGACTGGCACCACAAGAAGCATGATGCTCTTGAATTACCGGAGTGTCCACTCATAGAAAATACACCTGTTGTGCATTCAGTACGAATCTCCTCCCGCCGATCTTGATATTAACAATGGAAAATAAACTTAGAGAACACAATATTGTCCTCTGGTGGAGCCGTCCCTTCTTACTTTATCTCCAAGTTTGGTGCTCATGTACACATTGTAGGGGTTGGCCTTCATGTTAGCAGATTGCACTTGCTTAACCATTTGTAAAGATTTATCGGCAAATCCACCTTGTGCATATTCTACAATCATTACGTTCCATGTAGCGACAAAGTAATTAAGGCCATCCAAATTCAGGTTCGTTGCCTATATCTCATCACCAGACATTCATAATGATAAGCATTCCATGGGATGATATATCTCAGTGGCATTTTGTCAAATAGATCAATACCTTGTCTATGCTTCCACAGTTTACATGAATGCCTGCTAGAGCATTTCTAACAATAATATCTCCACATTGGTTTTGATTTTATGGGCATCGATACCTTGTTTTGAAGCTCCCATTATTATCATGGACATGGAGTGAGTTGCAAAGATTGAGGAATTCAATTTTCCCTATCATGCATTCCATTATTTTGTTTTTCACACTGGATTTATATGAGACAGCTCCAAAAATCTGACAAAAGCTCCTTGTCTACATGTTTCGATAAACAATGGCACCTTGTAAGAGCTCTATTGGTTCTTCCTCTGACAAACACTAAATTTGTTTCAGTTTTGGATGTTTGACATTTTGTCAAACACTTTGTGTGAAACCTTGCTGCCATTTATTTTCAGATTGCATTTGCTTGCTTGAAATGATCTTAAATGAAGGTTCAATGCTAGCAAATGGTTATTAAGGAATCCAGTAAATAATTGAAAGACAAATGCAATCCTTTATAATCATTTGAATGCATACATATGGTTTTTACATGTAAAATGTGCATCTACAGCCAATTAGCTTTTAAACAACACTTGGCATGCAATTTAACTTGCATACTAACTTTATTTTCTATAAGGTAATATGATAATATTCACAATGCTGAATGCAACATGATCAATTTAGAACTCAAACGGAATCTGGTATAACCAAAATGGAACTCTGGTCTCCAGCAGCAAGCACGGACCAATGATTGCACCCGCGGCCCTAAATATGCTAATGCTGCTTCCATTGGTTTGATTGCAGCCTGTCAAGAAATTTGCGCTGGTAATTATTAGAGATTGTTGTGCACATTGAACAATCCAACGTTGCCTAGCTGAAACACTGTACTCAATGTAGCTGTTCCATTCGATGCAATTAATCAGAATTTCATGACACCAAACACTAACCCACTTTCAGCAGAAAACATTCACTTCTCTAGATTGAATCGGACCAATAGATAGCTTCAAACACTGCGATATATCTGTTAATATCAAACACAATTCATTGGCAAACCTCAACCAATTCAAAGTGCACACAATTCTGATATGAATTCACAATTCCTTCAGAAAACTTATTTTTTTATAAAAAACCCTTGAATACTTCTAAGTTCTAACGACAATTTCAACAAATATCAATAAGCAAGATGAATGAATGAATCAAAGCTAGAGGCTTTCTTTTTGTAACAATTAAAGCCAAAATCTTTATAAACACACCAACAGCCAATATGTTCTTCCATACACTTTTCACATAAATGTAAACCTTGCTTTTGGTTGCATATTTGAATTTGTAATTATATAAAATGATAATCAATTTACTCAAATACTTTAATTAATTCCTTGGCATAGTCTTCCATGAATTAATAAAATAAAATGCCCCTTCCAATGATGACTCAAATATAATAAGCCTTTTAATTATTTAATAATAATTTGGCCACTAAAATAATAATAACTCCAAGAATACTTATTCTTTAAATATAGCATCTGAAATAGGAGTTGCACCTATTATTTCCCCATGTGACTAAATGCACTTTCCTAAAATAGAAAGGCCCCCTCCCAATCATCACCAAACTTACCATAAATAGTAAACACGTAAAACTAAGCCCAAACAAAGTCCAATTTCAGACAAATGAAGACCAAACTAGAACATACCGAATTGTGAAGAAGACAAGACCCCCCCCATAATCGAATGTTTGCCTCAAATAACCTTCCATCCACAATAATTAGCCTACCAGCTTCAGAATAATAGGCTAATCCCTCCAACTCTAATGCTAGCGAAAATGTGGACATTGCACACCTCTGTTGCAAAGCTCTTGTTTTTGGCATGACAATGGAGGAAATCAACAATGATTTTGGTTGTGCACATGCCAATTCTGTTTACCTGATAATTTCTAAAGATTCTTCAATGAATCTATGTTGTGCATAGTCTTGCAATTAGTATAAAAGAACTTTCCTGTCAATGGAGCACATTTATCTGTCGAACAGTTCGTATGAGCTTGCTAGCAGTAATCCCATGCTCGCCATTTGGTTAAGCAGCTCATTGTCACCATCCAAGCAGTCTGCATGGTCTGGAATCCCAACTTTACAATGTCTGAAGAAGAACCCTGCATCTGTCACATTTTAATACCATCCACAGCGCACACAACATCAAAGAAGTGGTAGAGGTCAATATTGCATGTCGATGCAAACTCCAACATATGTATTAAAGAATTGGTGGAGATTCCCTCTCTTTTATGTGACTATCACCATCGTCATCCTTCCGGCATTCTATTGAACATTTTGCTTTCTCACTATTGGTAATCCTACTACATTGCTTGAGAAGGAGACATTTTAAAATGGTTACCGTGCCTTGTCGATAGTTCCACCTTTGGCGATGCGATAAAATACTTGGAGTCCGCAAAATTTTTTCCCATGCTAAGGGCGTAATGGACTTTCAATTTATTTGGGTTTTAGTCATGCACTAAAATGTTGTTTTTGGAGTTTCTTAATGAATGAAATAAGAGAAACATGAATCATCCTATGTTTGGCTTTGATTTACTTATTTATAATTGCAGTGTGGTTTCTACATTCTTATAATCAATTTTGCCCCACATCACTGGTTGTAGGCATTCAGGGGACTATATGAAGAAGTTGGGCTTGGATGGGTGTATGCCATCACAAAATATGAGCCGGTCAGTATAGGCATTTTGGTGTATTTTTTTGTTATTGTGTCCGTTGGATACCACATACAAGTAAAGAAATAATTATAAAGATTGATGCATTTTTATTAGATAGCTGTATTTTCTTTATTCGATATCATCTTACAAATAAATGAAGAAGTGTCAACTACATATGGACAAAAAATGCTCATTTAAAATGCATTAAATGATGGACAAAAAAAGAGAGAGAAATCTCCACTTCAACCAATATAGTTTGTTTAAGCATAAGGACCTTGGATTTAAAACCTTTGAGACAAGCTAAACCATACATAAAAGAGTCAAAAGATGATCCCTAGTTCAATGCTACTTATTTTTTCCTCAAAGAATGAAGCTATTTGTAATTTTGTATCTCTTCCTATGCATAAATGCCACACATTCTCACACCATTCTACACCACTTTATAAATCAAACGAGAGCCTTAGGTGTGAATAGATGACACATGCACTTCATAATATGTAAAGAATTCAAAGACACAATTTGGAAAAAAGCACTAAAACAGGTAGAGCACAGTCAATATCATCTGCAAGGGTATTAGCCAGGGAAAAATATTAAATTAAGTTTAAAACATATATGATTTGAAATGAAAAAGAAAACTTCAAGAAATGTTCTTGACAATTCTTCTTGTACATGAGCATGGACTTAGGTGCAAAATGTATAATAATGATGAAAAATGCTATAGCTTAAGTTTAATCCATGAAAAAATAAGTTTTTCTATTAGAAAGTATGAAACTGCATAAGAACTTTTACAGAGAATACTTAAACGATAGTATGGGCTATGAAAGATAAATTAAACAAAGGGTACCTAGTTAGGGTAGGGGAATTATGTAAAGGATCCCCTATTGCAATCAAAATTTCACTTTCAAACTCTACATAGGTGGAAAATAATAGGCGACCCTCACAGTATTTGAATCGTAGTAGTAGGTTATAGAGTAGGTGAGAGTTGCTGAATAATTGGTCGAACTACATCTACAGATGCTAATACAGGGCAGTTTTGGTACTGATTTTACAGTAGTCATCACTATTTTCTCAAAATTGCATCAGAATTATCGTAGAAATTAATATCATCATAGTGTACTTTTTTGTAATAAATCCTTCAAGTTTTTCACTCATTTACTGGTCTTGAATATCCATGGTGCAATTCGAGAAGTGTCTGGCTGTGTAGCTATTAGGTCAGTTAAAATACCAATCAAATTTTTATATTTCGTGCTATCATTTACCATTTAAATATCTGCCACTCTCTCAAAAGATTCAGATTATGATTTAGAGAAGCTGGTGAAGCTATCAATCTTCCATCTGAAGTCTTTTAACCACTCCTAAATTATATCTTATTTGTGAATTGAAGAGGCTGCAATATTATTGATTTACTTCTATACACTAGTATTAATTTTTTAGAACAGATTCTGTCATGACTCCTAATGAATACGAGCTTATCAACATAGATGACAATAATTATTATCTTCTCTCCCTGTATTTGAGTAATAGACTCATTAGATTCATTCTTTATAAAATCAGCTTTTTATAGACAGCTTTCAAGTTTTGAACATTAAGCTCTGAAAGCTTTGTCTCAATCCATGCAATGCCTTCATAGGTTGATTGCTTTGTAAAACCTTGGATTTAAACCTTTGAGCCCAGGCATGCAAATTACTTTTTCCAAATCATTGTTCAGGAAACTATTCAAATGCATTTGGTGTACTTCTCAACTTTTTTTATGTTGGGAGTTCAAGTGTCATTTAGACTGTGCTCCTTATTTATATCAACAGCAATTTTAGTGATGGTCAATATCCTCTTATTGAGTGTATCCTTGGAGGCAATCTTGTTTTGTATTATAAATAGATTTATTTGCATTATACTTAGATGAAATTTTTTATGAAGCACTTACATTCAATGCGTTTGACTCCATAAGGGGAATCATCAAAAACCCAGAGTGCATTTCTCTACAGTTCATCATACTCGTCTGTTGTGGTATCCTTCCATTTGTACTGACTTATTTCATTTGCATAAGTTCAAGGTAAAACAACCACATTGGTTGAAAGAGTATAATAAACTTACTTTATTGTACATCTAGATTCAGTTTTGTTGAATTGATCCAACCAAACAGTTACACTTATTTTTCCACTTAGGAATAGATGGATTTTGACTTTGATTTGAAACAAGTGATGATGTAATTGATCATGTATGGTGTTGCTGTTGCCAACTGATTGAAATATTCTAAAGCTTAGCCATATCTTATAATCAATTACCTCAAGTCAGTGACAAACGAAGAGTAGGTAACTGCAAAATTGCTCTCATAGTACACTTTAAGTTTCGCTTGACCCAGGGAAGCCCTTTATAGATATCAAAGCATATTATAGTTAGCATACCATGAATTTTCTGTCATCGGCAGAAGTTGTGCATCGGCCGACGCGTCCCTTCGGTAGAAGTATTGTTATGTAGCCGACGGGTAAAACAGTTTGTAACGGGTATAATGTACTTGGCCGACGGATACCTTCGGGAAGGTTCGTCGGAAAGTATTTATAACCCCTTTAGGAAGCATTGTAATCATTGATATCATATCATATGAGAAAAGCATAATGTACTGTTGGCATATGCGAATAATAATAGAAGTTCTGCTATTTGCTGTTCGGTGTTCGTGTCTATTTCCTGTGTGCGTTGCTTAATTAATCCATATGGTAAACATTTGGCGCCGTTGCCCGATGGATCTGGCACGCAGGCAGGCGGAGATGAATTAAATGCCGAATCAGTTGAACAAAGAAAAGAGTAAGCTAAAAGAAAAAGATGACATACGCGTTGCGCAGGAAAATTTAATTTTGGCTCAGCAGATAGAGCGTCGAAGGAGGTTTCAGAAGATTTCCGACGGAAGCAAGAGTGCGGAAGGATTGTTGAAGGAGACTTGACAACGGTTTGATTTGGTGGAAGAAGCGAGGGAGGAGTTTCTGAACCTGCATACGCCACGGGAAGAGAATCCTGACGGAAGCAAATTGACTCGCACGGCTCGGAGTGCAGAAGGAGTACGAGCGTGGAGTGACCTCTTCGTCCGAGATATACTTCCGGAACGGACAGCTACGGTTGACAAACTCTCTTCACCACCAAACAGCGCGGAAGCAGAAAACAGCACGGGTGTTGAAAACAGCGCGGAAGCAGAAAATAGTGCGGGTGTTGAAAACAGCGCGGAAGCAGAAAACAGCGCGGAAGCAGAAAACAGCGCAGGTGTCCAAAACAGCACGGGTGTACAGAACAACGCGGGTGTCGAAAACAGCGCGGAAGCAGAAAACAGTGCGGGTGTTGAAAACAGCGCGGAAGCAGAAAACAACGCGGGTGTTGAAAACAGCGCGAAAGCAGAAAATAGCGCGGGTGTGCAAAACAGCGCGGGTGTACAGAACAGCGCGGGTGTCCAAAACAGCGCGAGTGTTCAGAACAGCGCGGGTGCTCAAACCAGCGCGGGAGTGCAAAACAGCGCAGGTACACAACAAAACCCTCGACATACAGTAATAATGGCAGGTCCAAAGGAAAAATTGCCTAAATTTGATGGTGATGAAGCAGCTGATCCCATTCGACATTGTAAAACATGTGAAACGATCTGGAGGGCGAATGGTGTAACAGATACAAACGAATGGATCCAACAATTTCCCGCAACCCTACGGGGTGTTGCCATTGATTGGTTTACTGATGCTGATCCACAGAAATTAAATAGTTGGGATAACATTAAGAAGGAGTTCATCGCGAAATTTCAACTTTTGCGTGATGACAATGAAATTGTCGCAGAGATATTCAATACCAAGCAAAAGAAGAATGAAACTGTACGGGTCTTTGCCAGGAGGTTGAAGGACTTAATCAGTAAGATGGAGAATAAGCCCGCTGACGAGTTACAGAAAAGATGGTTCATCGAAGGCCTTCACCCGAAGCTGCGGAAGAAGATAAAGATCGTGCCGCCATCCACATACAATGAAGCGTACAACTGGGCAATGAACCTCGAAAGTGACCAGAAGACAAAGAAGAAGAAGAAGACCAGCTCGTCCGATTCAGATGACGATGCATCCTCCGGAAATGATAGCAGCGATGACGAAGGAAGCAACAAGAAGGTTCGTGCCCTTCAAAAAGACATGATTCGGATGATGAAGGAATTCAAGAACATGAACAAGGAACCTAAGGGCAATGACCTATGGTGCACGGAATGTAAGAAAGAAGGCCATACGAAGGGATCCTGCCCGAAAGAGCATTTTTGCGAGATCTGCCAGATTATGGGACACTCAGTAAAGGAATGCCCTTTCAATTTGAAAACAAGAACACCACAGCAAGTGTTCCTGACACAGGAGGCCTCCCCGTCTGGAGGGAACGGGAACACCAGTACGGAAGGTGCCACATCGGGTGGATACAGAAACAACCGGCATGGTCAAAATAACAACAATACTAGCAACAACAATAATGGCGGAAGGAGTCGAATTCAGTATGATGCGAATGGTCGGCCGATAGTTCAATGCTGCGCATGCAATCTGTGGGGTCATTTCGCCCGAGAGTGTACAACAGCGAACACACCGAAGTTGTTATGCAGATGGTGTGGACCTGGTGATCATGAAGATGCTAGGTGTCCGAAGTCGGGAGTAAACTTGATCACCGTCGGGACGAACGAAGAAGAGGTTTTGGCCATCACACGGAAGCAAGCAAAAGTGTACCCCGACCCGGCGGAAGAAAAGAAGAGACTGGAAGAAGCACGGGTAGAGATCTAGAAAGCAACACAGGCAGAAACGACACACTTGAAGGACACGCCGAGTACTTCCGTACGGAACTGCGCAGAATAGAACATTGTCCGACAAATTTTGCAAGCCGAGATACCTGTCAGGATAAGTGATTAGTTGCTCACTATGCCTCAGCTCCGATCGGCACTCACAAACATTGTTCCCGCTGCTCAACTACCAGGAGAACATGGAACGAAGCAAGAAAGTGGAGCAAGTACAGTGCACAAAAAGGAGAAGGAAAGTGGCGCAAGTGCAAAAGATCCGATGTTGTTAGCCCTCTCATCCGGACGCCATCCAACAGTCGTCGAAATGGGAATTCTCGGGACTGTATTGACGGAAACAATTGTGGACGGAGGGTCCGGTGTCAATGTGTTGCTTGAAGACACTCGGAAAAAGTTGGGACAGCTGACATTATGGCTGCCTACATTCCAGCTGCTAACGGCCGATCAACATGGAATCAAGCCATTGGGAGTCCTGACAGCACAACCAGTGACGATTGGAACACAACCATTCCTGTTGGACTTTGTCGTGATCCCACTGAAGCGGAGAGGATATGATGCCATTCTGGGCCGGGGGTGGCTGATACAAGCCAAGGCAAAGCACGATTGGAAGAAAAATACTTTATCACTCGAAAGCAAAGGCCGGAAATATGTCATCGATCTACACACTCAGATGGTTGGAGAAGAAGCTCTATCGTCAGATTCCGAAGGAGAAGATGATGAGAGGAGGCAGAGTATGGAACCCAATCAGGAGGGAGCCCTACGATTGGAAGGAGATGACGATCTGGATTCAGTAAATGGTCTTTACCACTGGCAGATAGAGGATTACAAGCTCTTTCCAAGTTGTAATATGCTAAGGATTGACGAAGGTAAGAAAGAAGGAAATGAATGTCCGAAGGCACACAGAGAAGCTGAAGAAAGAAACGCGGGTATAACTGAAGCTGAAGAACAGAACATACAGTACGAACCCAAGAGAAGGAAAGATTCTATTGTACGACTGCGCTGGAAGAAAGTATTACGTCGAACCACAAATATAACAGAAAGGTACCAGCAGCCAGGAAGACACACGATACCGTCTGCACAGGCAACAAAGAGGAAGGGCTCAATAAAAGTTGTAGCAGTACAGAGTGAAAGTGTTATTGACGGACAGAAGGGGTAGTTGACAGAGTCCATGGTACGGGGCTTTGGGAACAAACTGGGCAATATGGAGATGACACAGAACAAGCGTAGCAGGTTTCCACTCGGACAGTGGGTGTTGTACGATGATCAGAATGAGATCAAACCAGGCAAGTTCAAAATTAAATGGGTCGGGCCATACCAGATGCGGGAAGTAAGCAATAACGGAGCAATAAAATAGTGGATGCTAGACCGAAAGGAAGTATTCGATGTAGTGAAGAGGTCGAAGTTGAATGTCTGCAATGAAAGAAGTAACGCACCCCCATGGACGAATAACTGAGAGAAGACTGTAAGTACTGTATATATGTAAATATTGTAGATAATTGTTCCAGAAGTGAGATTTTCAAAAAAAAAAAAAAAAAAAAAAAAAGAAAGAAAAGAAAGCACCGTACGGTTTTTGGGAAGCACCGTACTGTTTCGGGGAAGTACCGTACGGATTTTGGAAAGTACCATACGGCACCGTACGGTTCCATATTTGTAGGAGACAGCATCGTACGGATTTAACTTATTCACCGTACAGTTTTGGAGGAAGTGTATGGATTTTCCAGCTCAATGTACGGATTTTAAAATGATGATGCAGTGTACGAAATTTATTGGTTCACCGTATGGATTTTTATAAGAAAGCAATGCACGGTTTTTAAGTTGCAGATACCGTACAGTTTTGAGCAGCAAGGTTACCATACGGATTTTAAAGCCAGTTCTTGTACGATTATTTTCACGGTTGCCGTACGGATTGTGGAGATAGCGTACGGATTTTTGTGATCGAGCAACGTACGGATTTCATGCTTGCTGTACGGTTTTTAAAGACAACGTACGGATTTTAAAGACAACGCACGGATTTTAAAGACAATGTACGGATTCCATCATCAAGTTGGTGTACGGTTTTGCTGTGGCACGGATTTTTCTTGCATTGTACGGTTTTAAAAGTTACACTGAAACCACCGTACGGATTTTGACAGCCTCAGAAGATTAACGTACGGTTTCTAGAGCCAAAATTTGTTTATTTTCATTGTATGAATTTTTCAAGACGGTGGGATATTGCAGAACGGTTTTTTTAAGAAGATTGGAATCTAGATTGTGTCAAGTTGGAAGTCGTACGGATTTCATCACAGAAGGATGACAGGAGGTTTTCTAAAAAAAAACGACGACAGAATCAAGTTGTTCAGAATGAGTGACAGATGATGCCAAAGGGAAGGGGACGCATCCGTGGTTGCCAGAAAGAGTGCAGAATCGACAGATAATGACAAAAATGGTGTGTTCCGTGCATTTTTGTGTGGGTTTTGAAGCGCTAATTTGGTCTCCAGGACCCCGCGAGGGCGCTACCCCTCGACCCTACCGGGGGCGTTGCCCCCTGGACCCCCAGTCGTTGCGGATATCAATCATGGGAATTTGACCAGTTGAATTGAAGTTGCTGCAGGCATGGACTTTCTGTGTACCAGAGGCAGTGGGAGCAGGTGTTGGCTGTGAGGCTATCTTGTTGGATGCGTAGAGAGCTCGGGAGGAGTTGATCATCCAGTTGGAGGCAGTGCAGCGACACTTGGCTCAGGGTACCGAGGAGTTGGAAGCAGAGAAAGCAGCACAGGTGGCTATCAAGGTCAGCTTGAAGAATCAGTATTGTGTTAGCAAAGGCTATAGATGCAACGGAATGAATGTGAAAGTAATATGGCAGATCAATATTGTTGTATTAGTTGTTTGAGTTTTGTTTTGTAGTCGTCAGGAGACGACTTTTCTTTTTGGGAGGGATAATGTTGTCGGCAGAAGTTGTGCATCGGCCGACGGGTCCCTTCGGTAGAAGTATTGTTATGTAGCCGACGGGTAAAACAGTTTGTAACAGGTATAATGTACTTGGCCGACGGATACCTTCGGGAAGGTTCGTCGGAAAGTATTTATAACCCCTTCAGGAAGCATTGTAATCATTGATATCATATCATATGAGAAAAGCATAATGTACTGTTGGCATATGCGAATAATAATAGAAGTTCTGCTATTTGCTGTTCGGTGTTCGTGTCTATTTCCTGTGTGTGTTGCTTAATTAATCCATACGGTAAACATTTTCTACAATATATATGTTCTCTCCTAGCATAACAAGAATCTCAGTTACGGATGCGGATGTGGATGGGGATGCAGGAAGTGGGTGCGCAAAATTATTTCTGGAGGGATGAAGATGCGTATATATATTATGTATATGCAAAGAAATGAAAGAAATATACAAAATTAAAACATTCGATTGTAGGATACTTGTAACTTTACCAACACATTCACATTGAAATTCAAATATTCAATAAGATTATAAACCATTTCATATACATTTGCATTCACGATTCCAATGCAAATCACCAAATCATCACAATTACAAAATCAAAATATAGTTCATCATTCAATATTCATCATTCCTAATCTGAATCGTATTAATTTGCAAAAGAGCCCTTGTCATCTCTTTGAGGGCCATTTAGGGTTTAGGAGATATTAAGTTGAAAAATGTATTTTCCCCATGTGTTGATAAAGTGTTTTGGGCCTGTGGAAGCTGGCCGGAAGCCACTTCTAGCCAGCCAAAGGTGGGTGGAAGCCATTTCACCACTTTTGCTCCCAAATCCGCCTTTGCATGCAGGAAGCTCAAATTGGTATCTAAGCCAAGAATGTATGAAATATACTTAGAATTGACTAGGTTATCAGATAATTATTCATATAATGGCTTTAAAAAATATGTAAGTTAAAATAACTTACTACAACATGAAATATTTAGATGACATGTCATTTGACTGTTGCTTCTAGATATTGGGCGAGACATAATATAGATCGGTATATTATCAGGCTAACAGAGTTAGTTTAGACCATGCAAATGCTTCCTTCTAATAATTTGACTCAAGTGTTGTGGATCATTAGCATTAGTGCTTTACAATAATGCACCCTGTGAAAGGAGTTTACCACATTTTTTCTTTTAAATCCTTGACATACCACACAATGTCCTATATCTTGTTCAAAATCTTCTTCTTGAAATAAAGTGGAAAATGAAACATACACCTCACAATATTTGCAAAGGTGAATTCAAAAACCCATTATTCTTTCATTCACGAGAAATTTAATGTACATTGTCAAGACAATTGCAATAAACACATGCTTCTCATATATTCTTAATCATTTCTTGCAATGCAAAAAACAGTCATATGGAAGCTAAAGTCTTCCTCTATCAACAAAATGACTTCTCTACACTATAATGCCCAAAACAAATTTTCCTAAATTCTAGAACAAGGCTCAAAATTTCCTTCTATACAAAAGTAAGCAAACATGGTCTAAGGAGTCACATCACTCATGTGACTGATTTACAACTGCAACTTTTCACTTTCAGTCAATTGCAAGTGGAACTGAGTCCATTACGAAAATGATTCTCTTTTTAAAACAATCATGCTGAGACAACTGAAATTGTAGAAGATACTCATGAGAACCATTGGAGTTGACTGGAGAAGATGCCAACCACTATCATATAAACTAAAATATGGCCAAAGCCTATTACATGGATGAGCATTGCTGGAAATATCAAATTTGTGCCATGTACTATCATTAGCCGAGTAGGATATAACTACTAAAATCTCATGACAGATTGAAATACAGATATATTATACTCATTGTGCCTCTCCATCCATCCTACATACATTTTTCAGAAGGCTGTTGGAAAGAGAGAAATTGTGAAATCCTGTCATTTTGCATGATGTATCTTGAATCCAATATTACCCGTCACATTTTCCAGAAGGCCATTGGAAAGAGAAAAATTGTGCAAACCTGTCATTATGCATGGTGTATCTTTCATCCAATATTACCCCAGTTTCTTTGATGAAGTTGTCAATATGTACTTTTGAGAAAAACAATTCAGTGCTGCTCAGTAAATTTGTACCTACTTCGTCATTGGCATGCATAAAAGAGGACAGAGGAGGAACCAGTATGCTGAATTCCTCTCTCCATTGATCTAGAGGTCTGATGACTCCAAAATCATTCAAAATGTGAGGTATAATCCTCTTCTCAGCAGTCTCTAGCATCTTCAACTTATCCTTCTCCTTCTTGGCCAACTTGGTAATGTAAGCAATGACCTCTCCTAATATGATCATCATGTTATTTGTTGTAACTGGGTCCTCCACAATTGTGGATCATATTTCACACATTCATACACCTGATTCATCAATTCTGGGGTTCCATTTTTGTACTATCCACTTGTAACTTTTTGTCTGAAATATCCCCAATTGATATTGATCCGATTTCTTTCTCAAAATAATATTCAGAACATAAATATATGAAGTTGCATTATAAACTAATAATATAAAACCATAAATTCTCATAAAATATCTTGAAATAAGCTATTGCATTATACATCAGCAATACAATGACCAACATTCAAAAGTCCAATCTTAAACACAGTTTTACAGTTAGATTGGAAAACTAAGAAAAAAACCTGTAAGCGCACGCGAGACACCTGATATGACGTCTCCACTGGCAATGGGTTTGCGTCAACTGTCTACCGACATGAAGGTTGACGTCCTCACACTAGATGAAAGCTGAAGCTTTCCGAATAACTCTCACAAGAGAGAAATTGAAATTTGAATCATAAACCAAGAATATCCTAAATGGATGAGTCTCTCTCCTTTTAATCCACAAAGCTGTGACTCTTCGACTCCCTTCTTGGCTTTTTGTCTTATCTCTCCTTGTCATTTTTAGCCCACTTTATAATAATAAAATGACCTTTTATAATTTTAATCCACGCTTTTATAGTCAATTTTAATATTATATGAATATTTCTTCAAATTTTCAAAGGGGACATTACGAATCTTGCCTTCTCGAGATTACTTGTCCTCAAGCAATCAGTATCAGGGTCCCATATGAATTTGCAGGTAGCTCTGTAGCCCAATTTGAAAACAAATCTTGCTACACTATGAAGCAAGGTGTCAAAATGCAACCCTACCATCAACTAGTTCCCTAGATCCCAAGTTAAATTATGAAGTATCGCTGCATCTATAGGCTGTACAATTTTGATCATAATTGCATCCCGTCTCAAAGTGTGTAGAATGTAATGTCCCCTTTTTCTGGGACATTATAATTCTGTGTTGCTAGCTCACTTCGCCTAGGTTTCGGGGGTGAAAAGGTTCTTTATAGGGTTCAGTTCGAGGTTTGGCTTAGACATTTCCAGTTTCAGACCCATCAGAGCAGTTTTGGCAGGTTATCCAGATGCTTACTATTTTTAGTAAGTAAATAGAGCACAGTATTTTTAGTACCTCAGTGTTGGTTTGGAAGTGTCTCACTGAGAGCTTTCCAACGAGAGCGGAATTAGAAAAGAGAGTTACAGAACGCACACATGAATTGAGTGCGGCAAAATCTACTCTTGCTTTGCATACATCTGAACTTCAAGTGTTACGGGAATCCAGGAAGGAATTAGAGGAACTTCCAGCCTTGAGCAATTGCGAGAGGTAGAAGGGAGTCCGAACTCATTTGCACAGCAACCATAGTCCACCTCAAGGCATATAGGACTTTTATAACATTTGCGTTTTATGGAGTTCACATGGAGAGACTCTGAGAAAGGGCGCCATTAACATCATAGATGGTTTGGAGTAATTAGCGATAGGTTGAAGTTGTATATTTCCCAAGTTCAGTCGTCTTTGCAAGTATCTGCACTCCCAGCTGTGGTCTTGTTATTTCGGTGGTCCTCCCACAATGGCAAGGGGAGAGTCAGTCACCACGGCCAAAGAACAGGTTCAGACGGAGCTCACGGCATCAATTTTTCCTGAGTGCAACATGGACGGGTTAGTGACTCGTGTTTAGCAGTGGGTTGCAAGGCAGTGAGATATCTTCTCCATTACTAAGAAAGTGTTCCCAGTTCGTAGGAAGTATAATGATGAGAAGAGAAGTCAATTGACTAGAAGACGTTGAAGATTAGGTGACACGAGGTTCCTGCAGCAACAATGAGCTTTTAGCATACACCAGTTACGGGCTGAAAGATGGGTGTGGCCATTTGCGGTAGAAGACCTTGAAATATCACAGTCTTCAACATTACGGGAGGGATGTGAGATTGTAATAGCAACTCTTGGACACTTGCTGAATTGCTTGGAAAGAAGATATGCTATTCTTAATCAGTGTAACTATGTTGTTTTGGACGAAGAAGATTGCATGATTGATATGGGCTTTGAACCTATAGTTGTTGGAGTTTTGGATGCAATGCCTTCAAGCAATTTAAAGCTTGAGAATGAGTATTTGGTGTTGGATGAGAAGAGGATATACAAGACGGATTATCTTGGAAAGTTAGGTCTGTACCTAATACACCTTTCTAGTAACTTCTTTCAGCATGTTGAGTTTCATTGTTGAACGCAGTGGCAGTTATGTGATGCATTAAAGTTTGAAGTCTTGGTTTCATTGTCAGAAAACATTAAATATATGTTCCTTCCTTCATTTGGTAACAAGATTCTATTAATCGCCACAGTTAGTTCACAACCATGTGTGCTTAAATACAACATGGAATTTTGTGATAATTTTATTGGGTAACCTTGTGTGCTGGACAACTGTTTGGTATAATTCTTGTCAATTTTATTCCATTGTTTCTTCAAATCTGGCAAGGAATATTTTAGTGAATAAGATATTTCAGAGCCAGCTCAAAGACTCAGCCTTAAAGGAAAATTTGGAGTACGGACTTTAACCCATTGGGCAGAACTGGCAGAGAATAGATTGTTTTGAATGTATATCTGCTGGAGGATTAGAGATTGTATGTTAATTTTTCGATGAAATATGCCAATCACAGTTTAGAATGTCGTGGTTAGAATTAGTAGACTTTATTATAGTAGTAATATAACTTTTTGAAAGTTTGTATTCAGCTTCAAGGTGCAGTTTGCAAAAGTAAGCCTACGGGTAGAACTTATGAAATAGGATTGAGTCCATCTCAGGCACTTGAAAAGCTACATGGCAGAGGAAGTGGGACGAGATTTCCAAATCGATATTAGGACCAAAGTAAGGAGACTGTATGATAATTATAACAAATTTCCGTCAAAGCTTCAAAAAGAATTTCTTTTCATTAATTATGTGGACTTTCAGCTAGAGCTACAAAACAAGATGGATATGATAAGAAACAAATACTATGAATTGGCTCGAGATCTCCTTGCAAAGGACAGTTATAGAAATTTGCGCAGGGAAGATATCAATCAACCTGATAGTAATACTAAAAAGGAAGAGCAACCTTCGGATGATAATATGCAAAATATTAATAATGGCACAAGTATACTAACAGGTAATTGGGAGGCAAAAGTATCTTATGAAGCTATTTACACTAGTCCTTCTGATGAGCATGTTAACGGTCCATGTAGTAGAGTTGACCAAACCACCAACATTGGCAACTTCCCATCTTATTTAGACATGGAAAACACCGGCATCTCATTTGGTGACATGGAAATTAACTTGGATAAATTTTATGGTGATACTAGGCTGGAAATTATGTCAAATATTGAGGAGCAAATGGACTGCAATGTTGGCAGGATAGATGGTCTAGCACACGTTGAGTTAGAGGATATATCTAAAAATGTTGTTCCCCTAGGTGATGAAAAATCGAAAAATTCTATGGAGAACAGCCCACTTGTGTTTGAAGGATATGGTCAAAAACCATTATCACTTCTTGACTTATTGGATATGCTTTTGGTCAAAAGGGACAAGATTGTCCAAGCGTTGACAAGGATGGATGATTCTTCCAATTTGATTGAGGATCTCGTGCAGAAGATTGTGATATAAGAGAGGCATGGGAATGTATGTGGTGTCACAAGTCCTCTTACATACTATTTTTGAAACTTTGAAAATAATAAAATTTGAGTACTTGCAACTATTAATGGATAGAGATCTAGCAATAAAATTTGGAAGGGACAAGGAGAGCGAGGTAGATGAGCTACGCCTTCAATTGAGCTTAACACATTACTCCATCCACAATGCTGAAAATCAAACGAGTGGGGCAGCCACTAATGAAGAAAATAACCATGGTTTAAGGGCATAAGAAATCACACAAATCATTGAAGAAATTCATAAAGTGGGTAGATGTGAAGGCGAACAATGTAATTCAATCACCGAGACTTTCTATGATGAGAAAAATTCTATGGATCAGCAAGTTGATGAGTCTGGAAATTCTAATTTTTATGACAGTAGTTGTACATCTTTACATGAGCACATGGTTAGTGATACAACAAGTGAGGATAATTCAGAGATTTCAATAAATGACGCACCTTCCTTTTTTGAAGACTTTGACATAAACGAGGGTACTTATGGAGTAGGAAGTTCAAATTTATCCTTAGCATGCTCCGAGAGATTTTTCAGCTTACCTAGAGATTTATCATCTAGTTCTTATGAGATGGCCACAGCCTACTTGTTGATTGGTGATTTTTCTTGTTGGTATATTCCAGCCATCAGTGATTTGCTTGTGACTGTCAGTAGTATATTCGCTGATTCTATTTGGCCTTCAGGGGTCAATGAGTTATTCGCAGATGAGGGGGGAGAACATACACTACCCTACATTCTACATGGAGCGTCTTCATTTTTTATCCGGCAGTATATTGAAGACAGTGTGAGCATTCATGATGTTGGTGATTCACCAACAACTCTCTCCTTTATCCAGGATCATGTTGATTGGGTGATCAAGAATCCAGGTGTTAACAGTATCTTACATCTGGTGGATTATGCTATGTTGTTACACAATCATAGGGTTATGATCTGTGTGTTTCAGCCTTCTGACATATTAGAGTTCCAGAGATTAGGATTACTTCGTTTTCACCAGGGTGATATAGTGGTGGTGTCAGATTGGCCGGATCTGTCATTGTCATCAATACAAGTATTGTAGGAGTGGAACAGTGGTACAGTGGTGTAGATATTACAGGAGCTGGTCAATGGTATCTTAGACAGTGCACAAGTTCTCACTTGGGATCCAGGGGGAGCATCCCTATATATTGCCTTTTAGAGAGGAGATAGGAGGAGAGTTTGGTTGTTATGATTTTGTGGTGGATATTGGTATATTTCCGAGCTTCCATTTTCACTTGACAATAAAGACTCGTAGGGTCACTCATGGAGTTAGGCATTCATTCTGACTGAGGGTATTAGTACATAGGGCAACAACATATGGCAGTTGGTGTACCTTAATGGCGAGCCTTGGGATCCTAGCATTCAGTTATTTGGCACATTGATTCCTATTGTATTGTTTCACCATTTTGAGTTAGGATAGATGCAGGCCAGGGTACATCGGCTGAGGTGTAGAAACTCTATCTCGAGGCGAGTATGAGATCCTGTCATTTGGTTTCTATAGGTATGAGCGGATTGCTTGAGGGCAAGCAATCTTTGAGAAGGGAGGCTTTGTAATGTCCCTTTTTTTTGGGACATTATAATTCTGTGTTGCTGGCTCACTTCGCCTAGGTTGGGGGTGAAAAGGTTCTTTACGGGGTTCAATTTGAGGTTTGGCCCAAACATTTCTAGTTTTAGACCCATTAGAGTAGTTTTGGCAGGTTATTTAGATGCTTACTATTTTTAGTAAGTAAACTAAGCATAGTATTTTTGCTACCTCAGTGTTGGTTTGGAAGTGTCTCGCCAAGAGCTTTCCAACAAGCTATTGCACGTGCTTATCTAAGTTCATTCGGTCAGCTACTTTAATGTGTGATGATTATATGGTTTACTGACTAAGTGACTATTAAAGTTCATTTAACTTGTCACTTTATTTAAAAGGGTACTATGTTCACTCAAGTGACTAAAGGATAAAAAAGGTGCTTTATCCCACATTGCTTAAAAGAGCGTCCATCCCATTGGGAAAAGTGATAAAAGTACAATAGGCTCCACATGGGAGGTTATGAAATTATAATATTTAAAAACAAATATTAATCTGGAAGCTGGAAATAGTTACTGGTTCTCTTTGAGGACACAAACCCTTGAAGAAACTTTGGAGGTTGGATGCAAACCTAGCCTTCTTAGAGGGTTTATCTATATTGCCAATCTGACTGTTATTTCTGTTTATAAGATTGGATTTCCTGAATTGTTGTGTGTTATTGTATTGCTAATGTATAATACAGTAATGTTATTTGGCAACTATTTGTGTTAACTGTTGGTTTAAATATGTACTTTTGAATATTGGAGGAATAAAACAATCTTTTTTGAGTTTTCTTGTATGCAAATCTGCTGGTTACAAATCGATTAAAGTTCTGGAATTTATATCGGATATTGGTTTTCTGTTCGGTTTTAAATCTTCAAGTTTATATCAAGGGTTTTTAGTAAAATATCCAGAAAGGGGATATTTCATAGAACTACAACAAAATCCTCAACATGCCATATATACATACGGTCAACACCTAGATCCCAAACCCTGTTGTCATGACCGATTGATATGATGAGGTATAAATGTATCATGGAGCTATGTATAACCCAAAGATGGTGATGACCTGACCTAAATAGTTGATGTAAGACACAAGCTGCTCAAAAGCTGAAAACAACACCATGGGCACATCAAATACCATACTGTCATCATCAATTTAGAGAACCCCTAAGTACATAGGTGCTATGAGTAAAAATGAGGCTGAAAAACCATTCCCTAAGATTGAAACATAACTCTCATCAATACTCCACCAAGATCTATTCAATGGATTATGTATGAAATCTTTCCAACTCTTATATGGGTTGAAATTAGGAACCATATTTAGGCTGATCAAAGGATGAGCGACTGTGGTCAATTCACCACACCAATCCTTGTAACCAAGATTCACCACTAGGAATTGTATCTAGATCTGATATTCTTAAGTCAAGATAATCCTCTTCATGACAATCAAAAAGAGTTCCCTCGTTTATCTCAAATAGGGGATTATTGGAAGTCCAATCAGCATCTACTTCAAACATGGGGTTGTCTACAAGCTGAATGTGATCTAAGATTTTGGTACTTGGTCTTTTGGGGCAACTAGTCAAGTCATAAGTCTGCTGAATGCTATCAAGTTCATCAATCACTTCTTGAAAAAACTCTTGCCTCTCTTTACCCTCATGTTCCTGAAAATGATTCGTGATCCTAACCTGATTTTTTGCTTCCTGAAGAGAAATTTGAGTATCATCCAATGCCTGTTGAGCTCCAAAATCTCATTCCTTTCTTTATTCAACTAATCAACATATATTGCAGCAACCTTAAGAATATAATCCCTGTCGAAAAGCAAACATAAATAATCTGATTTCATATATTCAAGGGCTGTTTTGACTACTTGCAAATCAGCAACAGGCCAATCTCTTTCTACTCCCTTTTGGTCCTTCCTAAAGAGATTCTCAACCATCCTATGAGTGCTGTCATAACATATCAAGGATGCCACAACCATGTGTTCACTAACCTTCAGCTGGTTCATTAAGGCATGCATCTCATTATTGTCATGTTGAAGCAGCTCATCGTCTTGCTGTGTCATTGTAGATTGTTCTTCTAAATTTATATCATGTGTATAAGAAACAAATGGTTCATCACCCAAAGACTCCAACGTGATATTACTTCGAGTACAACTAGCCTCATCAACATGTTTGTCGAAGCTAATCTCAAAATCAATGACGTAGAAACTCGTATGTTCCTTATCCATAGCTGGAATCATCTTATCTATAATTTTCCTTGTGCTGGTCTGAAATTCTTTAGCTTTGTCTTCGTTATTACGATTCCCACAAAAAGGATCTGGTGCACTAGTGTCCTCACATGTCGAGCAAATTTGTTCCTACCTCATAGGGATTCCTTTAACTTGTAAACCCTTCAAGTTCTTCATTGTCAGCTGCAAAACTTTCTTCAACACCACACCGTTGCAGGCTGTTGTAGGAGATGTTATTCATATAATCTCATTGAGACAAGAAGCAACTACAAGGGTAACCTGTTTATCTGGATGCTCAATAAACCTGGGCTTGACCAAGGTCACCATTGAAGGTTGTAAAGCCCAATTTAAGAGTCTACCATCTGCCTGCTTTGCATTGGTCAAATAAGTTTCTATCTCTTCCAATTTGGAGAGAACATCATTTCAAGATTCCATTTGTTCTATTGCAACCCAAGTACGTATAGCTGACCAAAATCTTTCTCTTTCTGCAAGTCTCTTAGGTGAGGGCCATTGAATGTATTGTTAAATTCCTTCGAAAAGTCGTTTTTTAGATCTTCCTTCATTTTGTTTTCATAGCACCAAAAACTACCCCAATCTGATACATACTTCCTCTATAGATCGCTACTGTAATAACTTGTTTGAAATAAGTTTTCTTGCTGCCTTGAAATACTATTAATAATGTTGAACAATGCAAATTTTCGAATCAAACTATTTTGAATTAATTTTCACAAATAGCTAGAGCAGTTATATCGAACAATAAAGTCGGAATGTAAAACATAAATATATATTGATTCTTCTTGGATCAAGTGCCCAACTTGTATTATACGTAAAGGCCAATAGAGGGTTCTTGTAGTTGGTAGTTCAATCCTTCACAAAATCCTGTCACAACTATAAAGTCCCGCAGTCAGTTATTCCCTGTGTAGTTTTCACCCAATGGACTAGTCGCATAAAGAAGTGCTGATGAAGACTACAACAATGATAGCCTTACTGACTTATTCTGTTCTATCTGCATATAGCTCTTTCTTCAAAATTGCATGTCGCCCCACCTTCCGTGTGAATTATTGGCAAGGATTGTTGACCAATGGTCACTTTATAGACTAATTATGCCAACCCGTTGAACTCCTCGTGTGCATAGTATGTGGCTATCAAGAGAACAACAAAATTTGTACTATCCCAACGTCTTCAATCTTGCAAAGATTTCATTTTCTCATTTCACCTGCACCCTATAAACTTTGAGCTGTGTCGATTCCTTCCAGATTGTATTTTGGTGATATGAACTTCATTGCACATTTGTTTCAGTTTGACGATACTGCACTGCATTTACACCTAACCTATCACACGAAAAATATGCCCTCACTAGAAATGTCTATGGAGCTTTCTGCATTCATGACAAACACTCGATAGCTTCTTCCTGCAAGGTAACTCCAATCCACGTTGCCAAAAATAATAAGATAACTCGGGTCTCAATACTATTTACTGCATTTTCCATTCAAAAACTACCTTCACTCGCTGTTGCCAATAATACACAAGAACAATATTGTTAGGAATATGTTTGTCGTTAATTGCTTTCCTTAGAAACGGTGAACATCAACAATTATCTTCAATGTAACCAATAAGTTCAACTCTTATATTCCCAGTTTAAGTGATTCTTGATAGCAAGATTATTAGGGTAAAGTCTAACATTAGTTCCCAATGTAATGCTATTGGCCCGATGACTCCCAATTGTTCAATGCCTTCACACAAATGTCTATCAACTTATGCTGTCAGATCTTCTCAAAGAACAATACCACTGTTTCCTCTAGCGAAATCCTTTGCAAAATACTTGCATGCAATGTGTAGGAAATGACATGAGTTCGTGCATTACAATACAGTGTGTGTTACAATGCCGACAAGGAAGAGCTCATCCTTGCAATTCTGGGCCATTAAAATATGAAACTGTAGACTATCTCAAGGCAAATGGAATCTTGCGCCAGTGTTCAATGTAGCAGTATAAATGATTTCCAACAACTCACATAGTTGTTCCATTTGTAACATCATTGGCACTTGGACTCTTTAGATATGACAACCTCTGAATCATATTATTGGCAACTACCAATGCATTTCTCCATAGACCAGGCAATTGAATTCTTCGAAATACACCTTTTTATAGTATCATAAATGAGTTCGAGCATATTGATGTTGTCTCGGATGATTAATATCAGTCACATGCCTATGCAAAAAACCATGACACCTTGCAACTTAATACAACATGGCTTCGGTCGGCACCCATATGTAGAGCGATTAGAGTTTTTTTCAGAAACAACAAAACTCAACCTTCCTTGGATAGTCACGATAGCAACAAATTCAAGCAAAATAACTTTGCCAATCATTCGAACCAAAGGAGGCTTCAATAATTCTCACAAACAAATTCGTAGACACGGACAATTATATTTATATGATATTTCAAGCTCCTCGCAACAGATATAATAGAACATGAGATTAGTAGTCCGCTCGATAATTAAGGAAGGACTATAGTCGAGCATGAAGAGATATATGATATCGCTCAAGCCATATAGCTCTCAGAAAATTAATAAATCTTCAAGCCCTTACAAATTCACTCAATAATGTCTCGAAGTGCCACGATTGTCTCCTCGCACAACCATTAAATTTGCTAGGAATATCAGAGCTAGGAAACAGAAGCCATTACAATTTCATCCAGACAGATATAATCGCACATAGTTTGAATATGGCTGCACTTTCATGAACATTAAGAGCCCAACTTAATAATATCCCATCTCGACACCTATGAATCACCTCCAATCAAGGTTGTAGTTATAAACCATAAGAGTATCAAAAACTTAGAGATTTTATCTTTGTACTCATAAACAATCCCAGAATAGGTCATAAGATATATGGCACCAATATTTTCTTTCCCAATATTTATTTTTCCAAACATTCATGACAAATGAATAATTAGAAACAATCCCCCACTTTGCAAACCATTTACCAAATCTCCATCTATACCATTTGTAATGGTTTTCTAGTATTCTAAGTAAATGTACCCCAACAAATGTATGCTCAGAATTTAAACTTGTAAACTCCAAATATTTCCTCTCAGCCTAAAATGTTTCTGATAAATCCTTATAAAAACTTGTCTCTGCTATAACTTCACTGGCTGGCAAGAAGACCAACTTTGATACCACTGAAATATCTTGAATTGATATTGACCCGATTTCTTTCTCAAAATAATATTCATTTATAAACATATGAAGTTGCATTATAAATCAATAATATAAAACCATAGATTCTCATAAAATATCTTGAAATAAGCTATTGCATTATACATCAAGAACACAATAACCAACATTCAAAAGTCCAATCTTAAACACACTTTTACAGTTAGATTGGAATACTAAGAAAAGAACCTGTAACCATACGCGAGACACCTGATATGACATCTCCACGGACAATGGGTTTGCATCTATTGTTTGTTAGCACGAGGGTTGACGTCCTCACGTTGGATGAAAGTTGAAGCTTTCTGAATAACTCTCACAAGAGAGAAACTGAAATCTGAATCATAAACCAAGCATATCTTGAATGAATGAGTTTCTCTCCTTTTAATCCACAAAGCTGTGACTCTTCGACTCCCTTCTTGGCTTTTTGTCTTATCTTTCCTTGCCATTTTTAGCCCACTTTATAATACTAAATTGACCTTTTTATAATTTTAATCCACGCTGTCATAGTCAATTTTAATATTATATGAACATGTCTTCAAATTTTCTAATGTCCCAAAAAGGGGACATTACACTGTCTTTCATGTAGTTAACATATGATGTCTTTAGATTACAATATTCCTTCCAAGTATCATCAATTTTGCGCATAGTTTTGGACAATGTACAATCCATAAGGTCCTTCAACTTGTTACTTATCTCTTTTATTCTCTTCTCTTTAGCTCAATATACTTATCGTTGACTCTATAATTGAAAACATGACATCCATTGCTTGTGATTGTAGTTATTCAGAGCTGGGAGGAGTAGAAACAATAGGCACCATAGTTTTAGTTGAAGCTGATCGCTAGAGAGTTTTCACCTATTTGAGCTCAACCACGACCTTCGTTTACTAATTGTGCAACTTATTAAAATTTAGCTGAAGCTTCTTGGTTGTTGCTTCACTGATTAGGGTTGTGTTTTTCTTGTGAGGGATGTAGCTTGAGGAGCACTAGTCTCCGACAACCTTTTGATAAGTAGGTTCCCCATTAGTTCTCGCACTTTCTCCACAACCTTGGGCTTATTTGTGTTCACATACTTTTGTGCCTTGCAGACACACCCTGTCATGAACAGGGACCTCCCAATTTTCTTCTAGGTCTTTAGGTTAGCTTAGGTTTGTTTTTGTCTACCTTCCGATGTTTGGAATTCTTTTGCTGGAAGTCTGCCTTTTATCTCTATACTATGAAATCAGGAGTATATCTTTCATTTCAAACGATTATGTCAAGATCAGCCTTGGGTTTGCCTAGGATTTCAATGGAAAGGGATAGTAATATTAAGGAGCCATTAGAAGGTCTTTGAAACCAATGAGTAACAAAGCTATTAGGCTAGGAGCTACCTTGAGAGCTATAAAGAAGCCTGGAAAATGAAAAAGAGCATTGAAGATGAAGTAAATTGGGAATACAAACAATCATAGTCAATTAGAAAATGTTGAGCACCAAGAGACATTGATGGGAGATGCAGAGACTAAATTCTAGTAATGGAGAAGTGGAGAGAATGAAATATCCCCAATGGATATTTCCCTAGTTTCTAACTCATGATAATATTTTTGAACATAAACATAGGCAGATGCATTATGAACCAACAATATCAACCAATAGATTCTCATAAAATACCTTAAAACATGTTATTGTATTATACAATAACAATACAATAACTATTTTTCAAAGTCCAATCTTAAACACAGTTTTACAGTCGGATTGGAATACTACGAAAAGAACCTATAAGCACATGTGAGATGCCTAATGTGACATCTTCACAGACAATGGGTTTGCATCCACTATCTACTGGCACAAGGGTTTACGTCCTCCCTTTGGATGAAAGCTGAGGCTTTTCGAATAACTCTTGCAAAATAGAAACTGAAATTTGAATCATAAACCAAGCATCTCCGAATGAATGAGTCTCTCTCCTTTTAATCCTCAAAGCTGTGACTCTTCGACTCTCTTCCTATCTTTTCGTCTTATCCCTCATTGTCACTTTTAGCCCACTTTATAATATTAAATTGACCTTTTATACATTTAATTCATGCTCTCATAGTCAATTTTAATATTATATGAATATATCTTTAAATTTCCCAACATCCCAAAAAGGGGACATTACAAATCTTCCCTTCTCGAGATTGCTTGTCCTCAACCAATTAGTACCAGGATCCCGTATGAATCTGCAATTAGCTTTGTTGCCCAATTTGAAAACAAATCTTGCCACACTGCGAAGCAAGGTGTCAAAAGGCAACCCTTCCATCAACTAGATCCCTAGATCCCATGTTAATCTAGGAAGTATTGTTGCATCTGTAGGTTGTACAACTCTGATCATCATTGCATCTAGTCTCAAACTATGTAGAACTACAACAAAATTCCCAAAATGCCATAAATACATACGTTCAACACTTGGATCCTAAACCATCCCATGTGCATGTTCAACCAGAACAATCAGACGTGTGTTACCATCATATACAAGAAGATCCCCAATCCGACTGAGAATCTTACTCCAATTGAGATCATATGCGCCACTATGGTCAAATAACCATGGAAACTCAAGTGTGCCCCAACCAACTCCTGGAAACATTGCGAACCATGGGAATGTTTCTCTTGGATACCACAAACAAAAGGGCCATCCATCTTCCCAACTATCTGTATTATATTGTTGCTTTGTGCACATAGTGGGTGGAGTACTTAGTTGCTCCATTGCCACAATGTTGCCCCTCACTGTTTACACTCTAGCTATACAACTCACCGCATCTGTGTCCTAGGCTGATTTGTAATCAGCGTTATGACCCTCTGTCAAGGAAGCAACCTCTTGGTTGTAACAATTGTCAAATCAGAACTTTTGACCAAAATCAATGAGTGTACCATCATCGGACTTGAATAGCGGGTTCTCCATTATCTAGTCAACATCTACTTCAAACAAAGGGTTCTCTACAAGTTGCATGTGATTTGAAGTTTTGGTACTTGGTCTTTTGGGGCAGCTATCCAAGTCATAAGTCTGCTGAATGCTATCAAGTTCATTAATTACTTCTTGGAAAAACTTCTGCCTCTCTTTACTCTTATGCTCTCTAGAATGATTTGTGATCCTAACTCGATTTTTTGCTTTCTGAAAAGCAATTTGCGTATCATCCAATGCCTTATGAGCATACTTAAGCTCCCTATTGAGCTCCATAATATCATTATTTCTTTTACTCAACTGGTCAACATATATTCCAACAACCTTAAGAATATAATCCTTGTTGGAAAGCAAACATAAATAATCTGATTTCGTAGATTGAAGGATTGTTTTGACTACTTGCAAATCAGCAACAAATCAATCTCCTTGCACTCCCTTTTGAGTCTTCCTATAGAGATCCTCAACCATCTTGTGAGTGCTGTCATAACATACCAAAGATGCCACAACCATGTCTTCACTAACCTTCAGCTGGTTCTTTAAGGCATGCATCTCATTATTGTCACGTTGAAGCAACTCATCATGTTGCAGTGTCATCTTGGATTGTTCTTCTAAATTTATATCACATGTATAAGAAACATATGGTTCATCACACCTCTCAAAATCATAGGCCTCCATTCCCTTGTTCCTTTGATTTGCATGCAAAGGCAAATGTGTTGCTATGTTATCATTTGTACATAAAGGCTCATCATACAAAGACTCCAACATGCTATTACTTCAAGTACAACCCGCCTCATCAACATGATTGTCAATGCTAACGTCCAAATTGCCAACGTAGAAACTTGTACCCTGTGTAACATCTTCTACATGATCACGAGAAGGCTGTAAATCAATGGTAGTTGACTGCCCTTCTTTTTCAAGATCATCTATTAGATGATTTTGGTTTGTTGAAAACTCCTCATACAAATTTTTGCACTTGTCTTTTGCAAAATACTTCTTTTTTGCCATATCGGTCTTGTTTTGAAGTTTTGGATGGAAGTTCATATAATCAAAAGAAAAATCGCTTTGAATTCGTGCTGGAAATTTGTTATATTTATCATAAATGTCGAGTATATCTGCTCTTATATCAGATTGGAAATTATGGGTTAACTATTGTTTAATTTGAGCAAGGTCCTTCGTAACCCTGTCTTGATTAGACATTTTTCCCAACTAATATTCTGGACTCGGCTACAACCAAAACTTTCCAATTTGCTCAAATAATTCTGTCAAACAGTTGGTGGACACACAACGTCAATAGTTTGCTTCAGCAACACCACAGTCCAACTTTCAGATAGACATAAGTCTTTTGTTGCAAGCTTCACCCTCTGTCCTTCTGCTCAAATATTCTGGAATTATGTCAAACAGTTTGTGAACCCCAAACTGAAGTGAATGTGTTACTCTATTCACCTTCTCCAAACATGTCCCCTTTACCAAATTAATAGACTGCCTATGCTTCTCTTTGCTGGTCTGTTAATTTTGCCAGTACTTAGACATTAATCATATTGTCATAGACACTGCAATAAGTTCGTCACAACTCCTTCACTGATTCATCAGTGATAATCTACGCATGCATTCACACTACAAGAGACTACACAAAGATTCCAACACCTTCCTTCTTGTCTAACTAGATACTACAAAAATATCCCAAATAGAAAATAGCTGAAATATCCAAATAGAAATATTTGTTCACTGTCCTTGTATACTATCTTTGCCTTCTATCTCAAAAATACAATTCTGTAGTTCGCCCAGTCTTGATATTCGACAATGAATAGTTTTTCTCCTTGTATAATAATGTCGTATAATGCCTATTTGATTAGTTGCAAGTACCCCCAGCGGAGTCACAAGGATAATATAATTCCTTCTTACATCTATGCCTTCTTCCTCGTTGTACCAACTTTCCTTGCACTAAATTCATTTGGAATGGATGTCTGATTAACTCCTAATCATCAAATGATTGTTCTTCTATCCACAATCGAAAAGAACAACTGCAGATGTTCGACCCATCAAGGAGCTCTGTTACAGTGTTGTGTAACACTTACAATCGAGTGAGCACAAAGAGTCCAATGTTGACTTTGCTCTTTAGAAGCTTTTGTCCCTTGTAAAATGTTTAAGAAGACTCAAATGTTTGAGAGAGTAAAATCAAAATAGCCTTTAAACTATACAGTGGGAGTATATTCACACCAATCCAATGACACGGCCCTCAAACCAAAATAATTGATGCGTAATAATGATAGGTTCCAACTTATAACAAAATAAAATCTTTTGCTCCAATTTATTTCTGCGCCACTCATCTTTCATGGCAGGATATTAATCAACTATGGTTCCCGCACAGTACTGGCATTGCCGTTACTAAAGAGTTGTCAGTTGTCATGGCCACCTACAGATTCATTGTTACCATTCTTCTCCTATACTCATAACCACCCAGGCTGAATCGACTACTATTTGCTATGATGTCTAGGTATACAAGAACCATTACAATATTAAGGACTGATTTATTCTTTCCACTTGCCAATCTTCGTTACTCCTAAAATGATTCCCCTTCAGGAAATCATTAGTTTGTAGGTTGGAAAAAACTCTTCGTTCACATGCCTAGTCAAGCATTACCACTACGACAGATAGCTCCAAGGAATAATATTGTGATGAATTTCTTCCATACCAAACTCATAGCAAGGAATATTAACAGGCATGACAAAAGTTTAGTTAAATACTTCCCTCTCACCTCCAAATTAGAATAATTGGTCTTCTATAGTTGAAAGAATTCCACTTACTCTCGATAAATTATGCCTGACTAGACTTCACGATGATGTGAGTATGGGTTGCACAATTGAACATTTTTCACATATTTCCTTTTTAAGGTATGATGGAATTGTAATACATGCCATGAGCCTTATATGTCGTCAAAAGATCAAGCTTGATAATTAATGTTGAATGGAAAAATATTTTATCAATAATAATGCCAAATCTTTGGCCTCTCCGTCACACACCCTTTCGGTGGGATAACTTCAATTGGAAATCATAGAATTTCGAATACCAATGGGTTTTTTTGCTTTCCCTAGACAATATGAGAAAACGATGCTGGATATACCAATGCAATACTTTATCATTTATCTACCCTTTGCGAATTTTGTAACGGAAAAAGCATTTCAAACAAAATGTTATTTAGTTCCCAACTTTTTTTTCTTTGTCTCCAATAGTGTCATTTGGGATTCCCGACATTTATTAGCAATCTCATCTGCCACAAGAAATATGACTCAAAGATAGTGTTGTTAACAATTTTTTTAATCTTGCTCGAACAACATTGTGTGTCTTGTAATTGATTAATTTTTCCAAAACGATTCTTCATAATAGTTTCGCCCACGGAAATGCTTATTCTTGCATTAGATGATTTTCTAGTTAGAACTTCTTTCTCTCTCATTTTTTGACAGGCCCAAGCAACTACTCTATGTGCCATTTTGAGAATTTGAGATACCCAGTAAAGCCAATTTTGATGATGGGATGCTGAGTGTTTTCACCTTGTCTAATGGCACAGATCACCTATCTTGTTGAATTCTACCCCAATGGGTTTCTGGAAATGCCTTCACTCAATATATAATTTTGTTCACGGAAGCCAATCCAAAATTTCACCTAAATCTGCTTTTGCGCACTATAGTATATTGCATGAATATTTAAAAATGACTAGTGTTATGAAATATTAACCTTGTGAGTAATTTGAATATATGGCTAACAAAGGATTCACTTCCAAACAAGCTTTGCCAATACTCTATTTTGTGCTAACTATCAGGCATTACAATAATAACAAACCATTAGAGTATCGACAACTCAAAATATTATCCTTTGCTCTCATAAACAAATTCCACATATAGGTTCGACAAGAAATATTTGTATCTAAAATTTTTCTTTATTCCAAAAACCCAATAAGGACTTCTGATTGATTTTCAATAACCACATAGGTTGGTAGAATACACGGCTTTGATACCACTGAAATATTCCCAATGGATATTTGCCTGGTTTCTAACTCATGATAATTTTTTAGAACATAAACATAGGTAAATGCATTATGAACCAACAATTTAAACCAGTTGATTCTCATAAAATACCTTAAAACATGTTATTGCATTATACAACAGCAATACAATAACTATTATTCAAAGTCCAATCTTAAACATAGTTTTACAGTTAGATTGGAATACTAAGAAAAAAACCTATAAGCACATGCGAGACACCTGATGTGACGTCTCCATGGACAATGGGTTTGTGTCCACTGTCTACTAGCACAAGGGTTTACATCCTCCCA
Organism: Cupressus sempervirens; assembly: GCA_028749045.1. Classification (NCBI taxonomy): domain Eukaryota; kingdom Viridiplantae; phylum Streptophyta; class Pinopsida; order Cupressales; family Cupressaceae; genus Cupressus; species Cupressus sempervirens. The sequence continues at coordinate 360,548,537 of CM053792.1, read as the reverse complement.
CTGGATTAAAGCTGAAGCTTTTCGAATAACTCTCGCAAGAGAGAAACTGAAATCTGAATCATAAACCAAGCATTTCCGAATGAATGAGTCTCTCTACTTTCAATCCTCAAAGTTGTGACTCTTTGACTCCCTTCCTGTCTTTTCGTCTTATCCCTCCTTGTCACTTTTAACCCACTTGATAATATTAAATTGACTTTTTATAAATTTAATTCATGCTCTCATTGTCAATTTTAATATTGTATGAATATATTTTTAAATTTCCTAATGTTCCAAAAAGGGGACACTACAAAGAAACTAAGATGAAGAAACTTTAATAGAATTGGAAAGCTAAGCCTGGGTTTCAGCATTTCCATGTTTAGAAGTTAAGGTCAACTTTATAGATCAATGGAATCATATAGGAATCAAGTTAAGTGAGAAAACTTGCACAAAAGAATTAAAAATCAGAATTTTCATTGGAAGAGAACATAAAAGAATTGAACCCAAAGCTGCACTTTGGAAGAGCCAAACGCACAAGGCATGTAGCCCCACATGGAGGGGATAAGGTGCATAAGAGGAATTTGTGATGTCCCCTTATTTCATGAGAATAAATTTTACAAATAATAACATAAAAACTAATATCAATTATAATAAATAAATAATATAATCATAATATAAATAAACCTCATGGTATAAATCTATTCCTATATATTCGATCAAATATTATATATTTATAATATTATCATAATATAAATCTGAAATATATTCTAATATTAATAAATATACGTTATAATAAATACCAAACATTTTAAGGCAAGAGCCTACAACGCAATGGTAAAGTTGTGAGGCTTTTTGGAGGACTCGGGTTCAAATCTACTCGATCTTAACACATAATAGTAATTAATCTCAACAAATAATAATAAATAATTTAGGCTGCAGCCGAATACCTATAAAAAAAAAAAACCAAACATTTAAATATAAATATAAATGCCAAAATACTAAATACTAAGCAAAATATATAAAATTATGAAAATTAAACATAGTACATAGCAATAATAAACTATCAAATACAAGTGATAAAATGTTGTTTTAACAAGTAACGATATTGTGTGGATGTAATGTCCCCTTAATTAGTCAGTCTAGTGTTGACAAATTAGTCCATCACTATGATCCTCGTGGCCTAGTCATTTGGATAAGGGCACACTGGTTCACCATTACTTGCTATTTGGGACATCTCCAGAGTGTAGAATGGTTACTGTCCATATCTAAGTGCATCAGGTCTTCGTTAGGTTCAATTTGAGGGACTTACTATTTATACTAAGTTATTTGTAAGTGGCTACTGGAGGCAATCATGATATAGTACAGAGTGTCATCAATTGTAGTTTCATACTACCTTCGTTTGGAGTGTTTTTGAGGACTTAATATTTATAGTAAGTGTTAAGAGGGTTGCTAAATTTAGTAGGGCACCTGATGATCAGTCAAAACCCCATTTGTAGTGGCAATTGATTGTTGACTTAGGAATTATTAAAAAGATTATAATTAATGATATTAAATAACTTATAGTAGAGATATTTAGTAAAGTCATTTTAACGATCATTTAAAAGGACAATGGGCCCATGACCCATCAATTAGTTCTTTAAGTGACCTAGTTTTATTTAAATGGTGTCTAAGTCAAAACTATGGAAAAGTACACAAAAGTTACATAACTTTAAATGAAACAAAAAGTAAAAATTTGGGATTATATCTTTTATCGCTCATTGGTAAGGAATATGTTTAAGCTGTCACAAGAAAGAATAAAAAGGGACTGAAGAGCCCATTCTCATACATTAAATTGATCATTTTTTGTGCTTTGATACTTGGTGAATTTTATGAGTTTGTCATGTTCCCTATTTTCCTCCAATGGTATTTAATAATAAATATAATAAAAATAAATGAATCAATTTAATAATACAAGATAATATAATATAATATTATAAACAAATAAACTAATATAATATCTTATTAATCGAAGAATATAATTAAAAGAATCTAGTAAGAATATAGCAATAAAATGTAATAAATCAATCTTAGTCAATCTTATGTAACTAGATATTGGTTTCTCTTAATTATCATTATAATTGTAAAACTAATATTAATAATTTCTCCCATCGGTCATGTCTCTTGGGATAATAATACAAACCGAGCATTTAAGGAAGAATAAAGGAAGATACTAAGGGAGAGATAGGGATAAAGGGAATATATATAAAAAGGATCGAAATCAATTATCTAGAGAAATTTCTCAGGTTTGAGGGTATCTAGGCAAGTTGCAAATTAAATACATTGGATTATAATATATGATTTCACCCCATACTCATGTTACACAAGGAGATAACTATCAAGCAATAATAACAGTACACATTGCAGAAACAGGGAAGAGGATATGCGAGGCTTATAATTATTAAAGAATGTGATAAGTGTTGTCGGTAAAATGTGAAGTGTAGCCGACGGGTAGAGTAGTATCTGAACGGGCACGTGACGCTTGAGTCATCCCTTCGGAAGGGTATATGTACACCTCCAAGATGGACTTTGGAATCATCATTGTAGTCATTGTATTCGGATTGTAATCATTAAGTGCATATATGAATAAAGTATCTGTTCTGCGTTGAATCGTGTTATATTACATGTGTTGATCTTTCTACCCTGTATGGCAAACATTTGGTGCCATTGCCAGATGGACCTGGAACGAAGAAATGATATGAAGATTAATGCCAAATTTTCTTAACAAGGATAGGAACAAGGTGAAAGATAAGGATGAACTACGTACAACACAAGAAGTTTTAATTCTAGCACAGAAGGTAGAGCGCAGGCAGAGACTTCAACAAATTGCCGAGGGGCACCGAAGGGGTGAAGAGGCATAGACGGAGGGAGTGCACTCACCTAGTAGGCTGTGGAGTGCCGAGGAATTGTTGGAGGAGACTCGACAACGCTTAAATTTGGTAGAGGAAACAAGGGAAGAGTTCCTTAACCTATATATGCCGAGGGGAGAGTGTCCGAACGGAAGGGAAGCAACTTGCACGGCTTGGAGTGCCGAGGAAGCACGAGCGTGGAGTGATCTTTTCGTTCCCGATACACTGGATGAATGGATACAGGCGGAGAATAGAACATCACTTGAAGACCTTTCACTAGACAACGTGGTTGTTGGAAACAAGATTGTTATACAGAACAACATGGGTGTACAGAATAGCGCGGGAGTGCAGAACAGTGCGGGAGCTCAAAACAACTTGGGTACGCAAGTAGCTCGAAATCAAAGGAAAGTGATGATGGTAGGTCCTAAAGAAAAATTACCCAAGTTTCATAGTGATGGTTCAACAGACCCTATTAGACATTGTAAAACGTGTGAAACCATATGGACGGAAAATGGTGTGACGGATGAGGACTATTGGGTCAGACAATTCCCAACAACTTTGCGGGGTGTGGTAATAGATTGGTTTTTTGACACCAGTCCTCAGAAACTTAATACATGGGAGAATGTTAAAAAGAATTTATAGCAAAATTCAGATTACTTCGAGATGACAATGAAATAGTGGCAAAGATATATAGTACTAAACAAGGAAAGAATGAAATAGTCTAAGCCTATGCTAGATGACTGAAAGAACTGGTTGGAAAGATGGAAAGTCAACTAGCAGACGGGTTGAAAAAATGGTGGTTCGTGGAGGGGCTACGGCTGGCTCTGAAAAAGAAGATGAAGATTGAACCATCGTCGTTGTACACCGACGCGTATACTCGTGCAATGAATTTAGAAAGTGAACAAAAGACGAGTAAGAAGCAAAAGCATAAATCCTTTGATTTAGATGATTCATCCTCGGAAAGTAGCAGTAGTGATGAGGAGTCAAACAAGAAGGTGTGAGCATTACAGAAAGAAATGCTTTGGATGATGAAAGAATTCAAGAATTTGAAAAAGAATCCGGACATAGTGAAGGGAGAACTATGGTATACAGATTGCAAGGAGGATGGCCATACGAAGAGCTCATGCCCGAAGAAACAGTTCTGTGACATCTGCCAAGTGGTGAGACATTCCTTGAAAGAGTGCCTTTAACTTGAAAGCAAAAGGACACCAGCAGGTGTTACTAACGCAGGAAGCATCCAACAACAACAATAACACGGGCAATGATGCAACTTCGGGTGGATATCGTAATAATAATAGATGCGGAAGGGGTGGAAACAATAACAACAATGGAGGCCGGAGTAGAATACAGTATGATGCGAGCGGACGGCCGATGATACAGTGTCGGGCATGCAATCTTTGGGGTCACTTCATGAGGGACTGTACTATGAAGGAGATGCCACAACTACTGTGCAGATGGTGCGGTCCAGGGGACCATGAAGATTCAAAATGTCCAAAGCAAGGTGTAAATCTATTAAGTATCAATTGAAACGTGTGATGAGAAAGTACTGGTGATCACATGGGAACAGGCGAGGAAAGCAAAATATCCGAATGCGGAAGAAGAGAAAGAAAGGTTACAAAAAGCCCGAACAGGGGTAGAAAAGCAAATGAAAGAAGAGAAGTCACAAGTAAAGGACACTGCAACAGTTGCATACATCTATTATAAATATGATGCTGTCCTCGAGAGTGGCAGAGGAAACAAAGGATAGTAAGGAAACAACGACAGCAGCAACAGACCCGATGTTACTAGCACTTACCACAAGTAGACACCCAACAGTGGTGGAGATGGGCATTTTGGGTACTATGCTGATGGATTCAATTGTAGACGAAGGATCGGGGGTGAACGTACTGCCGGAAGATATTTGGAAAAAACTTGGACAACCAACACTATGGCCACCCACTCTTTATTTACTTACAATAGATCAACATGGGATAAAACCATTGGGAACTTTGATGGCACAGCCAGTAACAATTGGGACACAACCATTTTTACTGGATTTTGTGGTCATCCAATTGAAGAGAAGAGGGTACGATGCCATCCTGGGATGGGGGTGGCTGGTGCAAGCAAGGGTAAAACATGATTGGAAACAGAACACCTTGTCCATGGAGAAAGGAGGCAAGAGATTTATAATTGATTTGCATACGCAAATGGTAGGAGAAGAAGCAACGTCGTCAGACTCAGAAGGTGAAGGCGAGAGTGACGACGAAGGGAAAAAGAGGATGGAACCAGATGAAGAAGGGGTGTTGAGATTAGAAGAAGGGTCAATTGATGACGACCTAGATTCGGTAAACAGATTGCTATACTGGCAAATGGAACATTATGAGGTCTTTATGAGCTGCAACATGTTGAGTGTCGAGGAAGAAAAAGCAGGAAATGAGTTCTTGAAGGAGTAAAGTGAATTAAAGGAGGGAAAAGTGCAAGTGGACGAAATACTGGCCCATACGTTTAGTAAAGATAAATCGATGAAGTATGAAGAGCTAACGGTGAAAACAATGAACTTGGATGATGAGGAAAATCCGAAGAACATTCTTGTAGGAGATAATTGGAACCTAGTGTTGAAGGCGGTAGCATTTAGAATATTCATGGAGTACAAGGATGGTTTTGCTTGGACATATAAAGACTTAAAAGGAGTATCACCAGAGCTATGTGTTCACCAGATACCATTGATCAAAGGTGCAGTACTTGTACAAAAGCGACCGTATAGGAGGAAGGCAACTTTCAATCGGGCGAGTTAGTATTGACGTATAATGGACAGAATGAAATCAGACTTGGGAAGTTCAAAGTTAAATGGGTCAGACCATACAAGATACGGGAAGTTGGCTATAACGGAGCAATTAAGTTGTGGACACTAGAAGGAAAAGAAATACCAAATGCAGTGAATGGATCAAAGTTAAAAATATACCATGAAAGAAATGGTCCCTCGCTGACAAACAACTGAGAAAAGAAAAAAAGTCTGTAAATAATGTATAAATGTATAATAAGAAAATAAAATAAGGAGTTAGACATAGTATCTAAGTGTCGAATGAAGTATTAAAAGAGTAGGAAGTAAAATTAGAATATAATTGTGAAATTGAATGAAAAAAAGTAGGAGTATGGCCTACCATACGGCCTGAGTTCGTATGGACTTAAAGAAACACGCCATAAAGGAATTAAGACCCCGTATGGCCGGATAACACAGGAGGAAGAAACTTAAAGCTGTACGGCCAGAGAGAACATAAAAGGAAGTCATACGACCAAAGGTAGAACATAGAAAAAGGGAACTTGGAGCCGTACGACTAGAGTACACATATGATTGACAAAAGGAAGCGTACACCTAGGAGACTGTACGGCCAATAGGGAATAGAGGTATGGCTGAATAAGTTGCCATAGGGCCAGTCGATAGATAAGCATATGGCTGGGAAAGAGCTCATTAAATAAGAATTGAGATGGATGCAGTAAAGAAGATTAAGATTGTACGGGTACAGTGAAAGGAAGTCGGGAACAAGCATTGAAGGCAAGACCATACGGTGGAAAATGGAAGCAAATTTGGAGACCATATAGTGGCAAACAGAAGCAAATTTGGAGGCCGTACGGTGGCAGCAGAAAGAATTTGAACTGTACGGTGGTAGTTGGAAGAAATGTTGAAGACCGTGCGATAGCAAGAGGATACATCGTACGGCTTGGGAGACAAAACATGCAGGGAACTAAATGACCGTACGGTCAAGGTAGGAAGATCGTGTGAAGCCCGTATGGGTATAAAAAGGATGACGGTAGGAGAAAGAGCTGAAGTTGACCATATGGTATGTGGCCGTATGGTGTCTAGAAGCTATAACAAATACTGTACGTGAGTTAATTGTTTTGAAATAACAAGGAAGCCATACGTTGGAGAAGGAGAAGTGGGAACATCTTCAATACAAGAAGGGAGCCATTCCGTATGGTAGGAATTGGAGAGGGGGAAGAAGATTGCAGTACATTGCTAGATGTAGAAGAAGGGCGACAAGAGGTTTTCTTTATTAAAAAAAAAAAAAAAAAACTACGATGGATTGAAATAGTTCAAAATGAGTAATGTATGATGTTGAAGGGAAGGGAAAGACATAAACAGGTAGTAAAACACAAGCAGTTGCCAGAAAGAGTGTGGGATCAGAAGAAAATCACAAAAATAGCGTGTTCAATGTAGTTTTGTGTGGGTTTCAGAGTGCTAATTTGTTTTTGGCCGTGCGGGCGTTGCCCCTGGACCCCGTTGGGCCCCCTAGACCCCCAATCGGTGTGGATATCAGTCATGGGAAGTGTGAACAGTTGATGAGACTTGGAGCTGCTACAGGCATAGTGTGCTAGAGGTGGAAAAATCAACGGAGCAAGCCTTTCGAGAGGGGTGATATACTTTGAGGCACTTGGAGTAGGTGTTGGACGTGAAGCTGTCTTGGTGGATGCATAGAGAGCTCAGAAGGAGCTGATCATCCAGTTGAAGGCAATACAATGACACTTGGATCAGGGTACTTAGGAGTTGGAAGCAGAGAAAGCAGCACGGGTGGCTATCAAAGTTAGCTTGACTAAGGAGATAGTGTTGTGTTAGCAGAGGCTATAGATACAATGTGGTTTGGAGACCAGTTTGGTGCAGGCACGAGACGAATGTGAAAGTAGTGTGATTGAATCAGATCTATCTTGTTGTAGTTAGTTAATGTATTCCGTTTTGTTAATCTCTCTCGGATATTTTGTAATTGTTGTTCGGAGTCGACTTTTTCTTTTGGGGGGATGATGTTGTCAGTAAAATGTATAGTGTAGCCGACTGGTAGAGTAGTATCCGAACGGGCGCGTGACGCTTGAGTCACCCCTTCGGAAGGGTATATGTACACGTTCGAGATGGACTTTGGAATCATCATTGTGATCATTGTAGTCATTGTATTCGGATTGTAATCATTAAGTGCATATATGAGTAAAGTATCTGTTCTGCATTGAATCGTGTTATACTACATGTGTTAATCTTTTTACTCTGTATGGTAAACAATAACCACATACATATAGGAAGACACAAGGAGAAACGCCACATCTGAAACAGAGAGCATAGTCAGCTCACAAAAGAAGGAAACTATTAAGGAGACTGTAACACCAGAGAATATATGATAGAAAGGAAGCATCAACGTTCGAGCATTCTATGATTCCACTTGAAGAGCAATATCCGACTTGGCATTCATTATTAGAACATTTCTCAGAAATAGTGTAACTGCATTCGATTATCCAAGGAGCAAAGTTACAATCACCCAAATCATTAATAACAAGGTCTGTAGAAAGCAGCGATTAGAGAACAATCTTTCAGTGTATAAAGCTTTGAAAGGATATAATTTAGAAGAACTGAGCAGCACATACATTCAGCAAGTAACAATTGGATGAGTACAGTAGGGAAATCGTAATTACCTAAATTTAATGGTCCTACATAGTTAATAGAAGAGTGATATCAGTATAAGTGATCATCAAAGAAAATACAAGAGATGAATATTGAACAGATGGTGAAAATTATATCTAGTTATTAATATTAAAGAAAAATCTCCAACATTAGACATACATTGAATTTGAAACCAATCGCCAATGAATGGTCAATCAACTGCTAAAGACCAAGTCAACATATCTAAAACTAATCAGCACACAATTCAAATTCAGTCGGCGGTGACTTAGCAATAAGAGAGCTTTACACACCTTGAAATAGAATGATCAGTATACATATATATGCAACACAAATTTAATATAAGGGAATAAGGAATCCTTCTATAGGGTAGTAAACAAGTAGGAAGTGAAGATAAAGGAATAGATTTAGGATTAACATAAATAGATTAACATTTATATATCCATTCAAAATGTGAATCATGAGTAAGAAGGAAGAAGGAAGAAGGAAGAATTATATTCGATGGAGATAAAACTAAATCGCAATATAACTTTTTTTTTTTTTTGAACATAAGATATCACTTATTGATTATGAGGGAGATAAGAGTACTAATTAGGTATAGTTCATATGGAAACAAGGGGTTAAGAAAATGGATGAAAAGAATAAAGATTATTAGTTGCTCATATTGGAAAGGTTTATCTTGTTAAAAGAAAAATCAATGTATTAAGTTTTAATTTGATCCATCTTACAATTCTTAGGCAATGGAATTGGTGATTCAAAGACAAACTTAGGGAACTTATTCTCTAGCACGGGTTTCAAGGAGCCATTGCAAGTTTGGAAGCCATTATCACTCAGCTTTGAGGTGTTGAAAGATTGCACTACGATTGTTGGTTGTGCTTGCCATTGTTCTACATTAGCCTTTCAGAGGTTTGTGCAATTACAAGGGTCTTATCTGATCATTCAGGGATCAATTTTTAGACATTTAATTTCAGGTTGGAAGAGTTTTATGAGCAGTCATTTCTAGATTTTATATCGTTCTTCCTTCAGCTAGCGCATGCCTATTATATGCAAGATTGATCATCTTTTTGAGAGTATATATCAGTGGTGTTTGGGGGTTTATTGCATAAATTATCCATTGAATACAAAGGGCGGTTGGATCATTGTTGTTTGCTGCAAGTTGAAATACTATATCAGACTTTCATAGCCACGTCCCAGCTATCAATGAACCCACGTACTCATTGTGGGAAGAATCAATCTCTTTGAAAGGCTATTTGGTGCTTGTTTCGTAGGTATTTGACATCTTTTATCAATGTTCACTAATTTTTGGCACAAATTATACATTTTTTTATCTGAATAAAAATTCAATAATCTAGAAAAAGCCACAGCAGTCACCATTCATGACCAGATTTACAAATAACTGTTGTTCTTCATTCCAGGTATGAGTCTTTGCAAAGTATTTTTGTACTTGTCAACTAGATGTATAATTTGAACTATTGGGGAAAAAAATTTAAAAAATTACAGCCCATTAAATTTGTAACAGCAGTGACATTATTGTCATTAATCAGTTATGGTTCATTTGTACTTGCAATTTGTTTCATTTGTATAACTTTTCACATTGAAAAAACTTCACATTTCAACCCAAACTCAATCAAAATCAAAGCTCAGATTCAAACTGAAATTCATGTCAGCAACTTAAAACATTTCAAAAGTTGATCTTTCGGTGCTAGTGTCAGTTTGAGTTACGAGCTATTTGGGTTTGCTACAATGGAGCAGCTGATTTCACCAAATAGAAGTCCATCATGTGAGTTAGAAAATGTAATGAACCTGGATTAATATATATTTTTTCCTTGATGTAATGTATTAAATTCAGATATTTAAAGATTGTTTCAATCAAATTGTACAAGTTATAATAAATATTATAAAATATTATGATACTACCTTAAATTAATTCAAATGTTATTTTTTATTACTTCCAAGCCCATCGTGAAACATTCATAGCTATAAATGTATTATTATTACACAATACACTAATATATAAATTTTCCTATTATTATAAATGTTATCAATCTTCAATAAACCTAAATCTAATTTAATTATTAAAACACATCCTTTAAAAACCCTAATCTACTAATTAATATTAATTTGATGCTTACATCTGATTACAAGCATTTACAGCATAAATATAATAAAGATGAGTAAATAAATATAATGTAAATGTGATCTATATGAATGAGGAAATTAAACTATAACCAAATCGTATTGTAAGAGGCACGTCTTCTCATTCATGACTGCCGAATAACATATGAATACCCGTATTAGGGTTAGGTCACGGGGGGTAGGAGAAGAACGAATGATATATAAAAACCAACGTTGAATACGTAATAAGAATATTCCACATTTTGTGGTAATCACTTCAAGACATCACGTTGTAATCCGATTCGTAAGACCATGCTGTCAAGGCAGTACATCTGCAATCCGGATACAGGTACGATCGAATTCCCATAATACTTTGTAATACAATAATATTTAAAGGAATTTCTTAATGTGTATGGCATTAAGCACACGATAATAGCTTAATAAGACACGTATGATACTGAATATAAGATTGTGAATTACGCAATCCCCTAAATGCCGTATTGAGTTTACAACTAGAAACATTAAGTATCTCGCATGTAATATTAGCATATAACTTAATATTGTTTCTTTAATGGATCAGTAAACAATATCACATGGCATTGAAGATAATTATTACAATGAGCATATATGTTATTAAAATCATTTACAATATTACTATATATATATATATATATATATATATATATATATATATATAGGGAAGATATATGTGTAATGGGCACCCCTGGATGTCCCAAAAAACTAAACCAAATTGCTGAAAGGAATTATGTCAAACAGTTTGCATTCAACTTCTTATTTCTCCGTTTAATGTTTTAAACCCCTTATAACTCCAGAAATCAAACGTTTATTGTTTGTTGTGTTTCGTGCATGGAATTGGTATCATACAACATAAACAAGAAAGAAACTACAATGATATGCAAAGTGGAAATGAATTGCTGCTAATAAAATGTTATTTTCAGAATTCATAAAACCAAATACATAGCAAATTTATCAACTCACTAATTACTTCAGCAGTATTGACATAATACTCCAACCCATGCTTACGAACTTGCTGCTACAATACTTTGTCCTTCAATCAGTCCACTACCTTCATAATACCATTCCCTCCAAGCGGCATAAGCGTCAGACAAGTAGTGAAGAAGATATGAGCAAAATACCAAATTTGCCTGTAGCCGGAAATGCAACTAAACTACCTGATAATGAAGCTAATAACAAAGAATTCCAAAGGCCAAACCCCAAGGGAATGACGTCTAGAATGTTACAAGAGAGGATAGACGTCCTCAAATGCCAAGAACGGAGCTGCAACTCATACACCAATTTCTTCTCATATTCAACCTGCCTAATGAAGCCACAAATGCTTCCTTTTATTCTATTTCCAAGGGTCCGCTCAACTCATATGGGCAATGTGCAATAAAAAATGTGTAATATATAAAACATATATTAAAATACCCCTTATGTCTCCCTTGGGTACACATCACCATAAAATAAATATTAAAGTAACACTTTAATATTTTACAATTAAATTAGATGTTACTTTAATAAAACTTCAGGCATTAAAATGTATTAGCAATCGGACTCCGAATAATGCGAGTGATAGCTCATCGGAAAGCTCTCACCGAGGAGTATCGAATCCAATCACCAAAATTGACCTGCACTGTGTCCTGCCGACTTACTAAAAATAGTAAGTATGCCTAAAACTGAGTAAATCAACTTCGTTTTGGCCCAAACTGGAAATGACTAGGCCAAAACACTCCAGGATCCCATTAAACCCTTCGTTAGCCCTCGGGACCATGTAGAACAAGGCTAACGCACACACACTTGGTCAACTGCTAAAATGGGGACATTACAATATGTTTCAATTAGATATCAATACATAACTTATTAACAAATTATGTGCAATCAAAGGATATTGGTATAATACATTTATATATATATCATAAAGGCTTGAATAACATTGTGAAGTATTTTGAATTATAGTATGGAAGGTTGTATCTTTCCCTGAGCTATGAAATCCAGAGATAGGGAGTTGGTAGGGGGAAAGGCGGAGTAATTTCGAGCACTTGTCGGATACACTTGGAGCTTGTTTCACCTGCCCTCTGCACCGTAATTCTACCGTCTCAAAGTGATCATAATCAGGAAGAGAAGATGACCTAACACTATGAGGAGAAATCTTCCATGAAAACCCATAAATTAATGTTAATGCTCAACTCCTCACATAACTTAATAGCAAAGAGGATCTTAGGTTGTTTTTAAAATTGACGATTTCTTAATTTATGCCTAAAATTGAATATCAGGTTAAAATTTTGAAAAAGGGGTCATCACAGAAAATATTGATCATGTCTAATAATCCAAATAAGCGCTTAATCGGCTAATCAGCACTTTATATTGTACAGTCAGTAATTACATTATTTGCCTTGTCCGGAGGGCAAAGTGACGAACCAGGGTAACTAAGTTTTAACTATAAGGAGCCATGGGAACCAAGGCACCAATGCATGGGCAAAGGAAAAATCCATAACATTGATGTGATGTTCGACGAGGAGGAGGTTGGTAAAGGTGAAGGTCAGCAAGCCTCCAAGGAAGTTAACATAAATGTAATATCCCTTAACCGGTTATAGCTTTGACAACACCAATTCCCTACTAATTCAGCTGTTTGACATTTCGTTGAACAATTAGCAAGCAGCTCTATGATGTTTTAGATTCTGAACAAAATACTAGGGAATGCAATAAACTGCTCACTACGTTCAAATAAAATTAACCTTATGAATTTTGCATAGATGAATGCCAAACACTGTATAATTCTGCCTTATGAGTTTCACATATATAAAATTCTGAAATGATAAGTGATTCACACCAAACTAATGAATTTATTTATTAAGAAGCTGGACTGCAATTTAACAATTGACTTTACAATTGAAAGAACCTGGCAATTCCTTAGCTGGATAAGATTTCTGCGATGAGACACCACTTACACTAGCCATGAAAGGTACACATATGTATGCCAACCAATCACGTTGCAGCAGGTCTGTTTACTAATTCTCATGGCACAGTATGTGAGCCAAAGACAGAAGTTCAAGGGTATTTGGGTGCCCAATGATTATAAATTGCAGTGCCCAGTAGCAACCATCTAGTGGGCAAATGTTGGTAATTAGTTCCACATGAAACAGACCAAAAAATAAAGTCCAGAATTGCAGCACAGAGATGCCTATTTGAAGGTAATAATGGATGCCAGGCAGTAGGGTTTTTCCAATGCTAATCTACTAGGGAATTCAGGCATCTAAAAAGCAGATAACAATCTCCAATTTGCAAGCCAAACACCACCGATTAGCAAAGGAAACTCACTCCCAACAGATGTAGAAGAAATGGCTTTGCCGCAATGCTGAAACACAGATATCTATTGTCATATCCCCATTTTAAAATAGAATTTTAGTAATAATTAGATAATACAATGTAATTAAATAAATAATGATAATAAAGTTATATTAAAACTAATACTAAAATATAAAACTAGGAAATAATAATTATTTAATCTACATTATTAATGAAATTATATTTAGTATGATTTTTTAAATAATTAAAAAATAATAAAATTTCAATGAGAAAATAAATAAATTAAATTAAATACAAGAGAAGATATTGTAGAAAGTATGTTAACTTTCTAAATAGAATTTCATAATAAATAATAATAAACACAAATAAGTAAGTATATAAATAATATTACATAAAATAATATAAATTTAGTTAATCTAATGTAAAGTCAAGAGAGGTTTGACAAATACGCATGACTTCTTAAAATTAAGATATGAAAGGGAGGAGAGTTTATTTTAGAGATGGGAAATAGAAGAGGAGAAGAGAGGAGTTCAAAAAGGAAAGATGGAAGAGGGAAGTAATATGAAGAAAATAAGGAAGTGATTTTCTGAAAAGGTATCAATGATATGGAGAGGATATGAACATATAAAAGGGTCATAATTATGAATAGTTGCGACTCTTCAAAATATTGTGAATATCAAGCATTGAGACTTTTCCAAAGGATTTTATTTATGGAGTGTTGTGACTTTTCGAAAGGATTATAACTATGAAGTGTTGTGACTTTTCAAAGGATTTGTATTATGAAAGGTTGTGACTCTTGGAAAAGAAGAATCAAAAAATATATTCTATCCTTTTCTTATAATTAGAAAAGGAAGAATTTTAGAAAGTAAATATAGTATTGAGATAATTCTAGAAGGAATAATTTATTGAAAGGCAAACTAAAGATAGGTCCAAATCGACCAAAAAAAGAAGAAGGTAAGAAAGATATGTTTATGGATTATATTTGTTTAATTATATTTATCAATTTATTTATATTAAGGAATCATACTTGTAGATAATATTGTGTTAACCTATGGGTTTAGCACCATGGATATTAATGAAACTCGAAGCATGGAGCATGTGAGATATTAAGATCTCCATTGTCCACTATGGCCGAGAATCAATGTGAACTTAAAGCATGGAGCATGTGAGATATTAAGATCTACATTGTCCTCCGTGGCCGAGAATCGATATCAAAGCATGGAGCATAGAGATATTAAGATCTCCATTGTCCACCATGTGTAATGTCCCTGTTATGATCCTTAAAGATTTAAATATGATTTATGTCAAATTGAATTGTAAGATGTTTCTCTCTTACCCAACTCTCCTTTTTAGTACAATATCTTTTACAAACTTGTACTATTGATGGTGGTTGTCACTTATGATAATTTGAAATGTAATGCCCTTGTTGGTAAGGGCTTAAGGGTTGTCCTTAAGTACAACTAGTTTATATCATTCCGCTCTTTTATTTGTGGGTTTTTATGCCAATAAGACAAATAGCTTTGCTTCAAATGAATGTTGGATGATAAAAATATTCCTTTATATGCACAAAGTATTTCCTATCTATATATATATATATATATATATATTGCTGAAGTATATTGCTTCCTTTTATGGAAAAATCTGTTTAGATGAGTTGCACGCTATACTTTCTCTTTTTTGCAAGTAATCAATGAGTAGTATTTTGCAATTATCATTGATAGCAATGTTGCTATGATTCAAGACTAATAACAATGCAACATTCCAGTTCCTGATTTTCCAACCTTAGAATATATATCACTGGTTATACTAAGAGCCAGATCCTTCTTGTAAAGAAGACACAAACTGTATCAGACAACAAGTAGCAATATCTTCCCTTCTATATCTATTTATCTATCTTGTCCAATAATTTATAGGTTCAGCGCTGGATAGTATTTTGTGCTGCTTGTGCATTTAATCTGTTAAAATCGCTAATTTTAAATATATAAAAAATCTTCGAAACCCGTGCAGCTCTAAATATGGGATGAATAGATAAGTTTTTGATTGTTCAGGCTACTAGCGACCGTAGTATGAACAGGCTGTTTCTGTAGACGCTGAATGAGATTTT
The DNA here is from genome assembly GCA_028749045.1 of Cupressus sempervirens. Taxonomy (NCBI): domain Eukaryota; kingdom Viridiplantae; phylum Streptophyta; class Pinopsida; order Cupressales; family Cupressaceae; genus Cupressus; species Cupressus sempervirens. Next base: position 360,532,714 of record CM053792.1, on the reverse strand, counting down.
CCAATCTGTCGTTTTATATATATTAGTGCAATTATAATCCTTCATTATATAATTAATAAACTATAATATAGTTTATTATTTTATTTAGTTAATATTTTAATTTACTAAATAATTATTTATTATTATTAGGTTTTCCGAATATTTATTTATTCATTCCTTTAATTGTATATTAACTCTATTATTATAAAAATCAATCTTGGAAATGGGGACATTACAGTCCGCCCTTCCCAAAATTGCTTGTCCTCAAACAATTTAATATTCTCTCCTTGTGATTTGGTCGATAGTCCTGCAATAACAATTTCAATTGGGATTAGATAGTTATAAATATAATTTAAATATTACAAGATTAGATTTAAATTACTAAGAATGATTAAAGAAGGAACTTATGTTGATATATCATGGTGCCTTCATTCTTGTCTATTAGATATTGCCTTGCTCCATATCAATTCTTGATCAATTCTTGTATTCTGTAGTGAGAATTCATAAAGAGGTACAAAGCTCTCTGTGGAGGATCTCCTAGGGTTCTAGCTGGCCATTCTAGAATCGTCCTCAAGCTATTCATCATCCCATTACGATTATCTTCTCCTAAGGCCTTAACAATATCCTAAAACTTGGCATATCCATCATTCCTAGAAGCTAGATTTATCTTTTCTAGGCCTTCAAAGATATAATCTCTACCTTGTAGTGGTGTGCCCTAGTAGTTCTCTCATAACCACATTGTAGTAGGGTGCCCTTGGCAATTTACCCTTAACCACAATGCGATAGGGTGCTCTTCTCTTGACTGTGAGTGGATCAATCACTATAGAGATCCAAAATGTGAAAGTATGTTGATATAGAACATATAAGAAACATATACTACGATATATGAAGATACAAGCGTACACAAAATATATATAATCAATGTATGAAGACACGATATAGACATGAAGTATACACATTGATGCATGAAGACATGATGCATACACATGTTAAAAATCTTTGGTAGATTCCTTCCTCTAATTATCATTTTCGTGCTACCGGAGTTGGTGGTGACTAACTCCTTGACAGATAAACCTGCATCGTATGTTGGTACTCTGAAACCATGATAAGAACATTGTAAGTCATTTACTTATAAGATCCTAATTCCCAATTTAAACCCTTCTTAAGGAGAATTTGTGATCAAATGCTTAGCTCCTGGGGGAGTGCTTTTTAGGGCTCTAATTAATAGAACAGCTCTCCACTAAGCACCATCTTCTAATGACGCTTCTCTTTAAGATCTTATGGATAATAAATCTTGATATATCCATCTTTTCTAGGAGGGAGTTCTTCCTCATCCTAGGCCTTATGGATACCCACTCTGGGTGTATCCATCCTTACATATGCATATGATTTTCCTTAACAGTATGTACTATCCTTAAGAGAATACTCGATTCCCTGACTCACTTCCTTAAGAATATTCAATTATAAAATATCTTGTAAAGTCATTTAGAGAGGTTCTCTCTCTACCTTAATTCCATACAAGGAATTATAACATTCAATTTAGAATGTCATTGCTTTAATCTTTATTTCTGATTATATGAACTCCTTGCCAATCTAAATGATGATCATCTGCAGCCATGTCTCCGTCCTCTAAAATAAATGGTTACCCTTATTATTGCTTATCCTCTGGTCAATCTCTTTAGAACTATTGTATATTTCTCTTCTTGTTCGCTGACTGTACATATCTTTTTTTTTCCTCCTTCTTCCACATGTCTTTGATGACAGCAGTTGTTCATATATGCTGATCATTTTTTTTTTTTAGTTTCACCTTACATGATGGCAAGATCATACTCTGATACCACTATAATGTCCCTGTTATGATCCTTAACGATTTAAATATGATTAATGTCAAATTCAATTGTAAGATGTTGCTTTCTTACCCAAACTCTCCTTTTTAGCACAATATCTTTTACAAATTTGTACTATTGATGGTGGTTGTCACTTATGATAATTTGAAATGTAATGCCCTTGTTGGTAAGGGCTTAAGGGTTGTCCTTAAAGCACAAATAGTTTATATCATTCTGCTCTTTTATTTGTGGGTTTTTATGCCAATAAGACAAATAACTTTGCTTCAAATGAATGCCAAATGATAAAAACATTACTTTATATGCACAAAGTATTTCCTATATATATATATATATATATATATACATATATTGCTGAAGTATATTGCTTCCTTTTACGGAAAAATTCTGTTTAGATGAGTTGCAAGTAATTAATGGTTAGTATTTTGCAATCATCATTGGTAGCAATGTTGCTATGATTTCAAGACTAATAACAATGCAACGTTCCAGTTCCTGATTTTCCAACCTTAGAATATATATCACTGGTTATACTAAGAGCCAGATCCTTCTTGTAAAGAAGACACAAACTGTATCAGACAAGAAGTAGCAATATCTTCCCTTCTATATCTATTTATCTATCTTGTCCGATAATTTATAGGTTCAGCGCTGGATAGTATTTTGTGCTGGTTGTGCATTCAATCTGTTATAATCACTAATTTTAAATATAAAAAGAAATCTTCAAAACCCATGCAGCTCTAAATATGGGATGAATAGATAAGTTTTTGATTGTTCAGGCCACTAGCGACCGTAGTATGGACAGGCTGTTTCTGTAGACGCTGAATGAGATTTTCCAATCTGTCGTTTTAAGCTGGAGTTTTCATTTGTCTTCAATTGTCGTCAAAACTATGAGCACCTAAAGCTTTCTTCCAATTTTCTATTCCCACTCCGTCTGGAATAATTCTCTGATATTATTGGAAATTATAATTGCCAATTGGATTCAGTATGAAACATGTTTGATCACTTGCTTCTGCGAATAATAACCTTCAGATATAATCCACTTGTATATGTTTTGATGTCGTGTAGGTATGGTCTTTTTTGCCTTAGTCAGGGAAGGTAATTTGTTTCTGTCTAATCTTATATCCCCCCGGTATCCCTCTTTCCTCTGCTCTATAAATATCTAGGTAGATAATAATTTCTCAACGGTTGTGACTATTCTCTATAGTCACATTATTATAATAATATTTAACATGTATTAATAAAATACTTAATGATAATATAATATTATGTGATGAAATAATTACCATTATTTAATATTTTATACACAAATATTATCTATTCTATTTTTAATAACAATCTTTGTCTCTTTATTTAATATTATTATTATATAATAATATTAATAAATTCTTTTTATATATATTAGTGCAATTATAATCCTTTAGTATATAATTAATAAACTATATTATAGTTTATTATTTTATTTAGTTAATTTTTTAATTTACTAAATAATTATTTATTATTATTAGGTTTTCCGAATATTTATTTATTCATTCCTTTAATTGTATATTAACTCTATTATTATAGAAATCAATCTTGGAAATGGGGACATTACACCATGACCAATAATTGATGTGCCAGAATATTCTAATGTTGTCAACATATGCATATCTAAGTAGCCTTGGATAGAGGATGCCCGTCCAAGAAGAATCTTAAGAGGTGTGCTCCCGGGAAGACGACGAGGTGGCTATGAGGCAGGAAGCCTGATTTGGAGACTTTCTTAAGATTGGGGTTAAATTAGAGGGTAGAATAATATAGTTAGTTTTTTGTTGTGATTCTAACCATTATTTTTCAGGTATTACTTGTCCCAAATTAACCATAATAGTGGGGAGATTACATCTATAGGCAGATTTCAAACCCTTTTGTGACAAATAAATCCACCACAAATTCTCACAACTCCCCAAATTATAAATGTAGAATTGAATAACCTCAACAGGTAGTAGTCTTCCTAGCCACAGAAGAAACAGTAATGGAAGAGAACAATAAAACTCCAAATATAATCCACAATACCTCAGCTATGGATTAAATACACAACTCAGAAATTCAAACCCTTATACTTCAACAAGAGCATAGACTTAGAAACTCCCCAGGAATGTCACCAAGACAACAAAAACAAAGAAGATAATCGGATGCCTTTCCCATCAAATGGCCTCATATTTAAAATCTTCAAAATGACACAAGTTTCCCAAATGAACTTCACTTAAGAAGATTCCTCCACACAACATTAAAATATAATAAAGTGCCATTACAATATAATTTATTAATTACTTTTGGCTCCAAAAATGACTTTTTCCACCATAACATAATATTCTAACACACAAGGTCACTGTTTCATGTTCCGATGATTTAAAAACTTTCATCCTTGTTCCAACGAGCTATGATACTGAGGTGACCAACAAATAACACCAAAAATAACAACCTCAGTGTATGGAGATGAATAATAATAATTAACCCATCTTGCGAAAACAACTGAAGAAGCATCAGAATCAAAATCTGACAACACCAAAGTGATCCTGATGATGAATGACGATGGATGAACCTGATGGAGTGACTTTCTGAAAATAGAGGCTCTCTCCAAGATTCTTGGAGCCCAAACCAGAAGTCGGGAATAAAAATCGAGAGCCTCACTCAACTCTTTTAACTCAACTGAGCTCATTGGAACCAACAACTTGACTTCTATAAATTCCCTAAAATGGAACCAAAACACACCATTGGTTACTGAAAAGCCTATAACCCCACAACTGAGACCCTCAAATTCCACTGTCAGCTCACGAGGGTCGCGATAGTGAACTGACTAAGCCAACTGCAGGACCTTGCTAAAAATGGGGACATTACAATAAACCATGTGAAGAAGGTTTCTACTTTGGTATGGTGTGGAGGTGCCATTGTTGCACTTGCTGATATGTTGAGGTGTACATTATTCTGGGTATGCGGTACTCTCCACGCATAAAGGGTCATGGTCATGCTCTATAGTGGGGTCACACTCAACTTCATCAACTCATCACTTGTGAACCGAAGAGGTTTGCACCCAAAGGCACACCAAGGATTTCATGTCAAGGTGGCAAAGGAAACCTTTTGTCCTATACTCATCTAGTTCCACAATTGAGCATTACCATAGGGAACCACATAGTGATAGACAACTTCTTTCTAGTAAATTTGGATGACACGGAGGTCATATTGCGCATTTAATGGATGTAGACTCTAGACGATTACATGTAGAGCTTCAAAAGGATGGAGTTCAATTTCAAGGTGGATGACAAAAGTTAGTCTTGTAGGGAATGTCGAATGACAACTTGAGGGGTATCTCAACATGACGAATGGAGCTAATTTTCAGACGTTACATTGTTGTATGGGCTGCACCTTGCTTCATTTCAGCAAGACCTATACAGGAACAATAAACTCATGACTAGGATGATGAACTTTAGGGGGTACCAGATAAGTACCACATGGTCTTCACCCACATTCCTTCTAGTATACCTCTACACCAGGGATTTGAATATACTATAAAGTTGGTGGAAGGAGCCAAGCCCGTAATCACCACACCATACTGCCACCCCAAAATGTTTAAAGATGAGATAGAAAAGACAATTCAAGAGCTTCTTGACAAGGGATGGATTAGACCCTACTTTAGTCCCTTCGCGTCATTTCTGGTATTAGTGTAGAAGAAGGATGGAACCCTCCAAATGTATGTGGACTATCGTGCATTGAATAAGAAGACCATCAAAAATAGATATCCAATTCCCAAGATCAATGAGTTATTGGATAAGTTACACAACGCAACCTACTTTTCCAAGGTAGATCTCCATTCCGAATACTTTCAAAACTGCATGAGGGAGCAAGATGTGGAGAAAGCAACTTTATGTCGTCATTTTGGACATTATGAGTCCTTGGCCATGTCGTTTAGGTTGACCAATACTCCGCCTACATTTTAGTCCTACATCAATCATATCGTTAACTAGTAGCTATGCAAGCTTTTGTTGGTATTCTTTGATGACATACTTATTTACAATAAGACATGGAAGGATCATTTGATGCATTTCGATGAAGTGTTAGGGATTTTGGAGACACAAATGTTGTTTGCCAAAAGGTCCAAATGTGAATTTGGAATGACAAAAATAATGTATCTGGGACACATCATTAGTGGTCGAGGGGTTCAGGAAAAGATTCAAGTCATTTTGGACTAGCCACCTCCCAAGACTAGAGTCTTTGGGTTGTGCGGTTCCTACAAAAGGTTCATAAAGAGGTTCTCATAGCTTTGCGCGTCATTGACATATTTAGCGATGAAGGGGTCGTTTTAGTGAAATGAATAGGCACAATGCACCTTTGACAAGCTGAAGGAACCCATGAGTTCCTATCTGGTTCTCGTAACGTCAAACTTCACTCAACCTTTCATCCTAGATTGTGACATGTCCAAGGAAGGCATTGGGGTTGTGTCGATGCAGGATCGTCACCCTATTGTGTTCAAGTGTCGGAAGTTGTAGATAGAAAAATGATTGTATTCCATCAATGACAAAGAAATGCTCACCATCATGCACTTTGTGACCAAGTTCCGCTAGTACTTGATTAGAGCCAAGTTCATTGTTCAAACTGACCACAACAACTTGAAGTATTTTGTAGAGCAAAGGGAATTGAACAAATGGCAACAAAAGTGGGTGAGAAAAACCTAAGCATTTGATTTTGATATTGAATATGTGAAGGATAAAAATAATGTTGTGGAAAATGCACTATCAAGAAGGCTTGCTATATGATCTTTGTCTCAAGTTTCAGTGGATGGGAAGGCACAATTGTTGGTTATATACTCCAAGAATACATTTGTGTGCCAGCAGATGGATGGTAAAGTGCAGGCTAACATGTATAAGGTGGTTAACAACATCATCTACTATAAGGACAATTTATTTGGTACTCGAGTCTAAGATGAAGGAGAAAACTTTAAAAGAGATGCATGACTCACCCTTGGTCGGGCATCTAGGATACTTGAAAACTTGCAAAAAAATCAGGGAAAGTTTTTCATGGAAGGGTCTCAAGAATGATGTCCTACAATACATTCAGGAATGTGCCACTTGTCACATGAACAAATCCAAGCACACCATATCTACAAGACTTTTTCAACCATTGCCATTTCCTGAACAATAGTGGGATAACATCTCAATGGACTTCATTTTTAGGCTTCCTAAGGTGCAAGGGAAGATTGTATCTTATATTGGGTCAACCGATTGACCAAATATGCTCAATTCTTTTCTATTCCATTGGGTATCAGGCAACACAAGTGGCAGAGTTATTCTTCTGTAAAGTATTCTGCCTACACCGTCTCCCCTGACACATAGTGACAGACATAGCTACTTCCTCAACACTTTTTGGACAGAGTTGTTCTGGCTTGCAAAAACAAAATTATCACGAAGCATGAGTTATCACCTATAGATAGATGGATAGACAGATTTTGTGAATAAGTGGCTGGAAGGTTACCTCATGAACTAAATTTCAACACAACAGAAGGCATGAGTTAGGTGGTTGAATTTGGGGGAGCATTGTTATAATACCATAGACCACATGTCAATTGGGATGACACTATTCAAAGTATTATACGGTTATGAACTTCCATCGTTTGTGGTTATAGCATTGGGTGACAATGGCGCGCCAAAGGCCAAGGATTGGCTATGAGAGGCTTTGGAATTTTTGAGATCTCTCGAGAAAAATCTTTAGAGGGCTCAAAACCACCAAAAGATGTATGCAGATAGGCATCGTGCCGAGAAAAGTTTTGAAGTTGGTGATTTGGTATACCTCTGATGTCATCCCCACTACAAACAATCTTCTCTAAAGGCATGTGGCAAAGAGAAGTTGAGGCCGCATTTCTATGGGCTGTAACATATGGTTCGAAGGGTAGGTGAAGTTGCCTACGAATTGGAGCTTTCTAAAGGGAGTTGAATCCACAATGTATTTAATGTGTCTTGGTTGAAGGTCATGGGATAGCATATCTCATTATCAAAGGATCTGCGCCCCATCAATGAAGAAGGAAAATTTGTTATGGAATCGGTCAAGATCTTTAACACGTGGGAGAAGAAGTTGAGGACATGCGCTATCAAGGAGTTTATTGTGTGTTGGAAGGATCTTCCAATGGAGGACGCCACTGTAATGTCCCTTGTTCGGTTGGACTGGAATACTAGGACAATGCCCTTAGAACTTTGATTGCATTGTACTTCTTCCTATATATATAACTTTTACTCGGGCCTTAGTTTATCACAATGAACTTGTGTCATGTTAATAATCTTTGTAATGGTTGTACTCATAGTTGAAAAACTCGGTTGGCAATATCTCAGCCAACTCAAAATTTTTTAAAATTTGGGAATTGCTAAAAATTTAGCAATAAGTCGACACTATCAAACATTTGAAAATATATAACAAATAAAAAATGAAAAATAAATTGTTTAGTAAATATTTAATAATTACTAATATACACTTACAAAATAAATAGTATAAAGTTTACAAATTGTATTTATTAAATTAATAAATATTAACTACACTATATGTAATAACCCTAGCTGGTTATAACTTCAAAACACATCAATTATTCATATATTTGACAATTCTTCAACACTTGGCAAGTCAACTTGAAACTCAAGCAAATGAACTGGAGATGGATAGATGCACACAACTATATATAATACCAATATGAGAATTGATTCTCCACTCTTTCAATAATTTGATACATTCAGAAATTGACTGGAAATTGATATCAGAATATTGGCAAACAATTAATGAGCAACCACTCACTTTATTAAATGCCTTAGCACAATTTCATTTATTGGACATGACACAATAGTGTTGCAGGTAGACACAATGAATCTAAAAATGAAATATATAATAACTAACCAGCTTCCTCATCAAACACAGCTTGGAATGTAATGCCAGGATGGATGCCAATCTCTTCAAATTCTAATCTTAGCACAGCCAAATGAATCGCAGCCTCCCAATTCTGCAATTCTGAAATTCATCTAACCAAACGTTGCCTGTAAACTTCAATAATCAGCCAATCCCTTTGAACAGAAAATGCAGGTACAAATTTAATAATTTTTCCCAATGCCAGTGAAATTCTTCAACACAAAACTCTCCTTAGCTACAGTAAAACAATAGGAGAAATGGCCAATTGTATACCTTAGTACAATTGCCAATGCAAACTTAGAACAAAATCTCAGAGTTGAATTTACAATACTTTAGTTGTAGATCCAATGGAACAATTCATAATTCAGACCCTTCTACTTTAGTAAGGACACAAAAATCAGAACTCAAAAAAAGCCACAAAAAACAAATAATATCCAAGCATGTTTTTCTCAACAAATGGGCTTGTATTTATAACCTCCAGATTCCCTTTTGTTGCCAAAATGTAACTTTCAATCAAGAAGCTTCCCCACACAACATTAATTAGAAGCTTGCCCTAGATTCTTTCACTTGACTTGGCTTAACTAATTAATAAATTCCTCTTTCCAATGACAACTCATCCCTCAAGTGAAATTAAAAAGTTAAATTATAACTTTATAATAAGCCATTTAATTATTTAATAATAATTTGGCCACTAAAAATATAATAACTCCCAAAATATTGATCATTTAAATATGTTGTCTGAAATAGGAGTCATAGCTTTATTTCTCCATGTGACCAAATGCACTTTCCAAAAATAGAAAGGGTCCATCTCAATCTACAACCAACTTACCACAAATAGTAAGTACACAAAAATGAGCCCAAACGAAGTCCAATCTGAGCCAAATGAAGACCAACCTGTAGCTTACTGAATTGTGGAGAAGATAAGGCCCTCCCAAGCCAAGCCACTGCCTCAAAAGACCCTCTATCCATAGTAAGTAGCCTCCGAGGATCACAATAATAGGCTAATCCCTGAAACTTCGATACTGACAAAAATGGGGACATTACAGTCCTCCCTCCTCGAGATTGCTTGTCCTCAAGCAATCCGGCAATACAGTGAACTCCAACCTCCACCTGGATCCCAAATGAAGAAGTACGTGGCATCCCTATCAACACTGAACCAACTACATGCCAATATCATCAGGTGCATCAACATTGCCTGCAATATTGCACCTAGCACCTATGCTGATGATGTGAAAGTCAGGGCACCACCAGAAGATAACTCTATAGGAGATCTCAACATATTCTTCTTCCTCGTAACCACCCATATAATATATACTGCACTAGAATCGTGATCATCACTAGCAATCCCTAAAAAAGACGTAGCTACAGGAGAACCACATACACTCATGCCAACTGTACTTGTAACTACATCCTCATCAAAATCTGTGGCTACAAGAACATCACCAACTGTGGCTATAGAAAACTAAACCATGTATACAGATGGTGAAAATGAGTCCAACTCCACTCAAATGGGTGATCAACATTAATCTCAAAAAGGGGATTGTCATTGGACAATGCTACATCCATGTCGAACATAGGATTGTCCACAAAGTGAGCATCAACACTGTGGTGATCAGTAGTATAACAAAACTCTGTCTCTACACCACTCACCTCATCATCAATAACATGTCTACTATCATTAGAGCACACATCTACAACTACATGCACACTGCTAAACTCCTCAGTAGATGGCTCAACTGACACAAAAATGGTTGCTGATATGATAGTATCCTCACATGCTCCTACTCCCACTATCGCTACATCGCCATTAAATACATGATCCTAGGAACTCATGCCAACAAATGCATCATCTAACTCAACCTGACACGAATTTTCATCACATTCCACCACAATTGTGCCTAACTCATGCGATGTCTCATAAGAAATGTCCCGCCCATCTGTAGCCACCACAGTATCTTTACGTTTCGTACTTCAAAAAGTGATATCATTCTCTGCTCAAAACCTGGTTGTGAATGTAATGTCCCCGTCATAAAATAAATGTACTCATTTAATCTTTGTAATGGGCCGATTGATTTATTTTATCTCATACCCATTTTTATTTAGATTTCGTAGTTTGTGTTGCCGTCGGCTAACTTTGTACACCCTCAGAAAGTTTTTTCCCGATGGGTATATAAGCGCGGCTTGTTGAAAGTTGTAGGCATGCTTTTGGATTATATCTTTCTGTATTGCGGATTCTCGTTAGAGTTCAGCATTATTCGCCATTTCGGAAGTGAAAGACCTTCCCAATTTGGCTGGGACGGTTTCAGTTGGATTCAACCCTCACCCTATTTCGTCGATGTTCAACTAATTTGTATCAAGCAATTTGGAGTGCTCTCATTATTTGCAGTTCTTATCAATCTGGTGAATGTTCATCCAAACTGGTACGGTCATTGTATGGTGTCTACATTATTGTTTGTCATTAATTAATAGTTGATGGTGTACGACACTTTCCCTCCCTCCACTTGCAAATTACACTGCTACAGAACTTGATTGTTTATGCCTCTCTCTCAACGTATGGCTCAGTGTAATATCTTACCCCCCTGCATTTTCCCTGCAACCCATACAGCTCTGAACTTTCCCATCTCATGCTCATCGTATGGCTACACTACACTAAGCTATCGTACGACTTCCTTGCTTCTTTCAACTGTCTGTACGGACTATCCTTGTCAAGCAATATCACCGTACGACAGTACACCATATGGCTGTCCATTCATCTCACCGTACGGACTTCTCAGTGCCGTACGGCCTTCCTCATTCCTGTACGGCTATCTATCATTGTACGGTTAGTAATCAACATTCCACCCCATCGTGCATTACAACACCGTACGGCCTTAAGTCTCTCAGTTCCGTATAGCCATTAGGCCCTCACACAACCATATGGCCATCAGGCCTCTCTCACAATCGTATGGCCTATTTTGTTCGAGACATCTGTGTTTTGGGATAATTGTCAGACGAAAGTAAGGCGTGGGAACATTACAGTGGTATCGGAGCTCTCCGATCTTGCCACTTGTGGATGGTGAATGAGAGTTTATAGTCGAAAGAGGAGAAGGACGCATTCTGTCGATCGAATGGCTTACGAACGGGAACCAAAGGGCATTGAACTTGTGGCACTTCTGAGGGAACTTGCCCAGAATCAGGCATAGATCACGGATACACAGCGAGCCATGGAGGAAACCCTCAAGAAATTGGCGGAGAACAAAATATCTGGTGAACTAAATGGGCACAACGCGGACTCAGTATCGGGTAAACCACACCCTCAGCTAGCACGCTCTCGACCTTCCATGCCAACTTTCCCACTACGAACGAAAGCATACGATGGGGAGAGACTACCAACTTTCGAAGACATAAGAAAGGACTGAAGAAATGCAAACCTTGAAGAGGATATTTCCTACAAAGATTACGTAGATCTGAGAGTGAGATACTCAGGAGGCAGAAACAGAGGAGGATATTTTAACGATGATCTCAGGAGAAAATTGAGTAAGGTGAATCTGTCTCCATTTGACGGATCGTGCTTCATTTCAGCACAGACATTGGTGATGAAAGCTGATACTTACTTCCAATTGAATCCTATGCCTGAAGAAGAAGCTGTTAAATTCATCGCATTGCACTTGGAGGGTGTTGCACACAAATGGTGGCACCACGACACTATCACTAGGGCATGATCATATAAAGACCTATGTGGAGTTTACAGAAAGATTAATAGAACGATTTGATGGAAAGGAGACCGAGCTCAATTTCAAAGATCTGGCGCAACTAAGGCAAACTGGATCGGTAGATTAGTTCATTGCAGAATTTCAGAGACTTTCCGTGTTGGTCACAGACATCTCCAAAAGGAGGCGTGTCATGCTCTTTATGGATAGGTTGGCAGAACCACTGAAGGGTTGGGTGAAGGGATTCAATCCGTCAACCCTGTCCGAAGGGATCAGTAAGGCTCGAAGCATGGCATCGTTGTCGGCATCATCTTCATCATCTTGGAGTTACTCACATCTGAAACCACCGACATTTCCAAGGGACAAACCTCCGCCCAAGAAGCCATCATTGGATGAAGCATCCCGACAAGAACTCTGAAGGAAGAAGTTGTGTTTCAATTGCAAGGGGCCTTGGGAGCCTAGTCACTGATGCCTCGGGAAGGGGAAGATCCATTACATCGAGGTAATGTTCGATGAAGAGGATGAATAGGAACAAGCGGAAATGCCAGTTGAAGATATCCAACCTAGTGGTGACATCAACGTGGCCAACTTAAACCGTACGGATTGGATTGCTGCCTTTGTACAATGCAGAGGATCCATTACTTTGGCTGGCAATCCGAGGTGCACAGTTTTTCGTGTGCGGGGTACCCTTCAGGGACAAAGGGTCATGGTGATGTTGGATAGCGGAGCTACCTTGAATTTCATAAACTCGTCATAACTACACCGTACCCCCACCCCAAGAAATTCAAGGATGAGATCAAATGAATGATTCAAGAGTTGCTTGAGAAAGGATGAATCCGTCCCAGTTCTAGCCCATTTGCATCATCCGTGGTGTTGGTCAAAAAGGACGGAACGATGCGCGTATATGTGGACTATCGCGTGCTGAACAAAAGGTTAATAAAGAACAGGTACCCCATTCCGAGGATAGATGAGCTGCTGGATGAACTACATGGCACGATCTATTTTTGGAAAATAGATCTCCGTTCCAGATGCCATCATATCTGAATGACGGAAGAAGATGTGGAGAAAACAGCCTTCCGCTGCCACTACGGACACTATAAGTTCTTGGTCATGTCGTTCGGTCTGACCAACGCACTTGCCACATTTCAGTCGTGCATGAACCGCATCTTCAACAGACAGTTGCGTATCTATTGGTATTCTTTGATGATCTTATTTATAGTAGGACATGGGAGGAGCACCTGAAGCATCTGAACGAGGTTCTGAGTATCATGGAGGAGTAGTCCTTGTTTGCCAAACAATCCAAATGTGAGTTTGGGATGATAGAGATATTGTACTTGGGGCATGTCATCAGTCAATACCGGGTTCAAGTGCATCAGGAGAAGATTTAGGCTATCCTCATCTAGCCTCCCCCAAAATCACTCACAGATCTGCAAGGGTTCTTCGGATTATGTAGTTACTATAGAAGATTTGTCAAAGGTTTTTCTCAGCTCAGTGCGCCTTTAACGGATTTGACGAAGAAAGGGGCTTTCCAGTGGAACGAAGAAGCACAACTCACATTTGATAAGCTAAAAGAGGCCATGAGCATTTGCCCAGTTCTGGCATTGCCTGGCTTCACCTGACTGTTCGCTTTGGAATGCGATGCGTTCGAGGAGGGCATTGGAGCAATTCTGATGCAGGACAGACACCCCATCGCCTATGAGAGCCGAAAGCTTACACTAACAGAATGCCTGTATTCTATTTAAGATAAAGAAATGTTGGCCATTGTACATGCACTAACCAAGTTCCTACAGTATTTGGTTGGTGCCAAGTTTGTTGTCCGTACGGATCACAACAACTTGAGATATTTCCTGGAGTAGTGGGACTTGAACGAATGACAACAAAAGTGGGTAAGCAAAGTTCAGTCTTTTGATTTCGACATTGAATATGTAAAAGGGAAGAACAATATTGTTACAGATGCCTTGTCCAGAAAACCCACCATTTGTTCACTAGACCGGATTTCAGTTGACTGGAAGGCACAACTGTTGGTAGAATATTCCAAGAATACATTTTCTTGTGAGATAATGGATGACCACATCCATAATGATCTGTACAGAGTGGTGGATGATATCATCTACTATAAAGACCGGATATACCTGGTACCAGAATCCAAACTGAAGCAGAAGATCCTGAAGGAAGTGCACGACTCCCTTTTGGCTGGACATCCCGGCTTCCTTAAAACCTACAGAAGTGTTCGGGAGAGATTTTCATGGAAGGGACTGAATGGGGATGTGTTGCAGCATGTTAGAGAATGTAAGGTTTGCCAACAAAACAAGTCCGAACACACTCTTCCTACCAGACTGTTACATCGCTTGCCAATTCCCGAACATAAATGGGAAAGTATATCAATGGACTTCATAACAGGTCTTCCTAAGGTGAATGGAAAGGACTGCATCTTCGTGGTGGTTGACAGACTGACAAAGTATGCTCACTTCTTTGCGATTCGCTCGGACCTTTAGGCTGCACAAGTTGCCGAATTATTTTTTTGGGAAGTCTTTTGCCTGCACGGGTTACCTCGAAACATCGGTAGTGATCGGGATGGTCGATTCATCAATATCTTCTAGACAGAACTATTTTGGATGGTAGGGACAAAATTATCACCGAGCACGAGTTACCACCCGCAGATAGATGGCCAAATTGAAATTGTGAACAAATGGCTCGAAGGCTACCTATGGAACTACGATTCGGTTGAACAATGCCCGTGGGTAAAATGGATCCATCTCGGGGAGTATTGCTACAATACCACGTATCACATGTCGATCGGGATGGCACCGTTCAAAGCTCTGTACGAGGATGAACCACTCTTCATCGACATATTTCTGGGCGACACTCGCGCTCCAAGGGCGAAGGATTGGCTTCAGGAAGGATAGGACATTCTGAGGAGCCTAAAAGAAAACCTGTAACAGGCACAAAATCAACAGAAGGTGTACGTGGATAGACACCGAATAGAGAGGAGTTTTGAAGTGGGGGATCTGGTCTATCTCCAGCTTCAGCCGTACCGACAGTCTTCATTAAAAGGAACAGGAAAGGAGAAATTGAAGCCGCATTTTTATGGTCCCTACCGCGTGATCCGTCACATTGGTGAGGTAGCATACGAACTGGAACTTTCGGAGGGTAGCCGCATTCCCAATGTCTTCCATGTTTCCTGTTTGAAGAAGGCTATGGGGCAAAATGTCACAGTCACTACTGACCTTCCGCCACTCAATGAGGAAGGAAAGCTCATTTTGGAACCTGCTGAGATTCTTAAAGTGCGTGAAAAGGTCCTACGGAACCGAATCGTCAAGGAGTACTTGGTACGTTGGTGACATCTACCATTGGACGATGCAACATGGGAAGGTAAACACATCCTCCAGCACCCAACAGTGCACTTGCTTGAGGACAAGCAAATTTTGGGACGGGAGGACTGTAATGTCCTCGTCATAAAATAAATGTACTCATTTAATCTTTGTAACAGGTCGATTGATTTATTTTATCTCGGACCCATTTTTATTTAGTTTTTGTAGTTTGTGTCGCTGTCAGCTAAGTTTGTACACCCTCGAAAATTTTTTTTCCTGATGGGTATTTAAGCGTGTCTTGTTGAAAGTTGTAGGCATGCTTTTGGATTATATCTTTCTGTACTGCGGATTCCTGTTGGAGTTCGATATTGTTTGCCATTTCGGAAGTGAAAGACCTTCCCTATTTGGTTGGCACGGTTTCGGTGGGATTCAACTCTCACCCTATTCCATTGATGTTCAGCTGATTTGTATCGAGCAATTTGGAGTGCTCTCATTATTTGCAGTTCTTATCAATCTGGTGAATGTTCATCTGAATTGGTACGGTCATTGTATGGTGTCTACATTATTGTTTGTCATTAATTAATAGTTGATTGTGTATGACACTTTCCCTCCCTACACTTGCAAATTACACTCCTATAGAACTTGATTGTTTATGCCTCTCCTCCCAACGTACGGCTTAGTGTAATATCCTACCCCCCCTGCATTTTCCCTGCAACCCGTATGGCTTTGAATTTTCCCATCTCCTGCTCACTGTACGGCTACACTACACTAAGCTACCGTATGGCTTCCTTGCTTCTTCCAACTGTTCGTATGGACTCTCCTTGTCAAGCAATATCACCGTACGGCTATCCATTCATCTCATTGTATAGACTTCTCAGTCCTGTACGGCCTTCCTGATTCCTATATGGCTATCTATCATTGTACGGTTAGTAATCAGCATTCCACCCCATCGTGCATTACAACACCGTACGGCCTTAAGTCTCTTAGTTTTGTATGGCCATTAGGCCCTCACACAACCGTACAGCCACCAGGCCTCTCTCTCACAACCGTATGGCCTGTTCTGTTCGAGACATCTGCGTTTTGGGACAATCGTCAGATGGAAGTAAGGCGTGGGAACATTATAGTGAAATCAGATTGGGCATTTGCTTGTGGTTTTGTTTCAACTGATTTACTAGCACATCCGACTGTCTCACAAACCCCATATCTCAGATTCCCCATCCCTAGGTGGAGAAGTATGCCGTTTGCGGGTATAATGAATATCAAAGCTCCTGTGACCATCCATAATGTTGAAAACCGAATCTCCAAAACAAAGCACCAATCAAATTGAGCACAATTCTTGCAGGTTGGTAGGAAACTGCTCTGATACCACTGTAATAACCCTAGCTGGTTATAACTTCAAAATACATCAATTATTCAAATGTTTGACATTTCCTCAAACACTTGGCAAATGAGCTCGAAACTCAAGCAAATGAACTTGAGATGGATAGATGCACATAACTATATATAATACCAATATGAGATTTGATTCTCCACTCTTTCAATAATTTGATACATTCACAAATTGACTGGAAATCGATATCATAATATTGGCAAACAATTAATGAGCAACTCCTCACTTTATTAAATGCCTTAGCACAATTTTATATATTGGACATGACACTATAGTGTTGCAGGTAGACACAATAAATTTGGAAATGAAATATACAATAACTAACCAGCTTCCTCAGCAAATGCAACTATTTGCATTTCGTTAGGTTTTGCCCAGTTGGAGTATGTGGTTTTCTCCCAGTCATATCTACCCCATTCAGCAACTCAGAAAATTCGATTGTGTCGGGGGTGGATTCATTCATACATACCACTTGACCTTGAGAAGCAGTGACAAAAACATTTGTGGATGAACCAATTGGCATTGCTCAACCTGCAAAAGCCCTAGTAAATGCATTTTCAATATGTTTTATTTCAAAAAAAAATTATGGCCTTTACACATATATATATGGGGCGAATTTGAATGACTTTTTGGCAGGGTTTTTAAGTTAATCCGATTTCGAAGGTCATGGCTGAAATGTGGCGAACCCTGTGACTTGGCTCATATCTATGTATACATGTATCATCAAGTATATATATATGGGAAGTTGTATATGTTAATTTAATTTTCCAGAATGTTTAAATCAGAGAATAAGCCCCTTATAAGTGATAATAATTTTTGTTTTTTACTTTAAACATTACAAAACTACCTTACATAACTAGTTGGTATCGACATTGGACGAAAAATTCAACCTTGACTCATAGTTCAAACTCAAAGATCCTTAAAGGTTCAATACTGGCATGAATGAAAAGGGCTGCAGATTTTCAATTTGAACAGTTATCTTTTATTTGATACTTTGGAACTATTTGACTTTGTAGTTTGCTAGACAACCTAGTTAAAAACATTTGAAGACTAAACATTAAATCTTCTACAAGATGACAGATATTGTTTTTTATTTTCAGACTGAGAATTGACTGTAATGGTTTATAATTATATCTCTAAAATCTTCAAGAATGCATTGACTTTTGTAACAAAAGGATATAGTTCTAGACTAAGTTGCCGGTTCAGGTTCGGTTCCAAGTTCGAAGTTTGAGAACCGGTTCGCAAGTTCAACAAAATTTTGGAAAGGGGTTTGGGTTCGTTAGTACAAAAACATATATAAATTATATATATATATATACATTTTTATGAAGCATGAGTTAAAATTAGAATGTAGCATAGTAGCATAAACACATTTGAACAACAAAAACTTTAAAACACAATAAACAGTAACATATCATAGTGATCATACCATCATATAGTAACATAGTTCAATCAACTTCAACATCAAAGATTCAAAACATTTAAAATATCAAATTCAAGTGTCATTGTTTCACGTTCATTGTTTAACTAATGGAATGAAAATTTATTAATATTCTTACTTCTAAGTTCTTCAATCTTCATCTTCTTCTTCTCCGCCTTCGGTATTACTTGCACTTAAGGCCAATGGGACCAGCAGCAAAATCAACAATGGTATTGACATCAAAGACATCAAAATCATCAATTTTAAGCCGAGCAATGGAAGCATCCAAGTCCGCAATCTCTGCACCTACATCCCACTTCTTTGTCTCCCCTTCTTTGTATTCGTGACTCTTGTGCGAAAGAAGGCGCAATTTGTTATGCACAAATACCAAGTTCTCTGCTTTTTTTGATTACAACCTATTGTGCTTCATTGAGTGGGTGAAAGAATAGGTGCTCAAATTTCTTTTTGATGTAGAAGAACTAGGAACCTATAAAGACAACATAGGTTAAGCAATTAAAAAAGAATTAATTTAATGTTATAAAAAATTTAAAATCACTCTTTAGTCATGATTCTTTTGAAGATAAAGTGAGGTCATTTTTTAAAAATAAAACTTGTGATATAACTTTGGTTGCAAGGGGTTGCAATGTTTGGAATTTTTGGCCATGGAGGTACCACCAACCATGAGCATCCTTCTTGAACTGATGATGAAGAGCATCATTACTTAGACCTCTAGCAGTGACAAACTCTATGAACTCATCCATGATTACATCTCTCATATCATCATTAGGAAATATTCTTATAAATGTTGCCTAGTGCCCATCAGACATTTCCCTATCTCTATTTGGTGGCAACCTTCTTGGCAGATCACAATATTATGAGCTATAGTATTTGGGGGTCAAGGCATAGGCAAGCAAATGTAATGGAGTGGTCATTTTGTTCCATCTTTTATCAATAATTTTTTGCACTTGTTTGAAAAAGGTCTCTTGTGGATCTTGCTCCTTCTCATTTATAACTTGCTTGATCTTTCCAATCATTGAGTCTATGTCATCATAGATCTCTCCAAGGCAAGGCCTATTCATGTTAGTGTACCTGAGCATGCTCATAATGGGCTTGGTGATCTTAAGGAGATATTCCACACGTTCCCTCCATGACTCAGCCAATAGCCTATCCTTTATTTTGTTTGCCCTTAAAGTGTTCTTTTCCTTCCATACACCCCAATTGTGGCTTATTACCATACCTTGAAATGCATCTTTCACTTGCACAAGTTGCCTTACGATGATTATATGTGATGCAAAACGAGTCTTAGCAACTTGTGACATAAATTAGAGCACAAAAAAAGAACAATTAGATACACATTTTAGAGAAAAGTATACACATTGCACAAGTAAAATATGAAAAATCAGAAATTGTCAAATATTAAAAATTAAATTACTAAATTCAAATTGAGTTCAAGTTCATTTACCTTTAATAGCTCCAATTTTGAGTAGTACCTGAAAAGAGATGGAGTCATGTGGTGGTTTGTGACAAACATTTGTATGTCCTCAGCCTCTTCATACACTGTTTTGATCCACTCAATTTGGTTCCCAATCTTTTGTAACATAAGATTGAGTGAATGGACTGCACAAGGTGTCCAAAAGATATGTTGATATCGTGATTCAACCAACAAACCTGCTGCTGTACAATTCTTTGTGTTGTCCGTTATGACTTGGACAATGTTTCTTGCACCCACTTGTTCAATGGCCTCAATTAGGATATCAACAATAAATGACCCATCTTTTACTTTTCCCTCACAATCCACCGCTTTCAGAAACATTGCCCCTTTAGGGGACACCACAAGGACATTGATCAAGGGACAATTCTTGTTTTGATCAAGGGACGATTCTTGGAATCCTTCCAGCCATCTGAAACAATTGTCACCCTTGTCTCAACCCATGAGTCCCTTATGGGCATTAATTGATTTTCAATCCGTTGGACATCGTCATCCAACAAGGTGGTGCACACTTTCTCATACCCGGGGCAACAATACCCTTTTGGAGCTTCATTGGCACCCCTCAACATGTCCTTCCAAAATGGAGAGCAGACAACGTTAAAGGACAACCCATTCGCATACAGGCATCTTCCCACCTTAATTTCAGCAATTTCCCGACCCTTATTTTGAAAAGCAGTTTCTAGTGGCCCCTTTCTTTTGTGTACAACGGGGATAGATTCAGTGTCATTGTTTGCTGCGGTACCAAAGAAGGGGTGGTTTTGTACTATAACATCTGAGGGGGGCTACATTCCCTTTGCTGTTTTACTTTTATTGCTACTAAGTTCTGTTTCGCTGTGTCCTCTCTCTTCTGCTACCTCATGCTCTTCAATATATTTTAACACAGTTTGATTTGGTGTAGGGGCACCTTTTTTGCCAGGGCATTTTTTGACTCCTCTTCCAGTGTAAGCACATAAATGACCTACCACATGATAATAAGAACTATTTCTTTCTACACCACATCCTCGGCATCTCCAACGGAATGCACCACCTCTTGTAAGGGGTTTTATAATGTCTTATAGAGGAGAATCAGAGTTGGGTTCCATTCTTTGTTTGGTGTTGCCTATTGATGAAGAGGTAGATGACATTCCTTTCCCTATGGCAAAAAAATAGATAAATGTTCATAATTTATATGCAAGAAAATGACAAATTTTGGAATAATGGAAAAGATTCAAGAACATATGAAGATTGAAAGAGAAATGGAAAAATGAAAAAACTACAACAAAAACAATAGCAAATGGAATAAGATCTTACCTTTTCCAGCCATTGCAAGCTTGCAAATGCGTATGAATGATGCACAAACACTTGAAGAATACCAACAAATCAATCTTCAAAATCCTTCTTGCACAACCGGATGCTTGCTCAAAAACTTATGTGCTTTCCCTTAAGACAACATAACCTATTTAGAAACATAAAATGACAATGAGAGAGAACAAAACCAATTAATAACACCTTTTTAGGTTTTATGGATGCCAAAAAGTATTAAAAATTGCTAACTAAACACTTTCAAGCCATCCATCTCTGCGGGTTCAAACTAAGTTTGACTTTTTTAAGGTGGTCTGCCCGGGTTCGAACCCAGTTCAAACCAGATCGAATTAGGTGTGGTTAAAAAGGACCCTGGTCGAACTAAGTTCAAACCTGACTCGAACTTCGAACTGGTTTGAACTTAAATTGGTCCGAAAGGTGGGGGGGGGGGGGGAGGTACCCGTGCAACCTAGCTTATATTTAACATTCGAACATTATCAAATAAAGTAATGAACCTTTTAAAAGATCAAAACTATAGAGGGAAAATAAATAATACTAGAAATTGCACTCGTCTATGCTTGCAACAATGAGCCGATAGGTGTTTAATAACATATATATATATATATATATATATATATAAAAGTTAATGTAAATAAATTAAATTATATTTAATTTTTAACTTGAGTAAAATAAAATTAATTTTTTAAAAAAATGGACTAAGAAAATATTATTTATTTATATATTTAGTTTATTATATATGAATAAAATGATCATCTAAAAAATCTTGACATAAAAAGTCTATTATGAAAAATTAATAGAAAAATAACACAATAAAGATAAGAGCAAAAAAATAAACTAAAATAATTATGAAAAGCTAAAAACTAAACTAATTTAATAAGCTAAAATCCAAACTAATTAAAAAAATAAACTAAGATAATTTCAAAAGCTAAATCAATTTAAAAAAACTTAAACCAAATTTGGATAGTTGGAAAAGAAAACTTTCTAAGAAGAGGGCTGACAATTCTCCAGCAAGAAAGAGTTATTTCTGGGAACAAAGTTCCCACATAAAGCCTATTGGCTTAAATACATAGGCCTGGACACACGTCTGACTATGGAAAGGGGGAAGACATAATTCTACACTGTAGCTGGAGGAAGGGGGTTGCATGACGATTGTAAGTAGGGTTTGAATCATTGTTTTGAGGATATTTACATAGAGGCGGTAGCAGCTAGGAGGGGCACACATTTTCTATTCCTCTTCATTGTTTTAAAAAAACTTTTCCATTCAGCAGAGGCCAGCTAAGGTTTATATGCCAAGAAAACCCTTGCTTTCATTTTGGAAATTCAAAAAAATGTTTAGATTTCTTTAATAAATTCTCCTTGGAATATTTGAAAGGAAAATTTCTTGTATTTCATTTGGTACAGTTTTGTAATTATTTTATTAGATTTAAATGGGAAATAGGAACAATGATGTCTTGCTGGGAAATGCATCTTTTTATATTTCTGCAATTTATGTTTTGTGTAATGGATATATTAATTTATTTTCTTGATAAATTGTAAACATATTTGGACATGGATCCGTGCCTGAATCATGTAATATCCCGATCAGTATATTTGCTGAATTTTTCCTTTCAACAATACACTCAGAGATAAAACATTGAAGATAATTTCCAGCACATTCGAAAACAGTAGAAATGCCAACCGACACTTTTCCGGCCACTTCTTGAATACAATATCAGACTCAGATATAAAAAAAGGTAATACGAGACATTTAATAAAACCAATGGTTCTCCACAAGATAACAATTCGTTATTTCCAAAATAACATTCAAGATGTCGAACATATAACCATGAATTACAAACTAATGAGATGAAACCAACAAACTCTCATAATTCCTTAAACAACGTTATTGCCTTGTACTGCAGCAATATAACAACGAACAACTAAAACGTTATTGTATTATACAACAACAATATAAGAACTAGTACACAAACCAGTCCTAAATACAAATTTAATAGTTGGATTGGCATGATAGGATAAGACCCTCTAAGTGTGAAAGAAACACCGGAAGTGATGTTTCTTGGGACAATGGGTTTGCATCCACTGTTTGCTAGCACGAGGGGCTACATCCTCTAACTAGCTGAAAGCTGAAGCTTTCTGAGACTCTCACAAGAGAGGAAATCGAACTGAATAATAAAATCAAGCATATCCAACAATGAGCATCTTTCCCCTTTTAATACACAAACCAAGACTTTTCGGCGCCTCTCCTCTAGTTTTCGTCTTATTCCCTTGTGGCTCTTCAACTTTCCTAAGGCATTTCGTCTTGTTCCTCCTTGCCCCTTCGTCCTTCATATAACACTAAATCGACCTTTTTAATATTTTGAGCCTATGTCTCAGAGTCAATTTAATATTGCATAAAATAAGACTTCAATATTTCTAATGTTCCAAAAGGGAACATTGCAAATCTCCCCTCCTTAAAATTGCTTGTCCTCAAGCAATTAGTACCAGGATCCCATACGAGTCTGCAGGCAGCCCTGTAATCCAAACTGAAAACAATTTCGGCCATATTGCGAAGCCAGATGTCTCTCTGCAATCTATCTCTCAACCGGATCCTTGGATCCCATATAACTCTCTGAAAAAATTCAGCACCTGCACCTGTAAACTGATCAACATTGATCAACACCATGATCACAATAAAATCCTCGTCCAACCATAGATACAATCTGCCAACACCTAGATCCCAAACTTTGTTATGCTGCCTTGCTACTGTGATGATATAGAAATATATCCAGGGTCCATGTATAATCCAGTAGAATGTGAATACCTGACTTAGATGGATGATGTAAGAAATGAGCCTCTCAAATGCTGAAACCACCATCCCATGGACATCAGAATTCATACTATTGACATAAACTTGGAGAATTCCCTAGCGCATAGGAGCTATGAATATGAAGAATGCTGAGAATCAGACATAAATACTCCATCGAAAACTGTTCGGAGGCTGATGAAGAAAATTCACCCAACTCCTAAATGGGGTGAAATCGGAAAATATGTTAGGGCTGATCAAATGATAAGCAACAGAAGTTGATTCATCATTCCCATGCTGAAAACCAGATTCATTGCTAGAATTTGAGCTAGGATCCCAAAGTCTGAAATCAAACTCTTCCTCTTCACAGAAAACAATAGATGATTCCTCATTTAACAGAAAAAGAGGATTGTTAGATGTCCAATCAGCAACAACTCCAAACAAAAGGTTGTCAACAAGCTGAAAATGTTCTGAAGTTTTGCTACTTGACTGTTTGGGGTAGTTATCCAAGTCATACATCTGCTGAATGCTCTCAAGTTCATCAATGATTTCCTGGAAGAACTCCTGTCTCATTCTATTCTCATGTTCTTGAGAGTGATTCATGGTTCTAATCTGATTTTCTGCTTCTTAAAGAGAAAATCGGGCATCATCTAATGCCTCATGATTATCCTTAAGCTCCCTTTTGAGCTCCATAATCTCATTTTTTTGTTTATCCCACTTATCAACATAAATTTCAGCAACCTTAAGAATATAATCCCTGTCAGAAAGCAAGTACAAATATTCTGATTTCATGGATTCAAGAACTGTTTTGACCACCTGTAGATCAGCAACAGGCCAATCTTCTTTTCCTTCCTTTCATGCCTTCCTGTAGATATCCTCAACCAGCTTGTGAGTGACGTCATACTGTACTAGAGAAGTCACAATTCTATCTTCATTAACCTTCAACTGACTCCTTAAGGTGTGCATTTCATGATTGTCATTTTGAATCGTTTCATCGTTGTCAAGTCATCTTGATATGTTCTAATTTTATATCATGGGGATTGGAATTAAAAGATTCATCATACAAGGATTCTAACTTGCAATAATCTTGAGTGCAGCCGCCCTCATCCGCCTGTTTGTCAACACTAACCTCCATTTCAACAACATAAAAGCTTGTACCCTGGGTAACACGTTCCATGTGATCGCTGGAAAGTTGTACATCAATAGTAGTTGGCTGCTCTTCTTCTTCAAGAACCTCTATTCGAAGCTCGTGATCTATTGGAAATTCCTCATACACGTTTTTGTCCTGCCCCCCTGCAAGAAGATCTTGAACCAAATCCAAATACTCTCTTTTTGTCATCTCAGTCTTATTTTTCTGGTCGAGATAAAAATCCACATAATTACTGAATGGTAAAACATTTTGAATTCGATTTGGAAGTTTTTTATAGTCTTTGGAAATGTCGAATATCTCTGCTCTTATATCAGAATTTTGGGTTGATTGTCCCTATAGCTTCATAGTACCTTTCCGGATCCTTGTACCTAGATATCCTTCTTTGAAAGATGTCCCAATTATATTAGATTGATCATATAAAGATTTGGAGTGTATTCGTTGGTTCTTCTTTGAAGAATTTTTTTGTAAACCTTTCTTAATCTAGTCAGTAAACTTAAACTTGGACCTGTGAAATTTTGTCAAACGGTTGGTGTGTAATCAGGATGTTAAGTTATGATATCATTGAAAATAATGAAGCTTCCCAGAATATAGTACTAAGATTAAAATTTGAATTTTAACATCAAAATACAATCAAATTCACAGGCTTCTCCTCTACTGCTCACTACATACAGATTTTCACTAATGAGCAAATCATATTGCATACACCAGCTATAATGTAATATAGTTCATTCACAAATCACAATTGCAGTACAATTCAAAAACCTGGTATGCCGCTGACAAGTTTGTGTTACTATTTGTTGGAACAAGGCTGCTATAGATACTTCAGTATACAGGAGTTAAAGTAGAGATGTCGACCAAACACCACGACTGTCATGTCTCAAAGGAAATTCGTCTACTGCTAAGCAATACCTTACACAGTACCGCCGTGATCACTACCTCTGCCTACAATCTTCAAATATTTTCCTATGACTCCTAGTGTTTCACACATACACCAAGCTCGGTCAAACAATGCAAAGTTGGCGCCAAAATTCCAGTGCTTTCCAAAAATTAATGCCCCCCTTGACAATCTGGCTTGTCAAACAACCTTTCTTTTTATACATTTGCCATAATATTCCAGTTCGCTGTACACCGCAGCCAAAACCAAATATTGAACTTAATTTACCCTTAATCAACATCATAGGAGATGTCTAAGTTATTTAGAGGTGTTCCAATTCTCCATGCAACATCACTTCCTCCATCTTGTTTGGTAGCCACGATTCCTTTTCTATCTTCTTAAATGAATCCTTAAAGCTCACAATTTGTCCTTATATTGTTTGCCTCGAAAGTATCGATTATTCTTTTAATATTAGATGACTTGTCCGACTTCCCCTTAACAAATCTTTTAAGTTACTGTTTTGTTTTTGTCTTATTCCCAAGTCAATGCAGGTTTGTTCTTGTCACCAGGAGGCTTGCAAAAATAAAATCGCACCTACTTTGTGAATGTTAACAATAAAATCAAACCACAAGATCCAAAGCTTAGCGCCAAGGTGCAGGTCCATTTTGTAAGACACGTCTGTCATAACTTGAGCGCACCACAAATATCAAAAGTCCCAATGCCATGTCATCACTCCATTCGAAACTATCTGTTCTGTCTATCTAGGCATCGAAGCTTTGTGCATGCAGACACCAGACATTACCTGCGATACTTTCCTCCCCTAAAATAGACAAGTGTCACAATTTTTGATATTCTCTCAAGGTAACGGCTCCAGAGTGCAAGACCTCAAAATTCCAATGTCATCGTGCATAAATGATAAGCACGATTGACATCATTCTAGGTGACACAATAGTTTTTATAATTTGTAATGGCTCCGCATATTGGATTTATTTGTTTGCAATCTTTATTGTGGCTTGCAGCCTTTAGAGCTTCTTCGTATAGCTATTGTGCACTTGAAAATATATTTCATTTCCTTCCTTTCTCAGGGCTTCGCTCCTGATTTTGGTTTACTTAACGTCTATGAAAGATATGAAAACATGTGGGCAGAATAATCGTTTCCCTTTGAAATCGATTCAAGGGCTTCTGTGACAGCTTGTAACACCCAGTTTAAGAAGATGGTGAACCCTGTAGTTCCCTTTCAAAAACATTCAGACTCAATTTCTTCTCTTCGAAGTGTTATCTCCAGCCACGGCATGACTTCCTAGGAAATTTCCAACATCCACTGGTCATCAAGAGTGGTGTTGTTTGCGTGAGCCCTTCCTGATGCCCACGCTTCGTCTACTCTCAGTCAACACGACCTTCATGTTGGGGCGTGTTCTACTCCTCAACTGGTAGCGTGATTGCTGTGTCACCTTTGCCACAACCTATAACTGTGCTAATCTCCATGGTTTTGCTTTATCGAAGCATTTGACTCTTCTTTATGTTTTGAGATATTCCCTTGAGCTACATTGCTGGAACTTAATTTGTCTAACAGATCCAATTTGACAAGGTCATATCCATCCTCATCAAACAAATATCCTCTAAAATTTGTATCTGATGTGTTTCAGTAAAGATAAATGGTCTCAAAGCTTACTGTCACAAATTATTTACTTTACCATGGAAACTCATTTCATTAAAAACTATGTTCATGTGCTGCCTCTCAAGCCTTTACCATCTGTAATGTAAGCGACATAAATTCCCAAAACACGGTCTAGATTATGTCTTTAGTAAAAGTTCCAATAAAGATTCTCTCATAGCTAAATAATTCTTAGCTCTGAGGGAGAACTCTAATAAAATCCTTATAAAAATTTGCCTTTGTTATAAATCCATAGGTTAGCAGGAAGACCAGCTCTGGTACCACTGTAATATCACGAATAGGATATTTGCTGATTTTTTCCTTTCAACAATACACTCAGAGATAAAACATTGCAGCTAATTTCCAGCACATTCGAAAATAGTAGAAATGCCAACCGACACTTTTCCAGCCACTTCTTGAATACAATATTAGACTCAAATATAAATAAAGGTAATACGAGACATTCAATAAAACCAACGGTTCTCCACAAGATAACAATTCATTATTTCCAAAATAACATTCAAAATGTCAAACATATAACCATGAATTACAAATTGATGAGATGAAACCAGCAAACTTTTATAATTCCTTAAACAATGTTATTGCCTTATACAACTGCAATATAACAACCAACAACTAAAATGTTATTTTATTATACAACAACAATATAATATCTAGTACACAGAAACCAATCCTAAATACTTTTAACAATCGAATTGACATTATAGGATAAAAACCTGTAAGTGCGAAAGAAACACTTGAAGTGATGTTTCCCGGTACAATGGGTTTGCGTCTACTGTCTACTAGCACGAGGGGCTATGTCCTCCAACTAGTTGAAAGCTGAAGCTTTTTGAGACTCTCACAAGAGAGGAAACTAAACTGAATAATAAAATCAAGCATATCCAACAATGAGCCTCTTTCCCCTTTTAATATGCAAACCAAGACTCTTTAGCTCCTCTCTGGTTTTTGTCTTATTCCCTTGTGGCTCTTCAACTTCCCTAAGGTATTTTGTCTTATTCCTCCTTGCCCCTTCGTCCTTTATATAACACTAAATCGACCTTTTTAATATTTTGAGCTTATGTCTCAGAGTCAATTTAATATTGCATAAAATAAGACTTCAACATTTCTAATGTTCCAAAAGGGAACATTACAAATCATTGCAAAAGAATTTGTGATATAATAATATATAAAGATTTCAAGAAGTTACATTTTTTTAACAATAAAGGTTAAGAGCTTAAACATTCCCATGACTAATCTCTAGATTTGTGAACAAGTTACAAGTTTTTATTACATTCTTCTGGGTGTGTAGAAATTGTGTACAATCGATGTCAATTGTTTGACAATATGCCTTATGCAATTATGAATGCTTGAACTTGGTTATATGACAAGTATATTCTTAGGAAACTGTCCTTCCTTCTCAGCTTGCCCTCTACATTGGACATGACACATTTGGGGATGGGGCTACTGTAGTATGAGTGCAAAATAATTGAGTCAAGCAAAAAATTATTTTGAAACCAATCTGGAAGTTATAAGTGTTGGGTGTTGGGAAGTATGGGCACCATCTTAAGTTTTCTATTTTTTTGGTTTTATAGATTATATATATTTTATATAATCGGATAAGGTAATTTAGCCACCAAATTGTAACATTTTATAATTTTCATTTATTACTAGTTTTATTTTCATTTGACATTATGTTGTAGATGTCATATAATTATTAAAAATGTATTGTAATTATTGTATTAAAAATTTATTGTAATTATTGTATTATTTTGTGGCTTAATTAAATAACATGTGATGTCAACAATTATATTAATTATTATTATTTCTCTGTCTTGTTCAATTTAAAACAAAATAATTTAATTGCACCATCGTCCAAACATCATGCTCACCCACTTGTCAGTAAACCATAAAGGTCATGGCATCCATATATGTTATAATATTATTTATTTGATTATATTATTTTAATACTTATTGAGTACTAATTAATAGTTACTTAAATGTCTAGTTAAAAAATTTTAATTACTAGTTCAAATATTTAAAACTAACTTAAACTGAGAGGCTAGTTAACATCATAGATCCTAGACCAGTTCAATTCTAATTATTTCAATAAACGTTGCCTAAAGAATATCTCTTTTGTTCAAATAAAGCTCAATTAAAGAAATGTATTATGCATAAAGGCAATACAATAACACACTTGTTAAATAATATTAGAATCATTAGGGTTTGCCTCAGAGGGGTCGTGACAATGGCAACCTGTTGCAAACTGTTTATGAAATGTCTATGCACCAAAACTTGTGAAAATTGCAAAAGAGTTGGTTTAAAACTTAGCCAACATATAATACTTCCTCAGTGTACAGAATTTCAATACCAATGCATTAATATGTATAGTGAAAAAAAACTCAAATATATCTTTCCTAACATGTGAACCGATAAAATCAGTTGTAGCACAATAAAACAACTGATCAATGTTTATATATTTGAAATGGTTACCACATGATAGACTAAGACTTCTATAACCTTCTATGTTCAAACCTTTGTAGTTATTCTTTCTTTATTAGATTTCTTTTACTGTTTTTAAGCAAGTTCAAATATTTAATGGGACCTTTTTTTATTTTTCATTTCCTTGCACATCCTCTTTTTGTACAGGTATAATTTTTAGGTGTGTTAAATTGTAATATCTTTTGTGATATTAGGATATATCCCTTTTACGGACAAAGAGGTAATAATATTAGAAAAAACACAAGAAATTTCAATTGTCTATAGGAATAGATCCAGTTCCACTTCATTTTCAATTATTTGATCTGAATAAACTCATGCTGTAATATGAATATAATTCTATAACAGATAGCGAGCATCCTTAATTCTGTATATGCTATTTGGGCCAAATATCGCCTGGAGATTACAGGTATTTTCTTTATACTTTAAGATCTTGTCTTTTGATTTTTCTTTCCAGTCTATTTTGGAAGAGAACATGCAATGTTAAATAGTTCTATGTGTACTTATTTTACTATTGTTAGTTATATTTGTATATGTTACACATTTCTGATTTGAACAGAAAAACAATGCTCATGTGTGAAGGACTAGATTGAAAACTCAACAGCCCAAAAAGTTGACTCAGACTTAGGATACAGAAAATAATTGGCAAAAAGACAAGGTAAATAGACAAAATAAACATAACTAGTCACTGAGACACATAAATAATGAATTTGAAGATCATATAATTCTATTTTGATTACAGTTATACTTAGTGTAAAATGAGTGTAATGTTTCATTAGAATTGTTTGCATCTGATTTTGTTTTATTTACTTGTCATCTTGTGCAATGTTAGACAGCTATTTCCACTTACCACACACTTTATCAATGTTTTATCTTCTTCAACCAAGTAATAGGAATTATATCAAATTTCAAATGGTATTCTAGATTGAATCTTGAATTTAATATATCGGCTAGTGATGGCAAATAATTTAATGTCTTGAAATATGATATTTCTATCCTTGTAATCCCCCCCAATTGGGACTCTGAAATATTCAATTGATAATTGTCAAATTCTTATTAGAACTTCTCTTTTCTCATATAAAGAGAGAATAAAGTAATTGATGCTTGCGAACTTGATACAGAGAGTGTGACTCCCAGTCTGTTATGAGAGAAATCCTTGAACCCACTCTCGTTTTTGATATATTAGAGTATTGCACTTTGATTATTTCTTACTGGCATGAATATGATATATGAGGTATTTTATTTATTATTTTACCTAGTTACCAGATTCGCGCATCCAGGCCTCGAACTGGATCCAGGTCCATACCGAACCTAGATTCGCAAATCGGTTTTGTGCTGGATTCGCTTAGGGTTTGGATTTGACCCTGTGGATTCATCCGGATTTGCAGACCACAAGTGTAAATGAATCCACAGGGTCAAATCCGGACCCTGCACAAATTCATCATGATTCAACACGGACCCGGATGAATTCGATAGGAATCTATCACGAATCTACACGAACATGCACGAATTCGCCACGATCCCCAAGGACCTGTAGGCCAAACTTGGAATAAGTATACACAAATCCATATATATATATGTATGTATGTATGTATGTATGTACTCATGAATCCACGAATCAGATTTTAAAACCCAAATCAACAACTAAGTAATTTTATTGGCAATTATGGATTAATGAGTATCGTGCTTCTAACTTATCATTTTTATTATATGTTTGAACTTTGAAGTTTTGAACCAATGATGAATGAACATTGAACATGTTATATGTATGAAATATGAATATTCATACATACATACATACATACATACATATATATAATTGAAAATATCTTTATATACCTGTGGTATTAGAAGTCTAGAACCCGCCCAGAAAAAATTGTATCAGGGAATCTAAATTCAAACTTGAATCTAGATCAGAATTAGGATCGATGGATTAGTAATATATATTATATTTGAAATTTAGTTATCATGTATATATTATATTATTATACATTATATAATAAATCGATATAACAAATATATTATATTATGATTGTAGGGAAAAGTTAGGGTCTATTTCAATGAGTTATTTTTTATGCTCCATGGGGTTTCTGGGACAGGGATGTTTTAGGGGACATGGACATGTTTTTCCGGTACAAGTATGGTTCAAAGCCAAAATTTAGGGGACGGGACCTCAGGGGACGGCTATTAAATATAGGGGATTTTTAAATTTTTATATATGGAGTATTAGAGTTTAGAGATATATTTCAAATATGCATATCATAACATTGATAAATGATTCACCTAGGAATACATGGAAATTGAAAACTATCAAGATTCAAATAAAAATGAGAATATGATATGATATATGATACATCCGAATATCGCATACAATTAGCAAAAATGCCCAAAGGCTCCAAGTATCAATGTAGCATCATCATGCATGAAATCAAAATGACATAATGAAAGTAAATACTAGAAGTGTAAATGAGATGTCCAACTCCATAATAATAAAAAGCAAAAATGTATTTGAGTATCTGGAAAGCGGAAAGTCAAATATATGGCTGTCCTCTAGGAATCTAAATCTATATCTAAATCAAGATCAACACCAGTCTCTTCCTCTGAATCACTGGTAGGGGTAGGCAGAGGGTCCTCATCCAATGGAACACCAAGAAGCCCTAGAGGTGTGTTATCCTCATCAATCTGCAATGTATCCTTAGGATTAACATCCCAACGTAGTGCTGGAGTTTGTCGATACTCAAGACTCTGTCGCTCTTGTAGTCGCAATACACTGTGAACAGCCATAAGCTTCTCCGATCATCTAGAGGTAAGGTTGTTCCTCTTCACCGATTGGATGAAGCTATATGTAGACCAATTCCTCTCTGCAGCAGAGGAACTCGCAACCTGTGAGAGGAGACAGATGGCAAGACCTTTCTTTCAGCTCAGGTGTGTCTCTAGCATGCCATGTCCACCATCTAAGTAGGTCCCTTTGAGCTAATGTAGCTCTATCAGTCCTCGCCTTTGGTCTACCAAATGTTGGACCATGAAGGTTGACAAATTTCAGCCATTGCCCTCGAATTTTTGTAACATCCACTGCATTATACATTTTTGAAAGGACCTTGGAGAAGGCCTCCTTCACCTATATTGAACAAACAAAAATTTAGAATTTAGAGTTTATAAACTTTGCAAATAAAATCAAAATTCTAAAAACATATTACAAAATCAAAAATCTTAAACATAAATTAAACTCACCTCCTCATCACTAGATGGAGGCACTCTCCCAAGCCTTGATGCATACCATTTCGGATTGACTGCATAGGCTGCCATATGAAGTGGGGTGTTCATAGTGCTCCACCTTTTCGTTACAATGGGCTTAAGATGCTCATCATAGAACTCCAAAGTAGGTTTCTTATTTTTAATAGCTTGCTTGATCTACCTAAGCATGCTATCAAAGGTCTCATAAATCTCTCCAAGGCTAGGAGAGTCAGTATCAGCATATCTAATGACTTGTACAAGAGGGTCAATGAAGGAGCAAATGTATCTACAAATGAAAGAAATTTGCTAGTGAGAAACATCATCTGTTAAAAAAATTAGCAAGTGCTTAAATCAAAATATTTTTATTAAATCAGCAATAACAATTATGATGTTAATTATTTAAGTTTCTTACCTCATTGTGGTCCACCAGTTCTCATCCAGGATTCTTCGTTTGACAAGTCTTCCATTTGGGGTGCTTGATTCAAGCCATCTATTCCACTCTGCATTGACCACCATGGATTGTAAGGCCTCTTGGACCTCAAGCATCCTCTCCAACAAATTAAACTAGCTAACATATCTAGTGTCCACAGGCTTGAGGAATTCCTTTTTGGAAAATGTCCTAAATAATGCAAGAGATGTGTAATGATTGCAAATAAACATTTGCACATCTCTAGCCTCCGACACCATAGCCCTTATCAAATCAATTTTTTCAAAGTCTTTCAAGGTGTTATTCAATGTATGTACACAACATGGGGTCCAAAGAATGTGTCTATAGGTGCTCTCTACTATCAATCAGCTGATTTACACACTTGGGTTGAATCACTGACTACTTGCACAACATTTGAAGCCCCTACCTCTTCTATAGCATCCTTCAAAATTTGAAATTGGAAGGATGCATCCTTCTTTTTTCCCGAACAATCAATGGCTCTAAGAAAATAGGCCTGTGCTGTACTAGTGACAATAAGATTGATGAGTGGCCGATGTTTGATATCGATCCAACCATCTATGGTGATAGAACATCCATCACTCATCCATGTTTGTCCCATATCCTCCACATCAAAATGTTTACTTTTGAGTACTCTTTGTCAAGGATAGTGGTGTGTAATTTAGTCTCTGTTGGTGGTACAAATGAGGGACCAGCAGCATAAATATCTTTGCACATTTCTTTATAGAATGAGAAATGAGAAACATGGTATGGTATGCCATGAGCAACAAAAAATCTGCCAATGGACTCTTCAACTCTCTCTTTTGCTTATATGTTAAATAAATAAACCACATTGGTATCTCTTTTGGCGTTTCCCTTCCCTTTAATAGTAGTGCTAGTGGGAGTGAATGAGGGTGTGGGTGTGCTACCTATAGGACCCTTGGATTTCAATAACTCCCCATCCACATACAACCTATTGGCCTCAAGTTTTTCATCATCCTTAATTTTTTTGCAACCTTTCACCCCTTGCCCACCTATCCATAAAAGATGGCAATACACTCTTGTGTAGCTCCCAAAATAATATTTCTTACATACTGGCACTCCCATTCCCTACTACCCCCTGAATTTTTTTCTTATTGTTGTCTGCTTTTGTGGCAAATTGTAGGAGAGGTTTCTTAGGGTTGAATGGACTTTTGGCATATTTTTTTTGGGCTTCGGAAGGGCACTCAAACGGATTAGGCATTGCATCTTCCACAAGGACCTTTAGATTATGCTCAAATGAAGAATCATCCATGGCTGCCCCAGGCCTTTTTCTTGGTCTATGTAAATGTGACACTTGAGTTTCTTGCATGGCAACATCCATGCTATCACTACTTCCCTCACTCTCACTGCTGCTCATGTTTTTGCCTTTGGATTATACAATGTATTATACTGCTGCAAATGATGGGAAAAAAAACATTTCAATGTTCCGTTCTATATGCCCTCTCTATGTCATTAGAAAAAATGAAAAATGGCAACAAACAGTAATAAATTTTGAATCAAATAAAAAGAAAATAAAAAACATACTTGGAGTGAAGAAGAAATGAAGGCAAATCCTCCTCTTGCATCCAAAATGCACTCCTCTTTGGCTGCTACTATTTTCCTCTTCCTCTACCCAACTTGCAAATAACTCAAATGAAGAAAAGACTTGACCCGTTTGTGTTTTAAAGCCAAAGTAGGGTTTGCATTATTTTATAAATACCTAACGTCTATGTGGGGCTTGTGCAAATGGGAGATAGCCCAAAAATAATTTTTTAAAAACATTTTTGACTGTTGACTGTGTGCAGGGAAAAAGGGGACGACATGAAGTTTTGGGGATGCTCGAGGGACAGGAATGGTGTCCTCGGTACGGATTTCTGTACCCAAGTTTCTTGTGAAGCATGATACGACATTTCGAGGATAGTACCTGAAATTGGCCATTTGGTACGGCACGAGGGACGATCAAAAGGGGTACCCACATCCCCGTTTTGTACCCGGTATAGGTACAAGGGGAAAAACCAGGAAACGAGTCCCCGTGGAGCATAGGTTATTTTGAGATATAATCTGGACTAAAATACCCTAAGAGTGTCAATCTGGGACTCGTAACCTAATGAGAGTTATAACGACTATTTGCTCAAGGGATGAAGATAGTAAGACAAGAGGTTATGGGTGCAGTTTAGTTCACACAAAATTGAAAGCATTATAATGAGTTGAAGTTCACCCTCAAAGAAATCACATTCTCCCTTTAAAATGGAATGCACACACATCTAGAAAGTAAACCTATTTAGATCTAATAGGCTAGCATTAATTTACACAACATTATTATAGTTATAAGAAACCAAATACTTAGTCAATTACACACTCATAATAGAAGTCAAATCAAAGTGCTTTGAAATAATAGTAATTTGGATGGATTCACTTTGCGATAGGAAGCTTAGATGCGACAAGAGACCTGCAAGTGATGGTTGGTGTAATGGAAATTAGCGGAATTGTGATAAAGACAGGGGGTTCGATGTGGTTGTAGCAGGATGTATGAAACGCAGTAGAGAGTAATAGAAATCTGTGGAATGTCATGGATTATCTTTAAGCTAGTGGGTTCAATTTCAACATAAAATAATCGTAGTATGAATTCCAATCCATAGAGTAAATTATTACAGAGCTATAAAACATATTACTTCAGAGTAAACAATCAAATCACATTGTACATCATACAAATTATAAATCAAATCATTTCATACAATCCACTTCATACAAAGCATTGATTACTCACAAATAGGAATTACAAAACTTAAATGGAAAACAACTGAAATAGTCTCACCTGGGTTTTGAGAGGGGGCCCTTCCTCTGGTCCTTGTGATTAGAGTAAGCTTAAATTTGTCGAACTACTTCAGTGCATGAACACAAATGAATATGCAAATCAGAAATATATATATTTTTTGCAGAACTTAATTACGTTTGTATATCATATATTATATATGTTTCAAGTTAATACACACACACACACACACACACACAAGTGTTTTGAATGTTCCTTGTCCACAAAATACAGATAAAAAATGAAGAATTGGTTCCAACCGATCAACTATCTTACCAAATTAAGGTTATGGTTTCAGCCATAAGCCATAAACAAACTAAATACTATCCTCAAAATGTAAACTGATTGCATAAAAGCTACTATCAAAATGAGAATCCATCGGAATCCATATCTTCTATTTCCTTCACCAATTCTGTCCTATAGCATTCTTAGAGTTGATCTCCTGCAGTGATTAAACATGTGTCACATAATCACCAAAAACAACAAAAAGCACATTGTTTCCAACTAATAATAAATTAGGCTTATTTCATGTATTTATACTGATTAATTGGTGACTTAGGAACTAGGTGGACATGAAAAATGAAGGAAATGTAATTACAAACTAAGGAGTTTTGAACCCTTATTGATGATAATGATAATATTTGATTATTATCTTTTAATAGATTAGATTTTTATTTAATGGTAAAGCTTAAATTAATTCTCTGTATTTGTCACTTTTTTGATTTGTCTCTTAGAGACTTCACAAAATGGGTTTGAAAAAGATAAGGATTTTGGCCATAGGGCTTTGAACACATGACATGAAAAAAATCCATATGGTATGATGCAAGGGCATTACAAGATTCAAGACATTTCACAGATTAGAGATAATACATGCATGATAAATGTTTATTTATAAATGTTTTTACACGATGGATGTAATCGGTCATGTTGAGTGGTTAAAGTAAGGGGAGTTAGAAATTAGTTGTGTGAGTTAGTTATCGGGTCTATTCAGTTTTTTTTTTACAGTTATATACAATGCAAGAAATATCGAGAGGGGAGAGTATGGGATGGAAACATAGAGAAACAAGAATGAAACAATGTAATGGAGAAAGGAATAATGGAAAGAAAGAATCAAATTTTCTATTAAAGAACTTTACGAGACTGTTTGTGTTTAGAATCGATGGTGTTCGCCGATCAAGGTATCATGTTTTAATATTATTTTGTGCTTATTCACCCTTCTGCTGTGCGCTCCACATCAGATTGGTATTAGAGCACAGCAAAAGGTTTGGGAAGAAGATCTAGGATTTGGCAGGTTGAAGGCCCCTTGTTGATGCTTGGAGTAGAACTATCCTCCGAGAGTGTTCCAAGGTGGTGGCTGGATGTCTAACGAACCCTAGATTGGTTTGAGAAGATGGCTTTGACAAGAAGTGAAAGATAAATGATTAAGGTATTGAAGGAGTACTTGTATGGTGATAAAAAGGAGAGAGAAGAAAGAGAAAAAAAGAAGAAGGAAGAGGAAGCTAGGAAGCAAGAAGAAGAAAGGTACACGAATCTTAGAGAAGAGTTAGATAAGAGTATTGCAAAGTGGGAGAGGTTAGCATTGCTTTTGGAGCAAGCAGTAGATGAAGACGAAGCTGTTGATGAAGACAAGGATCAAGAAGTGGTACACATTCCATTGGAAGGGCATGGACAGTAGATGAATGCTGGTGTAGAGAGTGAGAGTGAACAATAGGAGGTTGTTGTTGAACCTTGTGAGGAAAAGGTTCTTGCAGATGAAGGAGAGTTGGTGACAAGTATGGCTGAAGAAATGATTTGCCCGGATGATGGAGATGTTGACAAAAATGATCAAGATGGAATGGACATAGTCCAAGGATTACAAGCTGAGGAGAAGACTATTAATGGCAAGGATGAAGTATTTGTTGATCACTTTGATGCTCTAGGGATATATAAATAGAAAGAAGATTAGAGTGTGGATTGGTATTTTTATGCAGATGATATGAGGTTGTCAAATGTATTTGTTCCGGGATTCAACAAAGATACCATGAAGGGTATTCCTTATAAAGTTTGGAATCAGCATGTTGTGGGGAGCGACATCAATTCAGTCTTTCTTATGGTGACAACATTGCCTTCATACAATTGGTAGACTCAGAAGAAGATCACAGCAATTCAACGGGACTTGAATTTTTCTATCCCCAAGAGTATGATGCACGGGCATCACAAGATTCAAGACATTTCACAGATTAGAGATAATACATGCATGATAAATGTTTATTTATAAATGTTTTTAC
Source organism: Cupressus sempervirens (assembly GCA_028749045.1). Lineage (NCBI taxonomy): Eukaryota > Viridiplantae > Streptophyta > Pinopsida > Cupressales > Cupressaceae > Cupressus > Cupressus sempervirens. The sequence goes on along the minus strand of CM053792.1, from coordinate 360,493,670 downwards.
AAGATGGATGTAATCGGTCATGATGAGTTGGTTAAAGTAAGGGGAGTTAGAAATTAGTTGTGTGAGTTATTTATCGGGTGTATTCAGTTTTTCTTTTACAAAGTTATATACAATGCAAGAAATACCGAGAGGGGAGAGTATGGGATGGAAACATAGAGAAACAAGAACGAAACAATGTAATAGAGAAAGGAATAATGGAAAGAAAAAATCAAATTTTCTATTAAAGAACTGTACGGGACTGTTTGTGTTTGGAATCAATGGTGTTTGCAGATCAAGGTATCATGTTTTAATATTATTTTGTGCTTATTCACCCTTCTGCTATGCGCTCCGCATCATTTTGTAAGGGAAGGCCTACATTAGTAAAATATTTCAAGGGGTTTGAAAAAGATGAGGATTTTGGCCATAGGGCTTTGAACACATGACATGAAAAAAATCCATATGGTTTTGTAAGGGAAGGCCTACATTAGTAAAATATCTCAAGGCTCTTTATAGAAAGTGCTATATAAGAAGAGATGATGAAGATTTGGGAAGATCTGATTCTAGGAGTGATGAAGGGATTGTTTGTGAATATTCTACAAGGAGGCAAGTGTAAACATTTTACAAGAAAATACTGCACAAATTTGTTGAAAATGCTAATGAGAAAGTTGACAAAGGAAAACATCAAAATGAGATGGCACAAGAAATTAATTATTAAAAGGAAGAAAGTTGCAAAGAAGAGGAAACAAAGGAAGAATTGAAATGCAAAGATACCATCAAATGTACCACCCAAGGAACCATCGTGATTTGTTCAAAATAAATATATTCTTGAAGATTTGATTATTGGGGAAATGGTGCTTGCGCTATTGCTCGAGTTCCTCTTGATTTTGCCTCTCCTTGTTGGCATTAATGTGAATGTAACCATTCTTTGCCGTGGTGACAGCAAGTCATCTCACGGTTTAGTTCCTCAAAATCCCAAGGAGTCTGTATAATGTCTCCTTCCTAACCAGTTTTCGTATGGTGGACCGTTAGCCTATTCAGTATGTTCCTACAAGCTAATGTGTTAGGATTAGGGAACTCTCAAGGATAGATTATCTAGCTTGTTGGTAGTGTCAGGTGCTTATATGAGCTCTACTAGTAATGATTTTCATAATGTCCTTTTTCAATTCAAAGTGATTTTGGTTGAATTCTCCAATTTGGTTTGCCTCAACCCATTAAGCTAATTGGAAATTTTCTCCTTGTTAGCTTTCGCATGGCCTATCTTGATGAGGACTCGATAAAACTCTTTTATATACTCCTGAACAAATCTTCCTGCTTGCTTCAACCCTTGCATTTTCTTTAACAGATCGGGCTCATAATCAATAGGAATGAATTTTCACTTTAATTTCTCCACCACTTGATCCCGGCTTGTGATTTTATCTTTTCCTCTTCTATTTTGCTCCAACTGAATATCTTGCTCTAAAACTTTGCGTGCCCTTTCAATTTGGCTTGCGCAAACTTTCTCATAGTCCATCTAGGAACTAATCTTTCTCACAGTCCATGAATTGAAACTCCTTGAATCAAGTCCATTTAGTGACTAATCTTTCTCATGGGTGGCAACCCATCAGGCACCTTATCAAATATAATATACTTACACTCATCCAACAAATCTGCAACTTTTGTAGGTACATCTTCTACCTCCTCTTTACTACATTTTGGAATCAAAGCAAAGCACGTATGCTCATGCCTCATACCTTCTAGGAACTTTCTTCCATCAACAAAAATATTTTGGCATTTCTACATACCTTTTATTTTATGTCCTTCAATGGCTTTAGCTTATATATCACTTTATCCTTCGTTAAGGAATAGGTATTCACACGGGCATCATGTACAAAACTCCTATCAAACTGCCATGGCCTTTCCAACAACATATGACATGCATCCATGGGCATGATGTGACATAGTACCTCATCTTGGTAGCTCCCAATCTTGAACTTCACTAGGCACTACTCATTAACCATGATCTTGTGGTCATCCTGCACCCAGGCAACCTGATATGGATGTGGGTGTCTCTTTCTCGAGCTTTAACTTTGTGACCATCTCCTTTGACACAAAATTGCTAGTGCTTCCACTATCAATAATCACATCACAACACTTATCTTCACAATTGCACCTAGTACGAAACAAACTCCTTTGTTCAAGTTCATTCTCTCCACTCAGCAAAATTCATCTATTATCTAGGACTTCTCCTATTTCGGCATCTTTAGAATGTGATAACTTGGAATCCTCATCCACAGGGGCAACTCGTGCAGTGCCTTTTGATTTTGCATCTGTCCTTCCTTGGCGTTGAGGGCATTCATATGCTCTATGACCCTGCTCAGCACAATGGAAACAAGTTCCACAAAAATCCCCTTCCAAGTCCTTGCCCTCTTCCTCTTCCTCTCTGATCCATGTTATTTTGATCATGGAAATGATTGAAATTGTTTCCCCTCTGATTCGAACTGTTGCTCACCTCAATACTCTTTCTATGATCTTCATTTCAGCCTCCATAAAACCATCCATTGGATCTTCCTCCACGACCTCTTCCACTTTGCCTACTTTCAAGCTTCTTGTTCAGTTTTTCTTTTACCATTAAGGAAAACTAGTGTGCCTCTTCATTATTGGTCATTCTAACCAAATTAAGGTAATGAATAATTATTTCCTCCAATTTGGGTTGCCGCAACCCATTAAGGTCACGGATAGTTTTCTCCTTGTCATCTTCTGCATGGCATGTCCTGACGAGGACTCGATAGAACTCTTATGTATATTCTTGAACGAATCTTCCCACTTGCTTCAACCCTTGCATTTTCTTCAGTAGATAGAGCTCATGATCAATGGGAAGGAATTGTCGATTTAATTTCTCAACCATCTAATCCCATTAAGTGATTTTATCTTTTCCTCTTCTAACTCCCACTGAATCTCTTGCCACCAAATTTTTGCATGACCTTTCAATTTGTCCTTTGCAAACTTGACCCTCTCAAGATCTTTGATTTCTTCATACCCAAAATATTCTTACAGATCATTGATCCAGTCAATCAACTCCTCTGGGTTAAGATTTCCAAAAATGTGGGTACTTCAATCTTGAGTCTTTTTCTGTTTCTAGAAATTTCTCTGAAAAACCTATCCTTGTCAAGATCCCTAGCCACTTGTACTGCTTGTTCAAGATCCCTAGCCACTTGTACTGCTTGTTCAACATGCCATTCTTCTTAGAATTTATCCTCACTTTCATCTTTTACCGCAATATTCGTTCCTCTACGAATCTCCACTTCCATTGCTTGCACTTGTCTCTTGAGGGATCTAAAACCCTTAGTTGTTACACTTCCAACTCTTCTGCCACAGTCCTTTTGTGGAGGCATTTTCACACTTATTGTTCAAATCCACAACTACAGTCTTGGTGCAAGCTACCTCATAGTGGGTGATCTGTCTACACACTCAGGAGTGCCTTCTTTGATACCACTTGATGAAGGGTGCTCCCCTTAATAACACAAACATGTGATAGAAATAGGGAAACATAAAAAATTTGCAAGATTTGATAATTGACTTCTTATTATCTCCAAAAGTATGGAATTACAAAATTCAGAAATAATACATGCAAAGTTACATGAGAATTTCATTACAATATTCTATAAGCCAGAGCCACCACCAACATCCCAAAACAACCCTAGACAACCCTACGAGCCTTCTTTATACAAGCAATTTTCTACCGCCCAAGAAGGTTCTAGAAATTTAGTCCTAGACCCTAAGGCCGACCAACCTTAAATTATTATTATTTTTGATATTTTATTACATTAGAGTAGGCCCTAATAACTTTCGAAACTCAAAAGAAATTTTGAAGGAATTTCATTTTCTTTGACTTCATTTAGCACAACTTTCGAAGACCATAACTCATTAACAGTTGCTATGATTGACTGTTATTACCCCGTTTTGGAAATGACACAACTTGATCTACATTACCTTACTCACACAAGCTCCAATCGGTCAAGGTTTGACCCTTTTTCAAAGCCTCCACGAATATACTGGGTATTGAAATGAATCTTTACAGGCAAGTTGATATATCTAAAATGAACCCCATGCATGAAATCAAAACATTCTATGCTCAAATGACAAACTTACTAAAAATAGTAAGCCTTCAAAAATAGTAACTCTACATTGCGATAGCTCTTATTGAAAAACAAATTAGAAATATTTTTGGGTGGTGCAAGATTGTCCTTACACCTAGGGTGCTCCAGCATCAGCACCACTTGCCATCTCCCAATCTACACTCAATCACCCTTAGAGGGGAATGTCGAAAACAATGCACTTAATGGTTTGGAGCCCATTGACAACTCCATCCTTTTGGATGTTTGGGAGAAACAAGATGATAATGACCCTCCTTTGCCAAGAGTTGCTTTAGCTACTTAGCTTTTGTTGGGCTTGGCCCATGTTTTTTTATATGTTTTTAAGGCTAGGCCTTGATGATGAGACTTATGGGTGTATCTTTCTACTATCCTTCCTTTATTCATGAATATTGTATTGTTATCTTAAAATTAATGCAAAGTTAAATAGGATATATTCATCACAAGAAAAATAACTTCAAATTTCCTTCAATGTGAAGATATCAATGCTCTCTATCTTCTTTTAGGGTTTTGTTTTCATTAATTTTATAAATTAATTCCACACAAATATGTGATTTTCTTTTTCAAGGTTGAATATTGTCTCATTTGTATATTTCTAAGTTAAAATTTCAGTTTGGCCAATTCTTACTATCTTTATGACATAATGACAATATAATTGTAAGTTGAGAAGTGTGTTTTTACCAAGCAAAATGATTGTCTTTTTCATATTTTTCTTGTGTTTTCTTAATTGCAGGACGCCCTTCTTTGCAACAAGTACTAGATGAAAGGCAACGAAAAAAGGTACTTTTCTTTCGCATCCAGGAAATATGAAGAGGCATTGCTTTTGTGCCATAATTTGCATAACTTGCAATTATATTTTTTACAAAACATGGAAAAATCATTTACATGTGAAATGTATGTGTGTCTATGTATGAAATATCACATTAACCACAACCTTTTAATGCATATTTGTAATGTCCCCATTTTTATGAGCATCAAAATTTCAGGGATTAGGCTATTATTGTGATCCTTGTAGGCTAATATGGTGGTAAGAGGGTTTTATTGGGGATTGACACTTTATGATGGGGCATAATTTCATATGATAATATTATAATAAAGTGAAAATATTATAATTTTATATTATAATAAATTGAAAATATAAGAATATCTTTTATCCCACATTGGGGAGAAAAGTAAGTGAGCTCCCACAAGGAATAAATAAAAGGGGCACGAGAGGCTCTTTTCTTATCATTTGATTATTGTCATTTACATTTGATGAGTTGTGTGGAGCCAAGGGTTTCAACATTTGCCACTAGAGAACGAAGTTCTTTTGTGTGCCTCCCTTTAAGCTAGTGAAATATACAGTGAATTTGGTATTGGGAGGACATGATACAGGTGTTCTATTCGAGCATATTGGTGAAAGATCCTTCAAGGGGCTGCAGTTGTTTGAGAAGACAAATTAATCTTCTCATTGTGTCAAATTTGTGGCCTAGGGCCATATTCGTGGAGTAAGATTGAAGGAATAAGTTGGATATTGCTACAATATCATTACTACAGTAACACCACTACAATATTGCTGCTATAGTAACATTGCTACAATATCATTGATATAGTGATGTCGCTACAATAATTTGCTATAGTAATTCGATACGGTGTTGTTGCTGGTACAAGAACTCGCTACAATAGATTCCCTTGAGCAATTTTCTAGGTTTCTATCTATTTCATTTGTATTGCATAGAGGATAGATTTGAATACTTTAGGGCATGTGTAAGAATTTAGAAATAATTTGTAATTTGATTTATATCAGAGTTTTACATCAGAATTCGTTGCCCTAATGTCTTATTGATGTAAATGCATATTTTCTCATTTGTAGTCAATGCTCTATGTTTTAAAAAAATACAAGAACATTTGTTGTTGGTTGTTTGGAGTTTTGCAAGTGTATAAATTAAAGTTTGGCATATATTGATGCAGGAGCATCCAGAGGTATAAGGGCAATCCTGTGTCGCCCAAAAAGAATGTACTTAGACATAGTTTCTGTTTCATGTGTTTTCATTTTTGGACACTCATTTGGGTTAAATAAAGGTTCCAACTCTCACAGTTCCACTATCAGTGTGTTAGAAAATTTCGAAAAAATAGGAGCATGTAATTGGGCCATCATTTTGGTGAACTAGAAGGTGTGAACTGGCCAGATGAATGTAATTGTAATTTAGAGCATTCCAGAAAAAGAATTAGGTCAAAAGGCCCCACGGTTTGAAAGTTGTTGTAGTTTTTCGGGCTTTGGAGACCTCCTAAGAATGCTTCAAAGTCAGGTTAGGGGCATTAAATGACCTCGAAAACGGCCAAAAAATGGGGGACGAGCGAAGCTGGTCCATAGGGCTATAGAGCGCTTCGAGAGCTTTCCGAAAATGTAAACAGTTCGTCAATCGGAGCTACGGTTCAAAAGTTATGCCTCCCGGAAGTTCGGTTACCGTTTCTGGATTCTTCTAGATTTGCACAGATATCTAACACGGCTTCTGGAACCTTCTATTTGGTTAGTGGATGCCTACTAGCACTTTCTAGAATGTACTCCTAGTCCTTAACCCTCCGAGGTCTATTTAAGGAGATTTCTGGCATTGTAAAAGGCAGTTCGGAGTGGAGTTTGAGAGGAGGTACTGAAAGGAGAAATTATCTCCACATTTATGCTATTGTAAGCCCTTAGGGCATGTTTTGAAGTTTATTTTCTCTATACTGAATGTACTAGCTTATTTTTCAGTTAATACAATTTTCCTTCTTCTGTTGTGTCCATTCTGTTCTTCTGTTGTGTCCCCATCAAGTGGTATCAGAGCTGGTTTTCTTGAGTGTGTAGACAGAGCGCTGACTGTGAGGCAGTTTGCACCAGGACTGTGTGGTTGTGGATTTGAGTTAAAAAGATGCCTCCATGAAGAGAGCGTGGCAGAAGGGCCAGAGCTATTAATCCTGAGGAGGTTAGAGCCCTCCAAAGGCAGGTACAAGCATTGCAAGAGGAGCTCCGTAGAGGAACAATTGTGGCCGTAGGTGATGAAAGTGAAGATGACAACGAAGAAGACGAAATTGGACCAGAAGGGGAATTTGACGGGGAAGTTCTGAATCATGCAGAGGAAAGGCTTTTTAGGGCCATTACAAAGTTTTGGAAAAGACCCACATTTGAAGTGGGTGTATTTTCAGGAAATCTGAAACCAGATGAGTTGATCGATTGGATCAATGAATTGGAAGAATACTTTGAGTATGAGGATATCAGGGACCCAGATAGGGTTAAGTTTGCAAAGGCCAAACTGAAAGGCCATGCAAAAATTTGGTGGCAAGAGGTTCGATTGGAAAGAAACAGAAGAGTAAAGGAGAAGATCACAAGATGGGATCGCATGGTGGAAAAATTGAAGAAGCAGTTCATTCCTATGGACTATGAGCTTGATTTGTTTAAGAAGATGCATGGGTTAAAGCAAGAAGGAAGATCAGTCCAAGAATATACAGAGGAATTCTACCGACTCTTGATTAGAGCGGGGCATGCAGAAGCAAATAAGGAGAAGGTTGCTCGTTGTATCAGTGGGTTGCGACCTAGCATCCAAGAGGAATTAAGTTTGGTAAAAATGACCAGCATTGAAGAGGCATACCAGTTTGCCCTACGAGTTGAAGCGAAGCTGAATAAAAGGTTTGAAGGAAGACAAAGAGGGTGCGGTCAAGGAGGAAGGGGAAGCGGTAGATCATCTGGAGGCCGCAATGAAACCCAAAAGAAAAATGAAGATGTGGGTACTAGCAGGAACCAGAGGAATGAGGGTTTCAACCGCTCCCATGATCAAGACTTTGGAAATCAGAGAGGAAGAGGTAGAGGACGTGGACAAGGAAGAGGAGGCTTCTGTGGTACCTGTTTCCATTGCAATGAAGAAGGTCATCGTGCCTTTGAATGCCCTCAACGACAAGGAAGGACAGATAGGAGAGCTGAGGGCCAAGCTAGGGTTGCTCATGTGGATGAAGATGCACAATCATCACATTCAGAGGATGTAGAAAGAGGAGAGACCTTGGTAAATGAAAGAGTCCTACTAAGTGGTGAGATTGAACCAGGACAACGGAGGAGTTTGTTCCGTACCAGATGCAAGTGTGAGGATAAATGTTGTGACGTGATCATTGATGGTGGTAGCACTAATAACTTGGTATTAGAAGAGATGGTCTCTAAGCTGAAGCTCAAGAGGGAGAAACATCCCCAGCCCTATCGGATTGCTTGGGTAAAAGATGATCATAAGGTCCTGGTAAGTGAACAATGTTTAGTGAAATTTAAAATTGGGAGTTACCATGATGAAGTTCTCTGTGATGTTATTTCGATGGATGTTTTCCATCTATTGTTGGGTAGACCATGGCAGTTTGATAGACATGCAGTACATGATGGACATGCAAACACATACTCTCTGACAAAGGATGGAGTTCGCCACAAATTGAAGCCCATGAAAAAGGAAGGTGAAAAGGTATGTAGCAGTGCTAGGATTTTTCTTGTTGATGAAAGGAAGTTTTTAGATGGCATGAAACATCAGCATATGTGCTATGCTTTGATTCCTACGAAAGATAAAGAAGGTAGTAGTGAAATACCACTTTAAGTTTCAGATTTACTAGGGGAATTTGGAGATACTATCTCTGATAATGTTCCAGATGGATTGCCACCAGTAAGGCAAAATCAGTGATCAGATAGATCTGATTCCAGGAGCTAGTTTGCCTAACAAGACTGCTCATAGGATGACTCCTGCTGAAACAGAGGAGCTAAATAGACAGGTTCAGGAGCTGTTGAGGAAGGGCTTGATTCGAGAGAGCCTGAGTCCATGTGCAGTACCTGCAGTACTCGCACCAAAGAAGGATGGAGAGTGGAGGATGTGTACAGATTCTCTAGCTATAAATAGGATAACCATCAAGTACCGGTTTCCTTTGCCAAGGATGGATGATCTTATGGACTGCTTGAGTGGAGCTCAGTACTTCACAAAGATAGATCTCAAGAGTGGCTATCATCAGATACAGATTCGAGAAGGAGATGAGTGGAAAACAGCCTTCAAGACCAAGGAGGGTCTTTATGAGTGGTTAGTCATGCCCTTTGGATTGACGAATGCCCCAAGCACCTTCATGCGGCTCATGAATGAGGTACTTAAGAAATTCTTGAAAAAATTTGTTATTGTTTATTTGGATGATATTTTAATTTTCAGCAAGACTTTGGAAGAACATTTATTGCATATTCGTAGTGTCCTTGAAAGGCTAAGGGAAGAGAAACTGTTAATTAATCTGAAAAAGTGTATCTTTGCAAAAAGGGAGTTAGTCTATTTGGGGTTTGTTATATCACCTGAAGGTCTCAAAATGGATCTGGAGAAGGTAAAAGCCATCTTGGAATGGCCTACTCCAAGGTCTGCTACTGAGGTAAGATCATTTCATGGTCTGGTTAGTTTTTACAGGAAGTTTATTAAGAATTTCAGTGGCATATGTGCACCCCTAACTGATACAATAAGAGGGGATAGAAAAGAGTTCAAATGGACTGCAGCAGCTGCGAGAAGTTTTGAATTGTTGAAGAAGAAGGTAACAGAACAACCTGTGTTGGCACTTCCAGATTTTAGAAAGGTTTTCCAGGTGGATTGTGATGCCAGTGGCAGCGCTATTGGGGCTGTATTAAGCCAAGAAGGTAAGCCTATTGCATATTTTAGTGAAAAATTGAATGATGCAAAGAAGAAGTATTTTGTTTATGATCAAGAGTTCTATGCAATAGTTCTGGCCTTAAAGAAATGGAGGCATTATTTATTGCCAAAGGAATTTCTTTTGTATACTGACCATCAAGCATTACAGTACCTAAATAGCCAAGGTAAATTGAATCAGAGGCATATGAAGTGGGTAGAGTTCTTGCAGAGTTATACATTTGTGTTGAAGCATAGAAGTGGAAAATCTAACAGGATTGCAGATGCACTAAGTAGGAGACAGTTGTTGCTTATAGTAATGCAGGTTGAAGTAGTTGGGTTTGATGAACTCAAGAATTTGTACCCCGAGAATCCTGATTTTGCTGAAGCATGGAAAGCTTGTAAAGAACCTGTTGCTGTAGATAGAACCAAGTGGTTAGACTATTTGACTCAGGATGGCATGTTGTTCAAGGGTAGTCAATTGTGCATTCCAAGGAGTTCCATGAGGGAAAATCTGATTAAAGAGAAACACAGTGGAGGGATGGCAAGACATTTTGGTCGAGATAAGACCATTGCCATTCTTAGAGAACATTATTTTTGGCCTCAAATTTCACAGAATGTGAAGAAGTTTGTACAGAGTTGCCAGGTTTGTCAAGTTGCCAAGGGGTTTAGTCACAATATTGGCCTATATCAGCCATTGCCTGTTACATCAAGGCCATGGGAGGACATAAGTATGGATTTTGTTCTTGGATTGCCAAGGACACAAAGGGGTAATGACTCAGTATTCGTGGTGGTTGATAGGTTCTCCAAAATGGCACATTTCATTCTTTGCCACAAAATTCATGATGTTGTCCATATTGCAGACTTGTTTTTCAAAGAGGTGATAAGACTACATGGTCTTCCAAGGAGTATAGTTTCTGACAGAGATACTAAATTTGTGGGGTATTTCTGGAGGACATTGTGGAAAAAGTTAACCGACTTGAAATTCAGTTCCACGCATCACCCACAAACTGATGGCCAAACATAAGTGGTAAATAGAAGTCTGGGCAATTTGCTGAGATGTTTAGTTGGGGGGATAAGCCCAAGGGATGGGATTTGATTCTACCACAAGCAGAGTGTGCTTACAATAACTCTATAAATAGGAGTACTGGAAAATCACCATTCCAAATTGTATATGGGAATAGCCCAAGGACTGCACCAGAATTGAGGAAGATAGAGCAAGGGGAGAGGACAAGTGCTGAAGCGGAAGAATTTGCTGAACATATCAAGCGTCTACATGAGGAGGTTCAGGCACACATTACCAAGATGAATCAAGAGTATAAAGCTAGGGCTGATCAAAGGAGAAGACATAAGGAATTCCATGTAGGGGATCTAGTCATGGTGCACTTACGAAAAGAAAGATTTCTAGCCGGTATTTACAACAAGCTGAAAATGAAGAAATTTTGCCCCTGCAAAATTTTGAAAAAACATGACTCAGGAAATGCATATGAAGTGGAGCTGCCAGATGGTATTCACATTTCTCCCATTTTCAACATTGCAGATTTAACAGAGTATCATGATGATGGTGCAAATGAGGAGCTGGTGTTAGAGCCATGTCCAATTCCTGCTTCTAAGGAGGAGATAGAAGACATTTTGGATCATCGTGTGGGTAGGAGTACTAGAAACAGGCAGTATGAAAAGTATTTGGTCAAATGGAAAGGACGACGGATCGAGGACTCAACTTGGATTTCAGTAGCTAAGGTTTCCCATTTGGGATTTCCTCTACCATTCATAAAGTGACAGGGTCACTTTTCAATCTACCTTGGGTGTTTGATGCAGGAGCATCCAGAGGTATAAGGGCAATCCTGTGTTGCCCAAAAAAAAATGTACTTAGACTTAGTTTCTGTTTCATGTGTTTTCATTTTTGGACACCCATTTGGGTCAAATAAAGGTTCCAACTCTCACAGTTCCACTATCAGTGTGTTAGAAAATCCTGAAAAAATAGGAGCATGTAATTGGGCCATCATTTTGGTGAACTAGAAGGTGTCAATTGGCCAGATGAATGTAATTGTAATTTAGAGCATTCGAGAAAAAGAATCAGGTCAAAAGGCCCCACGGTTTGAAAGTTATTGCAGTTTTTCGGGTTTTGGAGACCTCCTAAGAATGCTTCAAAGTCAAGTTAGGGGCATTAAATGACCTTGAAAAGGGCCGAAAAATGGGGGACGAGCAAAGCTGGTCCATAGGGCTATAAAGTGCTTCGAGAGCTTTTCGAAAATGTAAACGGTTCGTCAATCGGAGCTACGGTTCAAAAGTTATGCCTCCCGGAAGTTCGGTTACCGTTTCTGGATTCTTCTAGATTTGCACCGACTTCTAATGCAGCTTCTGGAACCTTCTATTTGGTCGGTGGATGCCTACTAGCACTTTCTAGAATGTACTCCTAGTCCTTAACCCTCCGAGGTCTATTTAAGGAGATTTCTGGCATTGTAAAAGGCAGTTCGGAGTGGAGTTTGAGAGGAGGTACTGAAAGGAGAAATTATCTCCACATTTATGCTATTGTAAGCCCTTAGGGCATGTTTTGAAGTTTATTTTCTCTGTACTGAATGTACTAGCTTATTTTTCAGTTAATACAATTTCCCTTCTTCTGTTGTGTCCATTTTGTTCTTCTGTTGTGTCCCCATCATATATATATCCCTTGTGTACAAAGTGTTTGACAAAATTCTCATGTTAGCAATTTGGAAATAAAAATCAGAATTGCACGGGTTATTATAGTGGTATCAGAGCTTGCTTGCAAAGTGTTTGATGATATGTCAAACAATTGAATTAGAGAAGAATTTGGTGTTTGATGAAGCTATAACTGGTTGGGGTTATTACAATAGTATCAAAGTGGTTTTCTACCATCCTATGGGGTGGGAAAGTTATTTTATTTTCAGATTTGTTGTTACATGTGGAGTAAGCAACACTCTAGCATTTTCTTGCGATGGATAGACATATGGGGACTCACAGTTCTAGAAGTTGATGGAGTAATGATGAAGTTAGCATGAAAATGAATGCTTTGCAGAAAAGTATGGAGAAACTAAAGCTTCATCAACAGAGGTTGGCAAAGAGCTTGTCGGATCCAAAGATAATTGAGAGGGCAGTGAGGTATATGGTTTCTGCCTTTAGAAGGTCGAGATCGAGGTTGCAGGGAAGGAAGCTTGAGTTTTCCCCGACATGTGTCCATGATGCAGATGTACCTGTATTCAGTACGACACTAGCTAGTCCTATCCATAGTATTGATGATGAACTTTTTTCACAGGGACAATAGGATGTGTTAGTGCCCTTGGTGGATAGCAGCATTGAGCTTCAGCAGGTTGAGGCTCTTAGAGCAGTCGCTATGGTTAGTGCAGAGGCAGTTGATAATGTAGTTGTCACTAACTGTTCAAACTCTCCTGAGGAGGGAGTTGTTATTGGAGACCTATATGTTAGCTATTGTAGAGTTGCTCCAGTGAAGGAGGCAATTGATTCCTTAGGTGGGATTGAGGAATGTATAGAGTCACCCAGCTATGATGTATGTGATGTGAGTGTTTCAGCGGAGTTAGCAAATGTGGGTTTATGCTCTAGTATTACTGATTTGCAACCTGATGTTGAGCCATGTATGCAGAGTCAGGAGTTCGTAGTTGAGGCTTTGTCAGGAGATGTTGATGTAGATAGTATGGACACATCTGATGATCCATTTGATGATGCTATGAGATGAATTGGGTATGACACCCCTTGTCAGATATTGGGTGATGACTTCAAGGAGGTTTTGGATGGGTCTGAGGATCGATGCTTACACGATCTTACTATTGAGGTAGAAGCTGAGACATGCGAGAAGATTGATACGACAAGGGCTTCCATTTCTTCGGATGAGGAGTTGGTTGAGACACATGGTAGTTGTATGTTAGATGCAAAATTGTGCGAGGAAGATAGCACACGTATGAGCGGTCTTGTTGTAGAGAGTTATGATTTAGTTTCCTATCTCAGTGCAGTTAATGAGTCAGAGAGCTTGCATAGGAGTCAGGGATTACAAATGCATCATGTGACTTATCAGTTGAAGGTGAGTGATACTGACATTTCTTCATGTCTTGATAATTATGATGCTATTCATCAGATGCTAGCCTCAGTGCAGTTAATGAGTCAGAGAGCTTGCATAGGAGTCAGGGATTACAAATGCATCATGTGACTTATTAGTTGAAGGTGAGTGATAGTGACATTTCTTCATGTCTTGATAATTATGATGCTATTCATCAGATGCTAGCCTCAGTGCAGTTAATGAGTCTGAGAGCTTGTATAGGAGTCAGGGATTACAAATGCATCATGTGACTTATCAGTTGAAGGTGAGTGATAGTGACATTTCTTCATGTCTTGATAATTATGATGCTATTCATCAGATGCTAGCCTCAGTGCAGTTAATGATTCAGAGAGCTTGCATAGGAGTCAGGGATTACAAATGCATCATGTGACTTATCAATTGAAGGTGAGTGATAGTGACATTTCTTCATGTCTTGATAATTATGATGCTATTCATCAGATGCTAGCCTCAGTGCAGTTAATGAGTCAGAGAGCTTGCATAGGAGTCAGGGATTACAAATGCATCATGTGACTTATCAGTTGAAGGTGAGTGATAGTGACATTTCTTCATGTCTTGATAATTATGATGCTATTCATCAGATGCTAGCTGCATCTCGTTGGAGTGCTCCTTTTTCAGATAAGCACGGTGATAGTAGTCTTTCCCTAGCAGAGGTTTATGCGCTTCAAGAGGCTGTCAGGATATTGAAGCATAGTTACTCTCAGTTAGTTGCTGACAGGGATTACCTTTTGGAGTGGGCTAGCACTTGCTACGAGATGTTGTTAGGGAAAGAGGAGATGGTTGAGCTTACTCGAGAGCTTGAGGTGACTGTGGACTCTCTTCAGTATACTCAATTGGCTCTTCAAGAGTCACAGTTACAGCTGGATGAGGTTATCGTGGAGTTAGAGCGGGTGCAGTCGACACCAGCCCCACACCTTGTTTAGTTACATATTGTGGTTGATGGTGAGTTTGCTTCTACAGTTTTGGATGAGAGACATGATGATGTGGCGAATACATTCGTCTAGGATATGAGTGTAATATGTATAGGGGAGGTGAGAACATTAGTGGAGATGAGCTCTCATGGTGATTTGCTTCCTTCTATTGGAAGTGAATCTATTTCTTCTTTTCATACAGCTGGTAGCATTGGATAGTTGACATTATCTTATTTTCAAAGGGATCAGCTATGGATTGCGATGGAGCAGATTGATGCTTCTGCATATAATTTCTACTATACTGAGTCATCCATGGAGTATTTGCTGGAGAGCTTGGATTTGTGGGGGGTTTCATATAGTATATTTGAGGGTACTCTCATTTGGGGCTCTTGTGCTATACGACGATTGGTGTGGAAGATTGCAAAGACCTTGGCTACAATGCTTCCCAATAGGGATTTTGTGGTTGGGTTTGCTGAGAGGGTTACCTAGGATCTTGCTTGACCAATAGTTCAGAGTCAGAGATTGGAGCCATCTTTTGATTCCCAGTTTGATGATGATGAGCCCTTGATCCAGGTGGAGGTTGGAGTTCATTGTGTTGCTGGATTGCTTAAGAGCAAGCAATCTCAGGGAGAGGATTTTAATGTCCCCATTTTTTCCAGCATTAGAATTTCAAGGATTAACCTATTATTGTGATCCTCGTAGGCTAATATGGTGTTTAGTGGGTTTTATTGGGGATTTGCACTTTATGATGGGGCATAATTTCATATTATAATAATATAATAAAGTGAAAATATAAGCATATTTTTTATGCCACATTGGGGAGAAAAGTAAGTGAGCTCCCACAAGGAAAGAATAAAAGGGGCATGAGAGGCTCTTTTAGTATCATCCAATTATTCTCATTTACATTTGATGAGTTATGTGGAGCCAAGGGTTTCAACACTTGCTACTAGAGAATGAAGTTCTTTTGTGTACCTCCCTTTGAGTTGGTGAAACTCCTAGTGAATTTGGTATTGGGAGGACATCATATACGTGTTCTATTTGAGCATATTGGTGAAAGATCCTTCAAGGGGCTGTAGTTGTTGGAGAAGACATCGATCTTTTCATTGTGTCAAATTTGTGGCCTAGGGCCAAATTCGTGGAGTAAGATTGAAGGAATAAGTTGGATATTGCTACAGTAACTTGCTACAGTATTGTTGCTACAATAACATTGATATAGTGTCGTCGCTGCAGTGATCTGCTACAATAATTCGCTACAGTGCGTTGCTGCTACAGGAACTCTCTACAGTAGATTTCCTTAAGTAGTTTTCCAGGTTCCTATCTATTTCATTTGTATTGCATGGAGGATGGATTTTGAGTATTTTAGGGCATGTGTAAGAATTTAGAAATCATTTATACTCTGATTTATATCAGAGTTTTACATCATAATTTGTTGCCCTAATGTCTTGTTGATGTAGATGCATATTTTCTCATTTATTGTCAACGTTGTGTGTTTCAAAATAATACAAAAACATTTGTTGTTAGTTGTTTGGAGTTTTGCAAGTGTATCAAATAAAGTTTGGCATGTATATATATATCCCTTGCGTGCAAAGTGTTTGACAAAATTCTCAAGTTAGCAATTTGGAAATAAAAATCAGAATTGCAGGGTTTATTACAGTGGTATCAGAGCTTGCTTGCAAAGTGTTTGATGATATGTCAAACAACTGAATTAGAGAAGAATTTGGTGTTTGACGAAGTTATAACCAGTTGGGATTATTACAATATTCAATCACAGCTCTGGGCATTTTCTTTATTAAGAAGTTAAATTTGATATAAACTTGGTTCTTTGTTATGATTCACACTATGTCCAAAGGTGACATGTTTTTTATTGATTTGAAATATGGTTGGTTTGTTTTTAAAAGAAAAACATATAAGTCAGCAACCATCTAGTTTACTACCATAATAATTGTGAGTTGCATGCTAATTATGGTAGTAAATCAGCAGAGGCGTTGATGACAAGTTGATTATCTCCTTGCAATGCACTTTGGTATAATGGGATAGACTACAATTTTCTTCACTAAAAAATATCTTAAAACACTTTTTGTCTATATGCTACCTATCCGATCGATGTCATGATTGTGCCTAGAATGAATTATATGGTCCATGATGTGTATGTATTTATATCCATAGGAGTAAAAGTGGTTTGGGGAATTAATTATCAAACCAAAAGTATAAGATTTTTAGAAAAATGGGGGGAAAATCAGATTTTTGGAAAAATAAAAAATGCAAATAATGTACAAAAAGAGACAAACTATATTGTAAAACTTAAGGGTATGATGTGGAAACACATGGAGGTCACGGATATAGGGTATTGCAAGGAATGAACAAACTTATGATGTGAATAGAGGGAATGAATCCTAGCAAAACTATGGAAATGTAGGAAGGGGGGACCATAAGGAGGTCACAAATGTAGGGTATTTGAAGTTATGGATGAACTCAGGATGTGGAAATGGGGATTATATGCTAGCAAAACTTCGAAGGGATACAACTCATCAGAAAATATTTAGTGCCAATACTAACGACTATGTCCTCAACATAATCTATCATTTTCTCATAAATGATAAAGTAGAGTTTATTGGAATTGGCATGAGGAATGATGAGAATGGTCTTCAACCCCAAGAATGGGGTAAACAGGCTAGACTCTATTTCAGCTCTTTTGGAAAATTGTTGGGGTCATCGTAGGGGCCTACAATAGCTTCTTCACACATGGGGCACACATTCTACTAAGTGTCCTACATGAAGAAGGTAAGTTGGGAAAGAGATTAACTTCTATAGGAAAGAACCCTACTACATGTTCAAACAATATTCCCATTCAGCCAACAAATGCCTCGGGAATACCATATAATCCTCCCTTCTCAAAAACTGTTGGGCTCCTTACATTTGGAAAGTATCAAAGGAAAGAGAAGCTTTTTTGAAACCCTTAAGAGGTTAGTTGAGAGTTGGATTCAAGGGTCTTAAATCTTTCTCTGCTCAAAAATCTACTTTTCTTCCACATCTTCAAATCTCAGAAATTTGGATAGGGTTCTTGCAAACCCTAGGTTACAACAAACATCAAGCATTTTCCCTTGAGCTCATAAGGGTTATTCTGGATTTGTCTGGAAAAGAAACTTTCATGTTTCAAAACACCAAAATGGTCAATACTGAAGTAAAGGATGTTTGATGGCAATCTTCTTGCCTCCTTTCCAAACATCCCTATTTTCCAATTCTCTGGTTCCATTCCTATCAAAATATTTATAGGAAAGAGAAATTTGAGGATCAAACCTACCAAGAGAATATAGTAAAGATCCACTCCAAGAAATAGGTACTAAGTTCCAAAAGCACAACTAATATCAAACTCTCTAAAAAAAAACCAATAAAAATGTTCAAGCGCCTAGCAAAAGTATCAAAATCACCTTTTTAGAAGGATTTCTTAAACCTTAGTTCTAAGGCCTTGATCCACGAGCTATCATCTAAAAGTTTTGGAATTTTACTCTTGACAAAAAGTCTTTGTTTAAATAGTTAGGTGTAAACTGGAGTGGAATAAATGAGATCTATATAAATGAAGGTCATGATTTTTTGGTAGCAGTCTTTTCTCTAAAGATCTTCGAGACTTAGTTTTTCATTCCAAATCTCAGTTCTCTATTAGCTCCAGCTTAGTTTTTCATTGCAGGTCTCGGTAAATAAAGTCCTACAATATCCCTAATTTTGAACACAAAACATGTATGTAAATATGTAAGGCAAGTAAAAAATAAGCATACATCCTGCATGATAGTTAGTTGACATTCTTTCCATCCATAGCAAATCTCCATCATAAGATATTGATTCATGATGCATCCATACATAAGCATTCCCACATATACATGCATTCCATGCACAAACATATATACATGCATACATGAGTGCACACCTTCATGTACTTGCATATGAACACATACACACATACATGCATGCATAGGTCGTACATATATGCATAACTACATCATAAACAGGTACATCATACTGAGTTCCTTATCACAATTTGATGTTGAGGACATTGATAAATTCATAATATGTATATATACATGCATGGTACAATTATCAAGCTGATCACTATACTATGTATGGATATATCTATACCATATTATGTTTTGGCATCATGATTCAGTGGCATCATAATAATCACGAGTTAGTATATTAGTCACGATAATCTATAAGATTTTTATGAGTAATACAACTCTCTCATTATCATGTTGGCTGATAATTACATTACAAGCAGTCTTCAAGACACTAATCCAGCATTGTGACTATAATAATCATTATCGATCATATTTATGTTATTGTAATCTGGCAATAGTGATAAACAAAAGGTGGCTCTTCTTTATAACGCCTCTTCATGAATTAGATAATGCCAAAGCCAATTGGCCTAGAGAAGTGTGTGTGAAGAATATATTTTATAATTACGCTGTTGTGGATTTATCTCTCTCTCATAGCAATATTCATTTGTGGATGCAACCTTGGAACCACTGTGCATGTATCACAACAGCCATATCAGAGACAACACCATATCAAGCATTCTCCTAATTCCATATCAGAAACAGCTCAAGTAATTAACAGCAGATTGCATATATAACGTTAAGAATAACATGAACGGCATACTGCACATGATCATCCCAATACAATAGCAGCATATAAGATATTGATTATTGGATTCGGCTCGCAGGAATGTGCATGAATCATATCGGCATATTAGAGATGGCCCATAGCTTCACATTAAGGTTATTACCTTATTTGAATTCCAATTGGCATATGGAATTATCATTGTAAATACATACATATTGTGCATCTCCATTTATTTTCATTACATTATCTGCATCCATATTCAATTATTATCACTACACTTGCATAACCATATGTTGCATACATTCATTATTGTCATTATGTAAACATATATACTGCTGCACATGGTATCATATACATTAGTTCTTTTAATTCAGTAAAGCATTTGAAATTACCAATCATAGATTGTTTGTCATTGCATTTGGAATTGCCAATCACAACTGTAATTTCATTTAATTCATTATAAATAGAGAAATTTGGATAATTCCCTGTAGTGTCCTAAATATTATTAAAAGGGGACATTTCAATTGGTATCCGAGCTACATCCTGCCAGCTTGTGGGATAAACATATTCAGATTTATAAAATGGAAACAATTCTGGAACCAATATAACAAAGAAGTTTAAACAATGCAAGAAATTGAAAGAATTAATAATCAGTTGGATCAATTCATACAAGGTCAAATAGATATTAAAGAAAATTTGGCTAAGTTCATAGAATTATTCACCAATAATGTTCATAGCAAACAGGAGGAAAACAAGAAGAAATGATGAATATTCCAGACATCAAGCCCTTAGATATAGGCCTACATTTCCTACTTTCCTTCCAAAGAAAAAGCGAAAAGATTAAAATTACAAGAACAATGGTGACAGGACCGGTTAAAAGGATGTCTTTAAAATGATATATCCCTAGAGGACTGCATAGAGATAAGGAGTACTCAGCTAAGAAACAAACAAGTCATCATTTGGACCTAAGAAGGAAAAGAAAAAGGAAAATTCACTTTAAAGAACATGAGGAGAACGATCGCATTACAAGAACTATATCAAGAGTCTCACCAATCCAGTCTTGCATAATAGGGAGGCATTGGAAGTGGTCACATTAAAGAAGGGAAGTGTAATTACAAAAGATAAAACCCTAGAAGGGGTCGAAGTGAGAGATGATCATTGAACACTGGGAGTACAAGGAAAGAAAAAAGGGGGTTTTAACTATTCATGTATCACATGGTTCCATTCGAATTAATAAGATAACCCCACATCATCACAAAGATCATGCACAAGGAACGCAAAATTAGAGGTTGAGCCTAATTCACATTTGGCTGATAAAAATTCTTCTTGGACTCTTGAAGAAAACTTACCAGCTGTGATTATAGAAGAATTGAGAAATGCATCTAGTTCTTTAGAAGTCACTTTATGCATTCTACTCCATTATCTTTAAGTTGATAAGCTAGGGAGATCAAAATTAAGCAAGCCACTCCATTATCTTTTAAAAACAAAATTAAGTAAGCCATTATTTTTAAGTTGACTTACTAAATATAGTAAGCCCATAATTGAGAAGCCCAAAACACCCTGTCAGCTCAGCAGGGTTGCTATAATGAATTGGCTCGACCCACTGCAAAAGCTTACCGAAAATGGGGACGTTACACCATCTTTCTTCATCTGGTTTACTTGTGTTGTCAAATTTTGATTTTGATGCTTCTTCAATCATTTTTGCGAGACAGGTGAATTATGACTATTATTCAACGAAATATGTTGAGGGTGCTATTTTTTGCTAGTATTTTATATTGGCCACATTAGTGTCATAGCTCGTTGGAACTGTAATGTCCCCGTCATAAAATAAATGTACTCATTTAATCTTTGTAATGGGCCGATTGATTTATTTTATCTTGGACCCATTTTATTTAGTTTTTGTAGTTTATGTCACCATCGGCTAACTTTGTACACCCTCAGAAAGCTTTTCCTGATAGGTATTTAAGCACGACTTGTAGTCAGTTTGTAGGCATGCTTTGGAATTTCATTTCTCTGTACTGTGGATTCTTGTTGGAGTTTGGCATTGTTCGCGATTTCGGAAGTGAAAGACCTTCCCTATTTGGCTTGCACAGTTTCGGTGGGATTCATCCCTCACTCTGTTCCGTTGGTGTTCAACTGGTTTGTATTCGGCAAATTGGAGTGCTCTCATTATTGCAATTCTTATCAATTTGGTGAATATTCTTCCATAATTGTTCGGGTATTTTTAGTGTTTGAAATCTTCTGTGTTTACCATTAACGTTTTGTGTGCATCGTTGTATTTTTCCATAACTGTACGGCTTCCATTACGGACAACACCCTTCACACTCCCTCCACATATCCGTACGGCTTCCTAGTTCATACCTGTGAATGAACATTTGTTTCAGTCCCCCACTCGCCTCTCACCATCCGTACGGCCTAAATTGGCTTAGTACGACAAGTATTCATAACTGTACGGCTTGCATTTGCCTATCTCCACACCTATCGTACGACATCCATCCGTACGACTGACAACCCCCCTCCACCGTACAGCATCTCTATCCTACTTGATGGAACTCTAAAATTTTCGGCATTTTCTTGAGGTGTATTCGCAGTTGGCATTGACTGTTTGTGGGTAATATTTGATGCTTCTTCTGGGGTCCCTGATTTGGAGAGACTTGCCCTCACTATTGAGTCAGTGTCAAAACTGACAAAGGAGTAAACAGTTTGCATCTATGTTTCAGTATTGGTCAGCAAGTTGGTTTCCCTCGTGACAAACAAATAGAAGGTTGGGAGCTATATATTGGCTTCAGTTTGTCGTGCACTTGGAAAGATGAATTGATTATGTGAAGTCATGCATGGTTTTATTTGGCTTCCCACTTTTCCATATTGTAAGCATTATTTGCAAATCAGAAACAGATACAACCCCTGTATATGCATTTTACAAGATGTGTTATGAATATAAGGGCAAAGCTCACATTCATAAGAGTCCCACACTCAATGCAGAGGGTTGAAGCATGGATGAAGTCATTTAATCAAAAGTGAAGCCAAATTGCATGTGTATGCAAAAAGGAGTTGATGTCAAGTCAAGAAGTTAATCTTGACCAAAGCTATGTCACACTTGGATATTTTTCGTTATACAAAGCACCTCAGAAACAGTTAATATTATTATCCAGCAGCAATTATCAAAAGGAAAAGGGCATTCAATAAATTACAGATAGCATCTCGATGTATGCAAGGAAATTGAAAGTAACATGTAGCGAAGCATGTATTTATAGAGAGAGATTGGACGGAAAATAAGAAACAATAAGGGGTAATGATGGCAAAATAATACACAAATATTGAATAGTATGTCTACATGGCAACTGTTAGAGACATAAGATATAGCCATCAAGTGAGCAGGAACTACGAAGCCCACCCAACAATCATAAATAATAATTATAGGCTGGAATGAAGATATGGAGAAGATTGAGTTCCTTTCCAATTCAGAAGAAATTTTCTCTGAAGATTGCATAGCTCCATCTATGAATGATTTATTAACAGGTGAAAAGGATGGCTCATAGTTGGATACTCAGGAAAATTTTGGAAATTGTGCACTTATGATGAAGAAGATTTTGATAATCTAAGTAGCAAACTTGAAATTGCTTTTGACTGGCAAGAAATTTAAGAAAATTCTGAGCTGTAGCATAAACTGAGATTGCCTAATTTACAAAGTTACAATGATGAATGGATTTGAAGAGTGGAAGTGCTCAGCAACTGCCGAGGATGCATCAACCCCAACCTTTAATACTGGTCTTCATGCAGCTGTTAGTGTTCATGCTAAACATTTCAGGGATAAATACTTCCCTGCTGATTCAGGTCTTGTTGATGTGGAAGGAGATCCTTTTTTGAAGCTCTTGACAGTTGATTGGTTCAAGACAGGAGATAAGATTGATAAAGTAGCAATGCATCCTAGCTGTGTTGTGCAGGAGCAGCGATTGGGCTCTAAGGCTTCTTCTCAGGGGCTATTATCATCAAACAATGCCAAATTATAGCCTGGAACTACAAATTCTCATTACATGTGGGAATGAAGACAAGGGAGAAGCTTGCAAGAAGTTACTGTTCATCGTTGTCATAAATGTACAGGTGCTAGCCAAACCAAACTATAGCATGGTCTTCTACTTTGGAGCAAATAGGGAAATCAGAAAGGGATCAATGTAGAAATAGGTATTATAGATGGAGAATCATCCCAAAGAAGCAAAAGGAGAAACCCAGATTACAAATTGTGCATACCAGCATGCAGTTGTGTTGCTGAGACAATAAAGAAGTAGAGTTTCAGTCACGGCATCAATTTATCCATTCCAATATACAATGTTGTTGGATATCATAACATTTATAGAGATAAAGTGCAGATGGCAGTAAGAAGATACAATAACAATGGTGATGTTTCAGGGAGTTTTCACTGATAAAACGGCATATGGAAGTCTCAACTTATGCAATTTTGTGAATCGAGTTTGCTCCTCTTTGCGTCAACATGGACCACAAGATCTTTTGGTAAATATTTCCCATAAGATTTTTTCATACTTACAACGTTTTGCATGTGTTTTGGTAGGTATCGTGCGATGTAGAATATGCGCGGAAGAAAAGGAAGACGGATCTAAGTATCAAGCGGCCCACAGGATACTCTTATATACAGTCATTCAGGATGGCAAAATATACGTAGTGGATGGAATGGTATAATCCAATGTTGAATGCATATGAGGAGTGTTGATATTTGAAGAAATATGGAGACACGCCCGCCAAGCAAGTTTGAAGATGCATGCGTGAACTGAAGAGATGCACCCAACTCATGAAGATAAAGGCTCGGGTTGTATAGGCCTGATAGAGAAAATTCAGACAGATTTAAAACAAAAATCAGGTATGCAAAAGTCCTAATCCTTTGGAGATACACGTTGGAAGGAGTCGCTTCAAATTGGAGGATGAAGAATCATCGTGGAGGGACAGAAGTATATTTTAATTTGATCTTTCAAGATTAATTTTAATCACCGCTGAAAGATAAATAGGTGGTTGTGTTATTAGGATATCAATTTTATGTTTAATATTTAGTTATTTGTTATGTAGGGGTGTGTTGCTTGGAAAGCAACTGACAACCTTTGCTTGTTTATAAATATGACATGTAAAATTGAATGGAGAGACTTATGAGAGAATTCATATTCACACATTCATATTTTAAAATTTTTGTCTAGCCTATGTCTTATGATATATTATATTTTCTCATTGGCAAAAGAATGACCTGTTGAACTAAGCCTGTGGATGGTGGATTTTTGAGTAAATTTCATTCGGTTCAAATAGATTTGCAGTAGATGGATCTTCTGTAAGGAATGTCTCTATTGTGATTTTATTTCTGGCATTATTTTATATTTTATATTTTGGAGTTTTAAACTATTATTAAGTTGTGTCCTTTAGAAGTGTTTTTTATTATTTTCTATAAATATTTTAATATTTGGATAAGTGGACTGGATCATTATTGCATTTTAAAATTTGATAAACATAAATAGTGTGAAATATTTTATTGTTTCCGTATTTATGTCTAATTTGTCTCCGTAGGAGTTAAAGTGCATTTTAGACTAATTTAAATTGTGTTTATATAATTGATCCGTCGCATTTGAATCATTAAAATTGTTTATAGTTTAATATATTGAACTTTATAAAGTTGTACGTCTCAGCTTATAATGTTGACTCTGATTGCCCGTTTAATTAGGCACTGGTCTTTTGCTCTTAGTTCATAATCCATATGCTGGCAAATGCCTCACTTCTTGCCTTTGAGGAATTAATATATTCATCTGTTGCGTTAATCTATACTTATTCTTTATTTAAAACATTATTTTAATCATTTACTTTTGTTCTCAGTTCATAAATCGCAAGTTTAAAGTTTTCCTCTAATTCTTGCCATTTGGAAAACTTTTATTGTCTTCACTTTCTAATCGCTCTGCTTTAAGCATCTTGGATTTGAGGTTGTTGTCCAGGATCAGGTACACCCGTCTCGGTTTTGCAAGGTTGAAAGTGCAGGGGATTTTGATCACATTGATCGATCTCATCAAGTTGGCTTTAACCGGTTGGATATCCCAGTATCGAGCAGGCAAGGCTCGTAGGATTCCAATCTGCGGTTTTGGGAACCAACACTACCGTACGGCCAACTTAACTATACCGTACGGCTTCCTTGGTGATCACTGTACGGGCCACCTAAATTACACTTTTTTGTACCTCCATTCCACTATCTACTCTACTTGCTGTATCCGTATAGACACTCATCTGGACACCGTACTGCCTCCTGTTTTCGTACAGACTTCTAAACTCAGTTTGGATAGATTTTGCCATCGTACAACTTCTCTGTCACGTCCCCAGCCACCGTAAGGTACCTATTGATAGCCTCTCTCATCCATATGGGTCTCTTACAGATCCATTTTTGTATCCGACTTGGCCATAATCTGTCTGCAAATTGCCCCATTGCCAATCAGAACATTTGAGTGGTATCAGAGCCTTCGGTCTTGCTAGCCTGTGGACAGTGAATGAGAGTTTATAGTCGGAAGAGGACACATTCCGTTGATTGAATGGCTGACGAACGAGAACCGACCGACACCGAACTTGTGGCACTTTTGAGGGAACTTGCCCAGAATCAGGCACAGATCACGAATACACAACTCATGGAGGAAACCCTCAAGAAGTTGGCGAAGAACAAAATATTTGGTGAACAAAATGGGCACAGCACTGACTCAGTATCGGGTAAACCACACCCTCAGCCAACTCTCGACCTTCCATGCCGACTTTCCCACCACGAACAGAAGCACACCACGGGGAGAGACTGTCAACCGACTGGATTGTTGTCGGTGTTTCTGTAGCCGACGGGATGATTTTCGTCAGTGTTTCTGTAGCCAATGGAGTGATTATCGTCGATGTTTCTGTAGCCGACGGGATGATTATCGTTGGTGTTTCTGTATTTTGTAGCCGATGGGTAAATAGTTTGTAGTGGACATAATGGTTGTGGCCGACGAACTCCTTCGGGAAGGTTCGGCGGATAGTATTTATATCCCGTCTGGGATCATTGTAATTCATCATCTATTATTCATCATTGATCTTATCAAGCATAATGTATGTCTGGCGTATGCGAATATAATTCTGCTATTCTGTTCCATTGTCTGTATGCGTTGATTTCTTTACCAATACGGTAAACATTTGGCGTCGTTGCCTTATGAACCTGGAAGGTGGGAGGAATGAAGATTAATGCCAAATCAGCTTAACAAGGATCAAAATACGGTCAAGGGAAAAGATGGAATCCGTACTGTGCAAGAGAATTTAATTCTGGCACGGCAAGCCGAATGCTGACGGAGATTTCAGAAGAGTGCCGACAGAAACCGAAGCACGGAAGATTTGTTGGAGGAAACTCGACAGCGGGTGGAATTGGTGGAAGAAGCACGGGAGGAGTTTTTGAATTCGTGTTCGTCGAGGGAAGAGAATCCAGATGGAAGAGCATTGACTCGCACGGCTCAGAGTGCCGACGGAGCAAGAGCGTGGAGTAAACTCTTCGTCCAGGATACACTTCAATGGGAGACAACTTCAGAAGATCCTTTTTCTTCACCAAGGTTCGCAATTGTTGAGATCACCGGTGTTGAAATGCAGTTTGACGGTGTGGGAAAACAGTCTGTCGGTGTGGGAGTGCAGTCTGCCGGTGTGGGAGACTAGTCGGCCGGTGAGGGAGTGTAGACCGCTGGTGGGGGAGTGCAGTCCGCCGGTGTGGGCGTGCAATCCGCCGGTGTGGGAGTGTAGTCCGCCGGTGTGGGAGTACAGACCGCCGGTGTGGGAGTGTAGACCGTTGGTGTGGGATTGAACAGCGTCAGTATTACAGGACCGAGCAACGCCTATTTACAGAAACCAATTGTGATGGCAAGACCGAAAGATAAACTGCCGAAGTTCAATGGCGATGGTACGGCCGATCCCATTCGACACTGCAAAACATGTGAAACGATCTGGAAGGCAAATGGGATAATTGATGAAGACGACTGGATGAGGCGATTTCCGGCCACCCTAAGAGGCGTAGCAATTGATTGGTTCACTGATACAGACCCACAAAAGCTAAATAGTTGGGATAACATTAAAAAATGAGTTTCTGGTAGAATTTAAACTATTGCAGGATGATAATGAAATTGTAGCAGAGATCTTCAATACTAAGCAGGGGAAAAATGAAATCGTTCGCGTTTACACCAGGAAATTAAAAGACTTGATAAACAAAATGGAAAATAAGCCGGCAGACGGACTTCAGAAAAGATGGTTCGTGGAAGGCCTACGCTCGAAGTTGTAGAGGAAAATGAAAATTGTGCCACCGTCGTCATATACGAAAGCTTATAATAGAGCATTGGACCTCGAAAGTGAGCTGAAGACAAAGAAGAAGATGAAGACTAGCTCATCTGACTCGGATGACGACAAGCCTATCGGAGGTGATAGCAGCAACGAGGAAGGCAACAGTAAGAAAGTTCGTGCCCTCCAAAAAGACATGATCCGCATGATGAAGGAGTTTAAAAACATGCAGAAGGAGCCAAAAGGCAGTGAGCTGTGGTGCACAGAGCGTAAGACCAATGGTCATACTAAAGGATCATGTCCAAAGAACCAATTTTGTGACATTTGTCAAATCGTGGGCCATTCAACAAAAGAGTGCCCCTTTAACATGAAGACAAGAGGATCTCCGTAGGTGCTTCTTACACAGGAGGCTTCCCTATCTGGCAGTACCGGAAATATGAATAGCGTAGGTGCCACATCCAGAGGGTACAGGAATAATAACAGAGGGCAAAATAACAACAATAATGCGAACAATAACTATAATAATGGGAACCGAACTCGAACTCAGTATGATGCAAATGGATGGCCGATCGTTCAATGCCAAGCATGTAATTTGTGGGGTCATTTTGCACGGGATTGTACAGCAGCAAACATATCGAAATTATTATGCAGATGGTGTGGACCCGGCGACCATGAAGATGCCAAGTGCCCAAAGTCTTGAGTAAACTTGATCACTGTCAGCACGGATGAAGAGGAGGTTTTGGCAATTACATGGAGGCAAGCGAAGGTGTACCCGGACCTAGCAGAAGAAAAAAGAAAATTGGGGGAAGCGCAGGCGGAAATTGGAAAGGCATCGTTGGTAGGGACATCTCAGTTGAAGGACATCACCGACACCTTGGCAAGGAACTTCGCAGAACAAAATGTTGTACGACAGACCTTACAAACGGAGATACCGGTCAAGATAAGTGACCTCCTCACAATGCCCTAGTTACAGATGGCCATTCTGAATCATACACCATTTCCGAAAGCAACGGAGGACACGAAAAGGGACAGTAGTCCAACGATGGCAACAGACCCAATGCTCCTCGCACTCACATCCGGACGGTAACCGACGATCGTCGAGATGGGGATTTTGGGAAATGTTCTGACAGACACAATTGTCGACGGAGGGTCTGGCGTGAATGTGTTGCTCGAGGATACTTGGAAGAAGTTGGGAAAGTCGATGCTGTGGCCACCTACATTCCAATTGCTCACGGTAGACTAGTACGGGATCAAACCGTTGGGAACCTTGAGGGCACAACCGGTAACTATTGAAACACAACCATTTTTATTAGACTTCATAGTCATTCCATTGAAAAGAAAATGATATGATGCTATCTCGGACGAACTTGGTTGGTGCAAGCAAAAGTAAAACATGATTGGAAACAAAATACCCTGTCAATGGAGCGCGGAGGCAAAAGATTCATAATTGACCTGCACACACAAATGGTAGGTGAGGAGGCAACATCGTCAGACTCAGAAGGTGAAGGTGAGAGTGACGACGAAAGAAATGACGATGAAGGAAAGAGGAGAATGGAATCGGACGACAAAGGAGTATTGACACTAGGAGGATCGAATGACGACGACCTAGAATCGGTGAATGGCCTTTACCATTCGCAAATAGAAGACTATGAACTCTTTCCGAGTTGTAATATGCTAAGGGTTGACGAAGGTGAGAAAAAAGAGGAAAATGAGTGTCCGAAGGAATACAGAGAAGCAGATGACACCAAGGAGGTTACGGCTGAAGAAGGGAAGGACATGCAATACAAATCCAAAAAAAAGAAAAATTCCACCGTTCGGTACACAGTGAACGGACAACACAAGAAGAAAAGAATGCATCGCACTATAAAATTACTTGAAGGGTATCGACAACAAGGAAATAAGCTAGATGCTCGATGACCGCAAGTAAAGAGGGCGACGGAGGTGACACAGAACAGACATAAGACATGGCATAACAAACTCAAAAGGTTTCAGCCGGGGCAGTTGGTACTCAAGTATGACGGGCAGAATGAGATTAAGCTAGGAAAGTTTAAGGTCAGATGGGTAGGACCATACCAGATCCGAGAGGTTAGCGACAATGGAGCAATAAAATTGAGGACTTTGGATAGACAAGAAGTGCCTTAGCTAGTCAACAGATCGAAGCTAAAGATGTACTATGCTAGGAAAATTCTGTCGTTGTCGCCGAATGACCAAGCTCGACAGTCTCTGTGGTCGCGGTATGACGAAGTTTGGAGGGAAAATTGAGTTGTATTTTCAAAAAAGAAAAAAAAAAAGGAGAAAAACCAAAAGAAAAAAGAAAAAAGAAAAAAGTGGAAGGGAGCGGAAGTGTGCCCATGGGCACACCCGCGAACTGTTGCTCCGCAGACACCTGTCATGCGAGCAACTTTCTGCGGGAGGTCTGCCGATGTCTTTCTCCTGCGGACTATTGCTCCGCAAACAGGTTGTCCCGCGGGCAACTTTCCCGTGGACTACCCTTCCGCGGGTGTCTTTCTCCCACGGGCAATTTTCTGCGGGGTGCCCCGTGGACACCCTTTCCCATGGGTGGCTCTAGCCCTCGGGGCATCATTTTATGCAGAGAACCTTCACTTTTCCACTGAGTTTTTGTTCTTCCGCGGACTCTGTTTTCTCCACGTTGCTCCCTCCAGACTCTGTCTTCTCAGCATGGCTTCCTCCGCAGTCGTCTCTATTCTTTCCTGTCATTTCTGCGGGTTTAATCCTCTTCGCGGGTATCTCTTCTCCGTGGCGTAATAACTTCTCCCAAGGCGGTGACAGCATCTTCCGTGGGTAGCTCATGGACTTTTTGGCAGATTCTTTTGTTCCGCGGATATAGTATTGTGCAAAGAAATTTTGTGTCCCCCACGGCCTAAACTTTCTCTTTGCGGGCACTATTTTCTTCTTCCATTCCGTGGCTAGCTTTCTCTCCCCTGCGAGTGGTGTTATGTGGATTGTTATTGAGCTCGCACTTCATTCTCTCAACTGCACCTTCCTTTAGTTCCTCTTTCGTGGAGGTGTTTGTGAGTTCGGCACTTTCAGCTGAAGGAGTATTTTCTTGCACACAATTGGAGTCATCGTTGTGCACCAAATTCAACATCATGAGATCACGAAGGAGTTAATATCATTTTAATTGTTGAAAGGGAACTGTTGGGAAAAAAGCAAGCAACGGAGAAATATATATTGGGGCATATTCTCTATGGGAAGGCAAAAGCAACAAAGTAGTTAGGTAGGAGCCAACCGAAAAGAAAAATGACAACAGATTGGAACAGTTCAGAATGAGTAGCAGATGATGACAAAGGAAAGGGGAAGCATCCGTGGTAGCCAGAAAGAGTGTGGAATCGGCAGAAAATGGCAGAAATAGTGTATTCCATGCTGCCCCTCGACCCCGCCCTGTACTGCGATAGGGAGCGCACTTGGAGCGCTGCTTCAGGACCCCACGAGGGCACTGCCCCTCGACCCCGCCGGGGGCATTGCCTCTTGGACCCCCAGTCGTTGCAGATATCAGTCGTAGGAGTCTGATTGGTTGAGAAGACTTGAAGCTGCTACAAGCATGGAGTGTCTGTGTACTAGAGGCACTGGGAGTAGGTGTTGGTCGGGAGGCTATCTTGGTGGATGCATAGAGAGCTCAGGAGGAGCTGATCATCCAATTGGAGGCAGTGCAGCAACACTTGGCTCCGAGTACCGAGGAGTTGAAAATAGAGTAAGCAGCACAGGTGGCTATCAAGGTCAGCTTCATTAAGGAGGCAGTATTGTGTTAGAAGAGGCTACAGGCACGGGACGAAGATATTTTGTTAGTCGTCAGGAGACGACTTTTCTTTTTGGGGGGGATGGTGTTAATCGATTGGATTATCGTCGGTGTTTCTGTAGTTGACGGGATGATTGTCATCAGTGTTTCTGTAGCCGACGGAGTGATTGTCGTCGGTGTTTCTGTAGCCGACGGGATGATTATCGTCGGTGTTTCTGTATTCTGTAGCCGACGGGTAAATAGTTTGTAGCAGACATAATGGTTGTGGCCGACGGACTCCTTCGGGAAGGTTCGGCAGATAGTATTTATATCCTGTTTGGGATCATTGTAATTCATCATTGATCTTATCAAGCATAATGTATGTCTGGCATATGCGAATATAATTTTGCTATTCTGTTCCATTGTCTATATGCGTTGATTTCTTTACCAATACAGTAAACACAGACTACCAACTTTCGAAGAGATAAGAGAGGACTGGAGAAATTCAAACCTTGAAGAGGATATTTCCTACAAAGATTACGTAGATCTAAGGATGAGATACTCGGGAGGCGGAAACAGAGGAGGATATTTTAACGATGATCTTAGGAGCAAATTGAGTAAGGTGAATCTGTCTCCATTTGACGAATCGGGCTTCATTTTAGCTCAGGGGTGGGTGATGAAAGCCGATACCTACTTCCAGCTAAATCCTATGCCTGAAGAAGCTATCAAATTCGCCGCATTACACTTGGTGGGTGTTGCACACGAATGGTGGCACCAAGGCACTATCACACTAGGGCATGATCAAATAAAGACCTATGCGGAGTTTACGGAGAGTTTAATATTACGATTTGATGGAAAAGACCTCGAGCTCAATTTCAAAGATCTAGTGCAACTGAGGCAAACTGGATCGATAGATCAGATCATTGCAGAATTTTAGAGACTTTTTGTGTTGGTCACGGACATCTCCAAAAGGAGGCGTGTCATGCTCTTTATGGATGGGTTGGCAAAACCACTGAAGGGTTGGGTGAAGGGATTCAATCCGTCAACCCTGTTTGGAGCGATCAGTAAGGCTTGAAGCATGGCATCTTCATCGGCATCATCTTCATCATCTTGGAGTTACATCCGAAACCATTGACGTTTCCGAGGGACAAACCTCCGCCCAAGAAGCTATCATTTGATGAAGCATCCCAACAAGAACTCCGAAGGAAGAAGTTGTGTTTCAATTGCAAGGGGCCTTGAGAACCTGGTCACCGACGCCTCGGGAGGTGGAAGATCCATTACATCGAGGTAATGTCCAATAAAGAGGACGAACAAGAACAAGAGGAAATGCCAGTGGAAGATATCCAACCTAGCGGTGACACCAACATCGCCAGTTTAAACCGAATGGAGAGGATTGCTGCCTTGGTATAGTGTGGGGGATCCATTTCTTTGGCAGGCAGTCAGAGGTGGATAGTTTTTTGTGTACGGGGTACCCTTCAAGGACAAAGGGTCACAGTAATGCTGGACAGTGGAGCTACTTTGAACTTCATAAACTCATCCTTGGTAAAGCGCAGAAGTCTCCCTACGGAAGCACATGTAGGCTTTTAGGTCAAGGTTGCTGGAGGGATTTTCCTGCCTTGCATGCACCTTGTCCGTCAATTGAGCATCACGATGGCGAATCACACGGTTACGGAGGACTTTTTCATAGTGGATCTTGCCGACATGGAAGTCATTCTTGGCATACAGTGGATGGAGATGCTTGGTGAGTACACTCAGAGTTTCAAGCGAATAGACTTCACTTTTGTGGTTGACAGAAAGAAGGTTGTCCTTCAAGGAATGGCAAATGAGGGTCCGAAGGAAGTTTTTGCGCACCTGATGGAGGCAATCTTGCAGCACAATGATGTTGAGTGGGATGTGCATTGTTTTATCTTGGCGGAACCTATGAAGGGGCATCGAACACCTACACAGGACGATGAGCTTCAGGATATTTTAAGTAGGCATGAAAAAGTTTTCATGGATATTCCACCTGGCATACCACCGCATCAGGGGTTTGAACACACAATTGAGTTGAAATCAGGGGCAAAACTAGTCATAACCACTCCATATCGCCACCCTAAGAAATTCAAGGATGAGATCGAACGAATGATTCAGGAGTTGCTTGAGAAGGGATGGATCCGTCTTAGTTCTAGCTCGTTCACGTCATCCGTGGTGTTGGTCAAGAAGGACGGAACGTTGCGCATGTGTGTGGACTATCTTGCTCTGAACAAAAGGACAATAAAGAACAAGTACCCCATCCTGAGGATAGATGAGTTGCTGGATGAACTACATGGCACAGTCTACTTTTCAAAAATAGATCTCCGTTCCGGATACCATCAGATCCGAATGAGGGAAGATGTGGAGAAAATGGCCTTCCACTGCCACTACGGACACTATGAATTCCTGGTCATGCCATTCGGTTTGACCAACGCACCTATCACATTTCAGTCGTACATGAACTGCATCTTCAACAGACAGTTGCGTAAGTATCTATTGGTATTCTTTGATTATCTTCTTACTTATAGTAGGACATGAGAGGAGCATCTAAAACATCTGAATGGAAGTCTTGAGTATCATGGAGGAACAGTCCCTGTTCGCCAAACAGTCCAAATGTGAGTTTGGTATGACAGAGATATTGTACTTGGGGCATGTCGTCAGTCAATACGAGGTTCAAGTGCGTCAGGAGAAGATTCAGGCTATCCTTGACTGGCCTCCCCCAAAATCACTCATGGATCTATGAGGGTTCTTCGGATTATGCAATTACTACAGAAGATTTGTCAAAGGTTTTTCTTAGCTCAATGCGCCTTTAATGGATCTGACGAAGAAAGGAGCTTTCCAGTGGAACGAAGAAGCACAACTCACATTTGATAAACTGAAAGAGGCCATGAGCACTTGCCTGGTTCTGGCACTACCTGACTTCACTTGACCGTTCATTTTGGAATGTGACGCTTCTGGGGAGGGCATTGGAGCGATTCTGATGTAGGACAGACACCCCATTGCCTATGAGAGCAGGAAGCTTACACTAGCAGAACACCTGTATTCTATTTATGATAAAGAAATGTTGGCCATTGTACATGCATTGACCAAGTTCCGGTAGTATCTGGTTGGTGCCAAGTTTGTTGTCCCTACAGATCACAACAGTCTGAAGTATTTCCTGGAGCAGCGGGACTTGAACGAACGGCAACAAAAATGGGTAAGCAAAGTTCAGTCTTTTAATTTTTACATTGATTATGTAAAAGGGGAAAAACAATGTTGTTGCAGATGCCTTGTCCCGAAAACCCACCATCTGCTTGTTAGAATAGATCTCAGCTGACTAGAAGGCACAATTGTTGGTAGAATATTCCAAGAATACGTTTGCCTGTGAGATAATAGATAGTCACATCCATGATGATCGATATAGGGTGGTGAATGATATCATCTATTATAAAGATCGGATCTACCTAGTGCCGGAATCCAAATTGAAGTAGAAGATCCTAAAGGAAGTGCACGACTCTCCTCTAGCTGGACATCCCGTCTTCCTTAAAACCTACAGAAGTATTCGGGAGAGATTTTTATGGAAGGGACTGAAAGGGGACGTGTTGCAACATGTGAAAGAATGTACTATTTGCCAACAAAACAAATCCGAACACGCTCTTCCTGCAGGACTGTTACAGCCTCTGCTGATTCCCGAACATAAGTGGGAAAGTATATCAATGGATTTCATATCAGGTCTTCCCAGGGTGAACGGAAAGTACTACATCTTCATGGTGGTTGACAGATTGACAAAGTATGCTTACTTCTTCACCATCCCCTTAGACCTTCAGGCTGCATAGGTCACCGAACTGTTTTTTAGAGAAGTCTTTCGCCTACACGGGTTAACCCGAAACATCATCAGTGATCGGGATAGTCGATTCTTCAGTATCTTCTGGACAGAGTTGTTTCGGATGGCAGGGACAAAATTATCACTGAGCACGAGTTACGACCCGTAGACAGATGGCCAAACTAAAATTGTGAACAAATGGCTCGAAGGCTACCTACGAAACTACATCTCGGCTCAACAACAGGTGTGGGTAAAATGGATCCATCTCGGTGAGTATTGCTACAACACCACGTATCACATGTCGATCGGGATGGCGCTGTTCAAAGCTCTGTATGGATACGAACCACTCTCCTTCATCGACACAGTTCTAGGCGATAGTCACACTCCAAGGGCAAAGGATTGGCTTCAGGAAGGACAGGACATTCTGAAGAGCTTGAAAGAAAACCTACAACAAGCAAAAAATCAACAAGTGTACACGGACAGACACCAGATAGAGAGGAGCTTTGAAGTGGGGGATCTGGTCTATCTCCGACTTCAGCCATACCGACAATCTTCATTAAAGGGAATAGGAAAGGAGAAGCTGAAGCAACATTTTTATGGTCCCTACCGCATGATCCGTTGCATTGGTGAGGTAGCGTACGAACTGGAACTTTCGGATGGTAGCTGCATTCACAATGTCTTCCATGTTTCCTATTTGAAGAAGGATATAGGGCAAAATGTCACGGTCACTACTGAACTTCCGCCACTCAATGAGGAAGGAAAGCTCATTTTGGAACTGGTCGAGATTCTTGAAGTGCGTAAGAAGGTTCTATGGAACCGCACTGAGGGAGTACTTGGTATGTTGGCTACATCTACTGCTGGATGATGCAACGTGGGAAGGCAAACACATCCTCCAACACCCAGTAGTGCACTTGCTTGAGGACAAGCAAATTTTGGGACGGGAAGACTGTAATCTCCCTGTCATAAAATAAATGTACTCATTTAATCTTTGTAACGGGCCGATTGATTAATTTTATCTTGGACCCATTTTATTTAGTTTTTGTAGTTTGTGTCACCGTCGGCTAACTTTGTACACCCTCAGAATGCTTTTCTCAATGGGTATTTAAGCGCGGCTTGTAGTTAGTTCGTAGGCATGCTTTGGAATTTCATTTCTCTGTACTGCGGATTCTTGTTGGAGTTCGGCGTTGTTCGCCATTTTGGAAGTGAAAGACCTTCCCTATTTGACTTGCACAGTTTCGGTGGATTTATCCCTCACCCTATTTTGTCGATGTTCAACTAGTCTGTATTCGACAAATTGGAGTGCTTTCATTATTGCAATTCTTATCAATCTGGTGAATGTTCTTCCATAATTGTTCGGGTATTTTTAGTGTTTGAAATCTTCTGTGTTTACCATTAACGTTCTGTGTGCATCATTGTATTTTTCCATAACTGTACGGCTTCCATCACAGACAACACCCTTCACACTCCCTTCACATATCTGTACGGCTTCCCAGTTCATACCTATGAATGAACATTTGTTTCAGTCACCCACTCGCCTCTCACCATCCGTTCAGCCTAAATTGGCTTAGTATGACAAGTATTCATAACCGTACGGCTTGCATTTTCCTGTCTCCACACCTACCGTACGACATCCATCCGTACGGCTGACAACCCCCCTCCACCATACGACATCTCTGTCCTACTGTACGGCCAACTTAATTGTACCGTACGGCTTCCTTGGTGATCACCGTATGGGCCGCCTAAATTACACTTCGCCATACGTCCATTCCACTATCTACTCTATTTGTTGTATCCGTACGGACACTCGTCTGGACACCGTACTACCTCCTATTTCCGTACGAACATCTAAACTCAGTTTGGACACATTTTGCCACCATACAGCTTCTCTGTCACATCCCTAGCCACCGTAAGATACTTCCTGATAGGCTCTCTCATCCGTACGGGTCTCTTACAAAACCATTTTTGTATCCAACCTAGCCATAATCTGCCTGCAAATCGCCCCATTGCCAGTCAGGAAATTTCAGGAACTAGGTTGAAAAGTTTGAAAATATTGGGCACAAGAAACAATGATCTTGTGTGTCAGAATATAATGATATGGTTGAAAGGTTGTTTTTGAGAGCCAAAGGAAATCAATAAACTATATTATGTGCGTAAGTATAAAGCAAAAAGGCCTTGTGTAGTTGAAGCTAAGTTGCACAATTGAGATTATAAATATGGCTCCCAATATGAGAATTGATCATCGAATTGTCTATTTTGCTTTTATTGTCTAGGGTTTTTGGGTTTGGTGATTTCATTTCGTTTGCTGAGGTATAAGGGTTTGAAGTTGAGTTATGCATTTACTCCATAGATGAAGTATTGTGGGTTAAATTTTGAGAATTGTTATTCTCTTCCTGAAGTTGTGATTATTGTGGTCGGAAGCATCTCTTTGTATGCTGAAAAGTGTCAAGTTTTAAGAGCGATTTGAGTTGGCTTATCATCTGTCATCCCTGTAAATTGAGAAGTTGATTTGTTCAATAGATTAGCTTGAATTTTGAGCTTCAATTGTGAAGAATTATTGGCTGTGGTAAATACCATACACCCGGCAATTCCATATTGGGGTTAGAGCTGAATGCAGGAGGGTTGTCTTACATAAGAATTGGGCAGTGTTTGGTGTTTATTGGGCCTACGTTTAAGGTTGCAGACCTGTGATCAAATTCAAGGCCTGCGTTTGTTCTTATGAGCCCATGCTGAAGAAATTAAGGCACATGTTGAATCTGGGCATGTGGACTAGTTAGGACAGGCAGCGTTTGATTATGGCAGCTTGTGTTGATATTGGAGGGCATAATCAGAGCTAGAAAAAGCACTATCAATTCAATAATTATATGTTGTTGTGGCAAGTCGGCATTGACAGAAGAACTTCAGGTTTCTCTTTACATTAAAAATTCAATATTGTTCAGCTAATGATTTTTTTTCAAAACTGCAAATTGGTTATTATCTCAAGGTTATGGCATTATAGTAGCAATTGTTGATTTACATTACAATGTTGTCTTATTTATATACACATCAACTTCAAAAAGAAATCATTTACAATCTTTTCAAGAAATCATTATCAAACTGAAAATAAAGAATGGCAGATGCATGCCAAGTGTTTGTGGAAATGTCAAACAACTGAATTGTAAAGAAACTTGGTGTCCCTCAAGTTGGACTCAGTGAGGGTCTTTACAAAGAGAAAATAGATTGATCACTGTCAATCATTTGAATTATGTTTTTAGGAATTCTTATTTGGAGAAGGAACCAGCTAAGGTTTCAGCTACATTTGATCATTTGCAACAAAAACTCTCATTGATTCTAGCTATCAAAGGTTGTGGAAAATCAATTGAAGGTTTGCTTTATGAGAGCTCCATTCAGAAGTTCTACTTGTGCAAAATTGGTGAAGTACTTCAGAGAATACACAAGGGTTTGAATGCTGAGTTTGAAAGTCAATTCCATAATTTTTTTTGTTAGTCATTTGTTTACACACAGCAGTCCCTTTGAGGACATGCAATCAGCAAACCTTAGCCACGTGTGGAGCATTTCCACTAGGCGTTGTATTCTCAAGCTGAAAAGCATCCTCTATTTTCTTTATTCCTCTTGTATGGTGAGTGGCCTATTGCCACAAGTCATTTGGCGCAGATTTTAAAGTGGACAAAACAATAATAAGAGCAGATCTAGTTTGTTATTAGAATCTGAAGTTGCACTCTTATTTCCAGAATATTATGCAATTAGTATAGAAACAATTAAGGCTATGCATGTGATTTATAGAAGTATTTTAAACATTCAATAGTCAATATTATGGATTGCAGCTCTTCTATTCTCTCAGTTTGTTTCCAGATCATTATATTTTATGCAAAGTTATTAACTTGTCTGGCAACACTTAATAAAAATTCAAGGAATAGCATATTTATTCAAAAAAACAGTCATGTACATCATTTTCATAGTGAAATTAGTGGCTTGGCAGAGTTAGAGCCTGTGTAATGTCCCCTCTTTAGTTCGACATGACATTGATCATGGATTTTGCCTATTCCAGACCCTCGTAGGCAAATGGTGTGGAGAGAGAGTGAATTTTGCGGATCAGATGGTCATATCTTGCTCTTGAAGAAGTGTTAAGAGGTTATATTTTATTATTATGTGTTATTGGGGCCTACATGTTATAATTTTAAGTTGAGTTGCACTTTTTATTTTATAAAATTACTTTATTATAAAAAGTGCATTATAATGAGATTTTATAAAGGATGTTTCTAGAAGTTCTAGCAACTTCTTAGAAAAGTGAATAAATAGAGGGCTGGGCCTCTCATTTTGGACAAGCTTGGATTTGAGATTTCTTCTACTTCTTCCATTGTGGAGCAAATTTGTAGTCTCTTGGGTCTGCAAATTATTTGATCTTTGGGAACGAATCACTCCTTTGGATCGGCGACTTTGAGGGTGTGAAATATCACCTGAATTGTTGCATTTGAGGAGTTGGTAATTCAGCCATCTCATTTGGACTTCATTGAGATTCAGTTATAAGGGTTTACTTTGGTTGGAATAAGGGTTTCAGTTGTCCCCTAGCATTTGTGGATTGATTAACAGGGTTTGTAGACACAGTGGTGCATTATTTTCAGACTGCCAGTCCAGGGTTTGGACCCACGTTTTTGCTCATAACTCCTAATTGGCTTGACGGATGAATTTCATATTTTAGGGGGTTATTCAGCAACCCTAGGCACCCAGATTTATTGCTTTTAGAGTGACAAAAAATGCTGCAATATTTTTATCTAGCAGTCGTACCAGGCCGTACCTGTACGGCCTTGTCAGTTGGGCAGCAGCAGCCATTTTGTGAGTCGGTTTGGGACAGATTGTGAGGTCTTCGTGTGGCATTAATTCAGCATTCATATCCGGCAAAATTGGAGCTATTCCAGGTGCACAAACTGAAGTTTTGATTGCCAAAATATTGCATGTTATGGATTAGAACAGTCAGCACTGTCATTGCATAAATAGTTATTTCCAGTCATTAATAACTGTTGTAAAAGTTTCGTCATTTGCATTCCAAATCTGAACTGGGTTATTGTTCATGTCATAACATTGCATTGTCAAGAGCTTGATGTATTAGAAGTGCATAGTTGTGACAGTCTCTCATTGTAATCAGTTCTATTTGCTATCATAAAATCAGAATTGCATTGGACTTCATATTTGAGTTTCATATTGTCAACTATCTCTTAGATTGGTAGTGTTATAATCTGGAAATTGTTGTTCATACATTATTGGCATCATATATTGAGGTTTCGTTGTACAACAATTAGTAATATTGCAGCCTTATTCGGTTACATGCCAACTGTTTGACAAAATTCCTAAGTCCAGTTTGAGGGTTTCAGTGGCTTTTATAGTAAGGGTCATTACAGTGGTATCAGAGCTATAAGTCCTGCCATCCTGTGGAGGTCTTATAGGGAATTTGGAACAGCTGGATAGAAGGGAAAGTGTTTGACGAAATGTCAAAACACTAAAATCAGAACATTTATGAGCATGCGACAGAGGCTTTATAATTTTCGCAATACCAAAGCAAGACAAGATAGGATTTCAGACCTGCAGAGCGAACAATCTAGCTCATCTGTACAGGTGGACATAGAATCTAGTCATACAGACACAGGGGAGGTATTCTTTGATCAAGACTACGACTACAATATGGATAGAGGCGGGAATGCCGGTCCAGATCAGTGAGAGGAAAGATTTTTACAGTTATTAGACACCTTGGCACAGGGACAGCGATTAGCCGAACAAAGAGCACAGGAACAGAATCAGAGAATGGAGCTTATGATGCAGATGATGGCTCGTCAAATGGGGTTGAACACTAACATAGGTGGAGGAAATAATCAGAATGGTAACAATCAGAATGGGGATAATCAGGATGGGATACATAATGGAGGCAAACAAATTGGGAAC
Source organism: Cupressus sempervirens (assembly GCA_028749045.1). Taxonomy (NCBI): domain Eukaryota; kingdom Viridiplantae; phylum Streptophyta; class Pinopsida; order Cupressales; family Cupressaceae; genus Cupressus; species Cupressus sempervirens. Next base: position 360,452,531 of record CM053792.1, on the reverse strand, counting down.
AATTTCGGTCATGCACCCCAGCAAGCTAGGACAGTGAGTTCGAGACCTATGATTCCCACGTTCCTTCCTAGAGCTCCAGAGCAGCCAGTACTAGAACCCCAGATCACTGACATATAGGATCAGCTGAGGAGAGATTGGGAAGCAAGAGGTCCAGATTTTATAGCTGCAATCACCTTTAGAGAGTATATGGATGTGCGGATGAAGCATATGCCCCGTGGACATGACAGGACTCAGAGCTATGAGTTACGAAAGAAAGTAGGGAAACTTAAGTTACCATATTATGATGGCACGGGGAAGTCTACAGCAAGAGCTTGGGTTCAAAAACTTGACACATACTTTCAATTGAATACCTATGTCTGAGGAAGAAGCTATTAAGTATGCAGCAATTCACCTGGATGGGTTAGCACACGAGTGGTGGCATCATGGTATGATCACTATGGGTCATGCACACATTACCTCATATGTGGAGTTTACGGAGAGACTAATTGAACGTTTTGATAAGAAGGATCCAGAACTCCATTTCAAGGAGTTAGCTCAGCTTAAACATGGGGATCATTGGAAACATACATTTTAGAATTTCAGAAACTTGCAATGTTAGTAACAGATGTATCTGAACGGAGGCTATTGGTTTTATTTATGGATGGGCTAGTTAATCCGTTGAGAGGGTGGATTAAAGCTCTCAACCCTCCCACTTTGCAGGAAGCCATTAAGAAAGCTCGTGACATGGATTCTTCTTCATCTTCTAAAAATAAATTCCAGGCAAAGAGTTTCCCTTCAGGAAAGGATAGGAACAGGAAACCCTTTCATAGAGAGACACAGCTACCTAAGGAGGAAAGTAAGAGGTTGGACAAGGAGACACTTAATGACTTGCGTAGGAAGAAGCTATGCTTCTATTGCAAAGGCCCGTATGAGTATGGCCATGACTGTCCTATGAAGCCAAAAGGGAAGACCAACCGAGCAATGTGAGCTTATTACGAAGGTTCAGATTCAGATAGTTCAGAACATCATGATGAGGATCCTGATGAAGCAGAGGGAGAGCAGGAGATAGACAGTGCAGGGCAACAACAGGAAATAGAGCTACATTTACAAGAAGCACGGCTGTCTAGTATCCAAAGAGAGGAATCTTTCAGACTTCGGGGAGTTTTGGCTGGGCAGAAGGTTATTACATTATTGGACACAGGTGCCACACATAATTTCATTGATGCACGATTCGTGGAGAAGCGTGGACTCATTACTGAGGAGTTCGTGGGACTAAGAGTCAAGGTAGCTGATGGATACACTCTTCGTTGTGACAGGATGGTACGAGACCTACCTTTGCACCTGAACAACTATGAGTTTAAGGCGGACTATCATGTGGTCAACATGGGTGACATGGATATAGTACTTGGAATGCAGTGGCTACATTCATTGAAGGTGGTTACCTTGAGACTAGAGGATATGGAGATACAATTCGAAGTGAATGGTAGGACTCATGTGCTTAAGGCTATCCGTAATGGAGACATCAGGACTATCTCATTTAGGCAGTTGGAGAGATTAACTAGGCATAATGATATAGAGTGGGCAGCAGTTTGTACTTTGACACCTACACAGGAGGAGCAACATAAGACGGAATATCATCCTGATATTCAGAAATTGAGGATTAAGTACGAAAAGGTATTCAGTGAGATTCCACCAGGCAGGCCACCAGACAGAGGCATTGAGCATGTTATTGAGCTGGAGGAAGGTGCTAAGCCTATCATGATCACACCATATCGACACCCAAAACGACTCAAGGATGAGATCGAAAGGACCATCGAGGAGTTGCTAGCTATGGGGCACATCCGACCAAGTAAGTCACCTTTTGCATCTTCTTTTGTTTTGGTAAAAAAGAAGGATGGAACTCTTCGGATGTGTGTTGATTACAGGGAATTAAATAAGAGAACCATTAAGAACAGGTATCCCATTCCTTGCATTGATGAGTTGATAGATGAATTGCATAGGGCTTGTTATTTCACGAAAATTGATTTGAGAACAGGATATCACCAGATCAGAGTCCGTGAACAGGATATTGAGAAAACTGCTTTCAAATGTCATTGTGGGCACTTTGAGTTTGTAGTCATGCCTTTCGGCCTGACCAATGCACCTGCCACTTTCCAGTCCACTATGAACAGAGTTTTCCACCATCAATTGAGGAAATTCATGCTGGTGTTTTTTGATGACATTTTGATCTATAGCCGATCATGGCAGGAGCATCTAGAGTATTTGGAGACAGTGTTGAGCATTTTACAGAAGGAGTCCTTGTATGCAAAAGAGTCCAAATGTGACTTAGGGATGACCGAGCTATTATATTTGGGACACATTATTAGTGCAGATGGAGTGCGGATGGATCCTAAAAAGATTCGCGCTATTGTTGATTGGCCTCCACCTGAGAACCTTACACAGTTGAGCGGGTTCCTTGGTTTATGTGGTTTCTATTGCAGGTTTGTCAGTGGCTACTCACGACATGCAGCTCCCATGACAGATCTACTGAAAAAAGGGGAATTTGTGTGGACTCAGAAGGCACAGGACTGTTTTATGAGATTTAAGGAGATAATGACTACGTGCCCAGTTCTAGCATTACCTGATTTCACGAAGCCATTTGAGCTTCAATGTGATGCATCTGGAGAGGGAGTAGGTGCTGTACTTATGCAGAATAAGCACCCCATAGCTTATGAGAGCAAGAAGCTTAGGGGCCCCGAGCGTTCATTCAGTATATATGATAAGGAGATGTTGGCCATCATGCATGCTTTGGCCAAATTCAGACAATATCTTGTGGGTAGCAAGTTTTGTATTAAAACTGATCATAACAGTTTGAGGCATTTCTTGGGACAGCGGGACCTGAATGATCGCTAGCAAAAGTGGGTAAGTAAGTTGCAGGCATATGATTTTGACATCTCATATGTCAAGGGAACTCAGAATGTTGTTGCAGATGCTCTTTCTCGAAGGCCACACCTCACTCTTATGGTTCAGATATCAGAGGATTGGCGACACTTGATTATAGCAAAGTATGCCAGGGATACATGGGCCTCCGATCTAGTGGAGGGAATAGTGATTGATACCAGATACACACTTGTAGATGATTTAATCATTTACAAGAACAGGATTTACCTAGTCCTAGGATCGAAGGTTAAGCAACTGATTTTGAGAGCATTTCACGACTCACCGACAGCAGGCCATCCCGGGTACTTCAAGACTTACAGGTCAGTTAGAGAGCGGTTCACTTGGAAGGGGCTGAAAGCTGATGTTTTGCAGTACATTCGAGAGTGTCTTGTTTGCCAGCAAAACAAACAAGAACACACCTATCCGGCAGGGTTCCTACAGCCACTTCCGATCCCTGACAGGAAGTGGGAGTGCATCTCCATGGACTTTATCACAGGTTTGCCCAAGGTACAAGGACGGGATTGTATTTATGTGGTGGTAGATAGATTAACAAAATATGCTCATTTCTTTCCTATCACCACTACCCACTCAGCAGCTCAAGTGGCAGAGGTTTTCTTTCGGGAGGTTTTCAGATTGCATGGATTGCCTCGGAACATTGTGAGTGACAGGGATAGCCGTTTCATGAGTCATTTTTGGCAAGAGGTATTCCGGTTATGTGGCACGGAGCTTACACCCAGCACTAGCTATCACCCACAAACCGATGGTCAGGCGGAGATTGTGAACAAATGGGTGGAAGGGTATTTAAGGAATTATGTGGCAGCTCAGCAGCGAACTTGGGTCAGATGGATATATCTCTGCGAGTATTGTTACAATACTACATATCACATCACTATACAGATGACACCCTTCATGGCACTTTACGGTTATGAAGCACCTAGTTTCTTGGATTTGTTGTTGGGCGACAGCTGGGTACCCAGTGCAGGAGAATTATTACAGGAGAGCAAGGATATAGTTGCTACTCTCAAAGATAATATTGCGAGAGCTCAGAACCAGCAGAAGCAGTATGTCGACCAGAAGAGGATTGAGCATAGTTTTGAGGTGGATGATATGGTTTACCTCATGTTGCAGCCATACAAGCAATCTACTCTTAAGAAGAGTGGTGCAGAGAAACTCAAGCCACGCTATTACGGACCATTCAGGGTTATCAGGCGAGTTGGTGAGGTGGCTTATGAGTTGGAGCTTCCGGCAGACAGTAGGGTGCACAATGTGTTTCATGTGTCCCGCCTCAAGAAGGCGTTGGGTCAGAATGTAGTACCTTCCGCAGTATTACCTCCTTTAGACGATGAGGGAAAATTGATTTTAGTGCCAGAATCCATCTTGGAGAGCAGAGAAAAGCAGCTTCGCAGAAGAGTGATCAGAGAATACTTGGTTAAGTGGAAAGATCTACCTATTGAGGATGCTACTTGGGAGGGGGAAGCTATTTTGCAGCACCCGACGTTGAGATTGCTTGAGGCCAAGCAATTTCAGGAGGGGCGGACTGTAATGTCCCCTCTTTAGTTCGACATGACATTGATCATGGATTTTGCCTATTCCAGACCCTCGTAGGCAAATGGTGTGGAGAGAGAGTGAATTTTGCGGATCAGATGGTCATATCTTGCTCTTGAAGAAGTGTTAAGAGGTTATATTTTATTATTATGTGTTATTGGGGCCTACATGTTATAATTTTAAGTTGAGTTGCACTTTTTATTTTATAAAATTACTTTATTACAAAAAGTGCATTATAATGAGATTTTATAAAGGATGTTTCTAGAAGTTCTAGCAACTTCTTAGAAAAGTGAATAAATAGAGGGCTGGGCCTCTCATTTTGGACAGGCTTGGATTTGAGATTTCTTCTACTTCTTCCATTGTGGAGCAAATTTGTAGTCTCTTGGGTCTGCAAATTATTTGATCTTTGGGAACGAATCACTCCTTTGGATCGGCGACTTTGAGGGTGTGAAATATCACCTGAATTGTTGCATTTGAGGAGTTGGTAATTCAGCCATCTCATTTGGACTTCATTGAGATTCAGTTATAAGGGTTTACTTTGGTTGGAATAAGGGTTTCAGTTGTGCCCTAGCATTTGTGGATTGATTAACAAGGTTTGTAGACACAGTTGTGCATTATTTTCAGACTGCCAGTCCAGGGTTTGGACCCACGTTTTTGCTCATAACTCCTAATTGGCTTGACGGATGAATTTCATATTTTAGGGGGTTATTCAGCAACCCTAGGCGCCCAGATTTATTGCTTTTGGAGTGACAAAAAATGCTGCAATATTTTTATCTAGCAGCCGTACCTGTACGGCCCTGTCAATTGGGCAGCAGCAGCCATTTTGTGAGTCGGTTTGGGACAGATTGTGAGGTCTTCGTGTGGCATTAATTCAGCATTCATATCCGGCAAAATTGGAGCTATTCCAGGTGCACAAACTGAAGTTTTGATTGCCAAAATATTGCATGTTATGGATTAGAACAGTCAGCACTGTCATTGCATAAATAGTTATTTCCAGTCATTAATAACTGTTGTAAAAGTTTCGTCATTTGCATTCCAAGTCTGAACTGGGTTATTGTTCATGTCATAACATTGCATTGTCAAGAGCTTGATGTATTAGAAGTGCATAGTTGTGACAGTCTCTCATTGTAATCAGTTCTATTTGCTGTCATAAAATCAGAATTGCATTGGACTTCATATTTGAGTTTCATATTGTCATCTATCTCTTAGATTGGTAGTGTTATAATCTGAAAATTGTTGTTCATACATTATTGGCATCATATATTGAGGTTTCGTTGTACAACAATTAGTAATATTGCAGCCTTATTCGGTTACATGCCAACTGTTTGACAAAATTCCTAAGTCCAGTTTGAGGGTTTCAGTGGCCTTTATAGTAAGGGTCATTACAGCCTGCAGGGGTTCTTATAGAAAAAATAAAATCATCCTCACCCTCAAGTAAAGGAGGAAAAGGGAGCAATCAGCCAAGAATTGCTGCCAAGAAACAAAGTGTGTTTGGGAAAAATCATCCTTATAACGAGTATTGTGTGTGCTCCCGAACTGGGTATACTAGAACTAGATAGGTTGGTTTAACTACTGTGTCCTACTTCCTCCCGACACCCTTGACTGCACCAATATCCCCTAGGTTCCTATTCTCAGTCTTCTTCGCTTCCCTTCAAACTTCTTGTGACTTTGTATGTGGTGTAAGGGTGAGTTTTCTTATCCGATTTCTTGTATCTTCAATTAATTCTTCAACATCTCTCACTTTATTGCCTTCTGTACGTTTGCCTCCTTTGGTATCGTTCTTGTACCCTTTTCCTTCAATTGGTTCTCTTAACTCGACATAACCTTGGTTCCCTTTTGGAAACACTCTTTCCACTTTGGGTCATCCCTTGAGAAGTTTCGTGAACCTTTGCTTTCATGCTACTTGTTCTTCTAATTGTAAGACCCTCTAGATTGCCTCATACTCGTCTATTTGATCCTTCTATGTGGTGTTCCAATCTTTGTTCAAAAGGTTTAGCTTTAATTGTTCCGCTCCAAGGGCTTTAGGATGTCGGCTTGACCAATTCCTTATAGCTTCACCCTTTGATCAATCTCTATTTAACTTAAAGATAATCAGCAATCCCATATAAATAATAATATTCAATCAAAAGAATGCAGATGCACGGTTTGTGGCTAGGTAAAAGACATCAAAGAAGGTATTTAGTTATATACCGAGATTCATCATTTTTTTCTTACAACTAGTTCATATTCTATCCTTCCAGTTCCCCAGTTAATGATTCCTTTCCTTATATTTATTGCTTATATTTCTTTTGAATGTCCTGCTTGATATCTTCTTTTCATATCAATTCTCTTACCATTCTTGATAAATAAATCTTTTGTTCAATGATTTTCCTTTGTGCAAATATGGCTCCTGCCTTGGCTGAGTAGATATGATTTTTGCTGATTGGGATTCTGTCACAAATCCAAGTTTGTTATATGTTAATCCAAGTTTACGAAGATATCTACTTTGTTTTGGCCAACCTAGTTGGACAACCTGAGTGAAGCTAATTGAATTAATGTGTGGATTTTTTTTTGGGCCAATCTATTGGAAATATTTTTGGGCCTACCTATACTTAAGATTGTTATGATCATTCCTAATAACAAATTTCACAGCCACTAAATATACCTAAACTTAGCTAATGTGTGCATGATAGCTAACATATCTTTGTTGTAAGTGGAGTACAACCTTTCTAGATCTCTGAGTTTCTGCTCTCAAATTTAATAGGATGCCTATTTTGCATTAGAACTGCACCAGTCCCCTAAATTGATGCATCACATTCAACAAAACTGGTTGTGTTAAGTAGTGCTATCACTAGACCTGTGCTCATGGCATTGTTGGGCTTTATTAAATGTTGAGGGTGATGCAAATTGTGAAACCTTGTACAAATCTCCTATAGTAACAACACAATCCCTAGAATCTCCTCAAGTCTAATATGTTCCTCTAAGGCTAAGTTGCCGATTCGGGTTTGGGGACGGGTTTGGTTTCGGAGTTTGGGTTCATGGGTTCGGGAAATTTTTTTTTTTCCCCATTGGGGTTCGTGGGTGGGTTCGTGAGTGTGTATATATATATAGACACACACACAGTAGAGAAACATGAATAGTTGCAAAACAAAGTCATTTCACAATATGAACAATTATTGCTTGATCATTGATCAATGCCAAATGCAAAAGAGTTTTGGGTCCCTTCAAAACTTGTTTTTACCTGAATCTAAAAACATTAAATACTCGCTCATTAATCTATCTTCATGATTGTAAAGAAAATTATACATTGAATTACTAAATTGCAAAATGAAATTGCAAAACATAGACTAGTTCATCAAATAATACATTGAATTACTAAATTGCAAAACAAAGACTAGTTCATCAAATAATAAAGTTTGAAACATGATGATAGATGACAAATGTTTAGTAGTTTATCAATATTCATAGTATCAAATGCCCTTCAAGGGTCAAATGGATCATCATAAAATGAGGGATCAATGGCTTCATCCCCAACTACAACTATATCTAGAGCTTCATCATTGGAACCCAAACTGATTCCTCTAGTCCCATATGCTGCTATATCATCGTCCTCCTCCTTGACATAAGGGATTAGATGAGTGAAATATTTTTTATTAAGTTCCTTTGAGAGTTACATAAGAAAACAATTAAAAAAACACTCTTTAAAGTTGTTTTAGCCCCAGGTTCGTTGTGGGTTTGTCTGGGTTTGCTCCAGCAAGGACCCGGACGAATCCACAATCAAAACTAAGGACCCTACCCGGACCCGCAGCAAACCCGGGGATGAATCCAGACCCGTGCGGACCTGGACCCAAATCCGGGCAGCAGGGGACAAATCCGGCAACGTAGCTCTAAGGTGTTCAATCTAAGATTGTCTGTATTTTCTCTTGGTCTATGGTGCAGGTGTTTTAAATGTTTATCGTACTGGGGTAAAGAAATTAATGCATACAGACAATGGATCAGAATAGCAGAACTTCTTATATATTCGCATATGCCAAAGATATTACATTATGCTTATGATGATGATTACAATGATTCCGAAGGGTGTATAAATACTTTCTGAATAACCTTCCTGATGTCATCAGTAGAAACTGTGTCAGCCGATGGAGTGATGGTCGTCTGTGTTTCTGTAGCTGACGGGGTGATTGTTGTCGGTGTTTTTGTATTCTGTAGCCGACGAGTAAATAGTTTGTAGCGGACATAATGTTTGTGGCCGACGGACTCCTTCAAGAAGGTTCGGCGGATAGTATTTATATCCCGTCTGGGATCATTGTAAATCCTCATTAATCATAGATCTTATCAAGCATAATGTATTGTTTGGCATATGCGAATAATAATAAGTTCTGCTATTCATAGCTATTGTCTGTGTGTTGATTTCTTTACCCAGTACGGAAAACATTTAGCGTCGTTGCCCTATGAACTTGGAAGGTGGCAGGAATGAAGATTAATGCCAACTCAGCTTAACAAGGATCGAAATAAGGTCAAGGGAAAAGATGGAATCTGTACTGCGCAAGAAAATTTAATTCTGGCACAGCAAGCCAAACGCCGAAAGAGATTCCAGAAGATTGCCGACGAAAATCGGAGCACGGAATAATTGTTTGAGGAAACTCGGCAGCGAGTGGAATTGGTGGAAGAAGCATGGGAGGAGTTTTTGAATTTGTGTTGGCTGAGGGAAGAGAATCTAGACGGAAGAGCATCGACTCGCACGGCTTGAAGTGCTGACGGAGCAAGAGCGTGGAGTGAACTCTTCGTCTGGGATATACTTTCGCAGGGGACAACTTCAGAACACCCTTCTTCACCAAGGTTCACAGCTGTTGAGTGAAAACAGTTCGCCGGTGTGGGAGTGCAGTCTGCTGGTGTGGGAGACCAGTCTGCCGGTGTGGGAGTGCAGACCGCTGGTGTGGGAGCGCAGACCGCTAGTGTGGAAGACCAGTCCGCCAGTGTGGGAGACTAGTCCACCGATGTGGGAGTACAGACTGTCGGTGTGGGAGTGCAGACCGCCGGTGTGGGAGTGAAGAGCGCCAGTGTTGCAGGACCGAGCAATGCTTGTTTACAAAAACCAATCATGATGGCGAGACCAAAAGAGAAACTGCCGAAGTTTAATGGCGATGGTACGGTCGATCCCATTCGACATTGCAAAACATGTGAAACGATTTGGAAGGCAAATGGGATAACTGATGAAGACGACTGGATGAGGCAATTTTCGGCCACCCTACGAGGCGTAGCAATTGATTGGTTCACTGATACAGATCCACAAAAGCTAAACAGTTGGGATAACATTAAAAAAGAGTTTCTGGCAAAATTTAACTTGTTGTGGGATGATAATGAAATTGTAGCAAAGATTTCAATACTAAGCAGGGGAAGAACAAAACCATTCGCGTTTATGCCAGAAAATTAAAAGACTTGATAAACAAAATGGAAAGTAAGCCAGCGGACGGACTTCAGAAAAGATGGTTCGTGGAAGGCCTACGCTCGAAGTTGCGGAGGAAAATGAAAATTGTGCCACTGTCGTCATATACGGAAGCTTATAATAGAGCATTGGACCTCGAAAGCAAGCTAAGGACAAAGAAGAAGACGAAGACTAGCTCATCTGATTCGGATGATGACGAGCCTGCTGGAGGTGATAGCAGCGACGATGAAGGCAATAGTAAGAAGGTTTGTGCCCTACAAAAGGACATGATCCGCAATGATGGAGTTTAAAAACGTGCAAAAGGAGCCAAAAGGCAATGAGCTGTGGTGCACGGAGTGTAAGACCGACGGTCACACTAAAGGATCCTGTCCAAAGAACCAATTCTGTGACATTTGTCAAATCATGGGCCACTCGACAAAAGAATGCCCTTTTAACATGAAAACTAGAGGATCTCCGCAGGTGCTTCTTACATAAGCAGCTTTCCCGTCAGAAGGGAATGGAAATGCAAACATTGATGGTGCCACTTCGGTGGGTACAGGAATAATAGCAGAGGACAAAATAACAACAATGGGAACAATAACAATAGTAATGGCAGCCGAAGTCGAATCCAGTATGATGCAAACGGACGGTCGATCGTTTAATGCAGAGCATGTAATTTGTGGGGTCATTTTGCACGGGATTGTACAGTGGCAAACACACCGAAATTATTATGCAGATGGTGTGGACCCAGCGACCATGAAGATGCCAAGTGCTCAAAGTCAGGAGTAAATTTGATCACTATCAGCACGGATGAAGAAGTTTTGGCAATTACGCGGAGACAAGCAAAACTACCAGCGGAGGAAAAGAGAAAATTGGGAGAAGCGCAGGCGAAAATTGGAAAGGCATTGTCGGCAGAGACATCTCAGTTGAAGGACATCACCGACACCTTGGCAAGGAACTTTGCAGAACAAAACATCATACAGTAGATCTTACAAATGGAGATACCGATCAAGATAAGTGACCTCACAATGCCCCAGTTATGGACGGCCATTCTGAATCATACACCGTTTTCGAAAGCAACGGAGGACACAGGAAGGGACAGTAGGGAAGTGACGACAACAGATCCGATGCTGTTGGCACTCACGACGAGAAGGCATATGGTAGTTGTCGAGATGGGGATTTTGGGAAATGTTCTGACAGACACAATTGTCGATGGAGGGTCCGGCGTGAACGTGTTGCTGGACGATACTTGGAAGAAGTTGGGAAAGCCAACGCTGTGGCCACCTACATTTCAGTTGCTCATGGCAGAGCAACACGGAATCAAACCGTTGGGAACCTTAAGGGCGCAATCGGTAACTGTTGGAACACAACCATTTTTATTGGATTTCATAGTCATTTCATTGAAAAGAAAAGGATATGATGCTATTCTGGGATGGAATTGGTTGGTGCAAGAAAAAGTAAAACATGAATGGAAACAAAATACCCTATCAATGGAGCGCGGAAGCAAAAGATTCATAATTGACCTGCACACACAAATGGTAGATGAGGAGGCAGCATCGTCAGACTTAGAAGGTGAAGGCGACACTGACGACGAAAGAAACGACGATGAAGGAAAGAGGAGAATGGAACCGGACGACGAAGGAGTATTGACACTAGGAGGATTGAATGATGACAACCTAGACTCGATGAATGGCCTTTACCACTGGCAAATAGAAGACTACAAACTCTTTTCGAGTTGTAATATGCTAAGGGTCGACGAAGGTGAGAAAAAGGACGAAAATGAGTGTCCGAAGGAATACAAAGAAGCAGATGACGCAAAGGAGGTTACGGTTGAAGAAGGGAAGGACATGCAATAGAGCCCTAGAAAAAAGAAAAATTCCATCGTCTGGTACATGGTGAACGAACCGCAGAAGAAGAAAAGAATGCATCGCACCATAAAATTACTTGAACGGTGCCGACAGCAAGGAAATAAACTACATGCGCGACGATTGCAAGTGAAATAACCGCGATAGGGTATTGTTTCTCAAAACTTAAAACTTTTGAGTTGACATTTCGTCAAATACTTTGCAAGCAGGCTCTGACAAAGCTATTAATTCACACCCAAAATTGAACCGCATCAATTCTTAAATGCAACCGTTAAATGGTTAGGATGAATGTCTTAAGCAGATTCACCAAACACGATGGAAGTAATATTTGCAACGAATAATTGTAGCTTCAATAATTATCAGTAAATCTTATTGTAATTTGTAATCAAAGACAGTTCTGTTATGATTTCTAATGATAATAGCATGTCCTTTAATAGTAATCCAATTAAGAATAACAGCGTCAGAACTGTACGATTAAAGCAATATCAAAAACTTGGAAATTGTCGTTCCCCATGGGTGGTCATGTGCATGCACACCAAGACCGCACCTCCCTGAGCCCGACTGCTAATCCTGTGAATGTTGAAGTTCAGTTGAAGATTCAAAACGGTTTATATCCTGCCCTCTACAGTAATTGCATACGCATTAATCAGTATGGAGATCGCAGGTACATGAAGCAGGACGTCTAGCCAAATTTGCATACAAACAGGAAATGCTCCCCCTGATTATAATTCGGCAGTCTGGGTCATTACTTCATCCGCAATCTGGGTCGACACTTTATCCAACTGCCAAGCATGAGACGGAATGATTCCCCGTGCCTTATTTGTTGCCTTATTAATTCCGGATCGGAAAGCCAAACTACTGATATCGTGGATGCTAACAATGGATCCGGATTTAGTTTCGCTTCATCAATTCAACAATGTTCAAATTGTCTCCAGAAGGAATCCCGACCTTTGTGCTTTATTCGTTCTGCTGGTAACAAGTCCTGACTTAAACTCAGAACTATACACTGTACATTACTCACTCCGGGTATTGTTGATTTGTTTAGACAGTGCCTTCGCTGCCCCAGATGCTCCTTCCAAAATGGCGCCTATTGGATTTAATTAATCTAGCTGTAGGGAATAGCGCAGTCGATTATGGTGGTAGAATTCGGTGTTGCAGCCGCAAACTATATAATGTCCTCTGCCCCACAAATCCCTCTGTGGAATTATCTGACTTTGGGATGGACGTTGATGGTTGGAATTGGGTCCTACAAATTTCCGCTAGTATTGTGCATATTAATCCAAACGGCTTCTAACTCAATTCAAATCGGTTCCGCCCCCAACTCATCTTAAATGGTGTCGCCTTATAATATGATGTTTGTGATAGCCTTCGGCTCCAGACTTCGGCTACGGAAATGCTGGCTGATAAGATATTTTGGAAATTCATTCTTTAACCCCTGATCTGCTCACACTAGAACTTCTATATAGGACGCTGAAAATGTCCCTTACTTTTCTTAATCAACAATCAAACTCCTTCTGAAACCCGCCCTGATACCAAACTCCTCAATTCTACTCTTGACCCGATAATCTGAATCAAATCCTTCAAAGGATAGTGATGCAAGAACCACAAATTGGCCTTAAGCCACAAATAATCGCCCTGATGAAATGATTGAATGTCACCTCCAATCTGCAATAATTTCAGATGATATTTCACACCCTCAAAATTGCGTACCTATTGAGAGTTATCGTTCTCAATGGCCAACTGTGACAATTGCGAAAACCCTAGGTTCCACAATGCACCTGTGATTGAATCACAATCTGAAATCAAAAGAGAGATAAACAACTCCTTCCCTTGAATGTAGCCCTAGGGTGCTTATTTATTCTTTTCTCTCCATCTTCTCCAGAGACTTCTAGAACCTTTTTTATTTTATCTCGGAAGTGACTTTATAAAATATTTAATAATTCAAGTCACTTTATTAAATTAATTAAATATAAAGTCATCTTTTAATATTTATTTATTTGATAACTTTATAAATAATTAACTTAATATTACTTATTTATTTAATTAAAATGATTAATTAGTCGTCCTCATAAAATATTCATTATTTTGGACAACCAAGTTAATCAAATTAATTAATCAGACTGCCTCCGAAAATTGGGGACATGACAGTCCGCCCTTCCTGAAATCGCTTGTCCCCAAGTAATGGCTGAACCTTAAACTAATCAGTATGCCTGGATCCCAAATGTAAATCTGTATATCACCCCAATCCTCATCATACTCCCATGGAGAAATCCTCAATACCAATAGCTGAGAAACTGTACTCAATATCCAAACAACTGACAACTCTGATGAAATCATCTGAAAAGCAACTGTAGATGTCGATAGAAGAAACCATTCTGCGGAACTTAAGCCAACTGAAACATCAGCTCTATCAAAACTCAAGCCCCTGTCAAAATGACACCTGCACCCAACTGCACAATAGATATGACAACAGCCATAGGTACCGGAGTCACTGCCAACAAATCCGATTGCTGACAAACTGTTCCCTGTGTGCCGATACTGCGGCCTATGTAACTTGCAACTGCCAATTCTATTTTCAAAAGATGGTGCCAATCCATCCCATAATGGATGGTAAGAAACTGGAGCTAATCTACACCTGCGTGAAATCAAATCTTCTATCTCTAGGTCAAAAGAAAAATGATGAGCGTACCCCATCGTATAATGCCGGTAAGAACCTCTGAACTCTGCTACTGGCTCACCATCACTGAACTGGAAATCAACAGATGGCTCCAATCTCTGACTCTGAGTAGCTGTAGGCTGATTAGGATCCTGTGCACTCTGCTCAACAAACCCCACCTCGAGATACCTGTGAGGTAGCATAGTAGAAAGAACCACTATAATCTTCTCAACCAATTCCCCTGCACACCACAACAGATCTTCCTGTAAAGATGGCACGTCCAACTGTACCACACTGTCATCTATCTGAGAAGAATCAATCTGGAGACTTGACCCTACTAATATCTTGAACTCATTAGGACCAGCTACTACCAAATCCTGAATATGTGTGTCAGCCTCAACAATATGCTCCTCAGTAGCAACCGCAGGAGTGTACTCACCACCATCCACCTCAATGGTCAGGTGAACTGGGTCTGGGGCTGGTTTCGACTACAATTGCTCCAACTCCACAGTCACCTCTTTTAACTGAAACTGCGACTTCTATAGATCTCGCTGTGTGTCCTCTAAAACCTCAGTAGTCGCTATGAGCTCCTGGGAAAGCTCACTCACCTCTTCTTCACGATCCAAGAGTGCCTCATATGCTGTACTTCCCCACTCAACCAGGTGATCACAGTCGGCTACCAATCGTAAGTAATCTTGCTTCAAAATCCGGACAGCTTCATGCAAGGCATGAATCTCTGCCAAAGAAAAGTAACCACCGCTGGACTCATCCGTCATAGAAGTACCCCAACCAGTAATGGCCAACAATTGACGAGCAGTATCAAAATGCTCACAAGCGATAGCAATGTCTTACTCACTAACTTTCAACTGGTTAGTCACATGATGGCTCTGGCTGAACTGTCTCCTACAAGCCTCTTCTGGTGCTTTGTCTATAGGGGTATCCTCCAGGTTACTGATTTCTAGAATATTATCATCCATATCTCGCGAATCATCTCCAAGGTCCATATCAACATCCAAAGTGTCAGAATCTGTAGTACTGCTCTCTAATTCCTCTGTACCCAAGGAATTTGTCAAAGAAGCTGTGTCTTCAAAACTGTCCATTTCATCCTCCTGGATGTCATCAAGGCCAAAATGATCCTGGGACTCATCCGTACACATTGCCAAATATGAAAAATCTTCAACACCTTCTAGCAAGAACGGTCGTCTAGATATATGAACCAAGCCCAACACTGGTGTATAAAAACCAATACGAACATTGGACAAGCTGCTGGCACAAGGGAAGACAACACCGTGTATTCTGCTAATCAAATCCATGATAGCACTCAAACAGTCATTGCTACCATTAAGTGTTAAAGACCTACAGTTAACTGAATCCCAAACACTGCTAAAACATTCTTGAGTCCATATCCGTAAACAAGGTACAGCTGGTAACTCAAGCAAACTCCTTACCTGAGTAAACTCCACAAACCTGTCTGCCATTTCCCTTATATCTTGGATGTGAATGCAAGATGAATGCATAACATTATCAGCAACCTCGTATGATTTGTCTTCTGCCAAAAACTGAGTGCAAGATGAACTTAAGCTCAGCTCCATGTCGTGCTCATACCCACGTTTCTTCCCGTCTTGTAATGCCAAGGGAATATTTACCTGAGAAACTTGAGTGTCTTCAAGCTTGCAAGAAAACTTATCAATTCCCTCCTTCCTTCTCAAGGCATCTGAGTAGTCTCTGACAAGTCTAAGAAGATGGTCACGATCTGATAGAAGATGTAAATAGCTCAACTTCATCCTTCCCATTCCTTCTCTAATCGTCTATAAGTCAACACAAGAGGACTTGGCCTGAACTTCCTTATGTCTATCCTGTAACTGAATTATCCGAATGTGATCTTCTAACATGTCCCGCATCTTGTCATGATGAGATAATGTAGTCACAACACTATCTTCGCTCACCTTCAGCTGGCTGGACCAATCATGTGAAGTACTACCAGTTTCATCCTCATGTGACGAAGCATCTAACTGAGCCTGGTACTCTCTCTCAGCAAAATCATGAATACTCAATGTCTGCTCAACTCTACCAGGTATCTCACCATCAACATCCTTATCATCATCTGAACTCACTCCACTGTAATCATTGCCTGTCGGAACTAAACCATCCTGCATACCTGAGACATCACCCTTGGGAAACCTGTATACAACTATCTCAACTTGAGTATCAAGTTGACAGTTACTATCAATCTGCATAAAATCCATTCCCACTACCTCCTGAAGTAATGTGCGCCCAACATCTTCCTCCAAACTAGTTTGATTTTTGTTCTCCCTAGATTCGGCTATATGCTGGTCATCAACTACTGCAAACTCCTTGTAAAGGTTTCTTGATACCTCACTGGTAGAGATTCCTTGTTCCTTTTTTCCTTTGCTCTGGTGGCTGTTCCTCGTATGTTCTCTCCTTCGGTTTAGATATCGATCAAAGTTCAATAGTTTACGCACATGCGGGGGTAATGCCTGCCATTCTGCAGTAGCAGCTCTAAGATCATCCGACAAATCATCTTCTCCTATCTCCTGAGCCTCTTCCCTTAGGGAAGTGGGGCGAGTAGGCCTATTCGCTGTCCATGATCTGCGCCCCTGTGAACTTGTCACACTTCTAATTTCATGATCCGGTGTACCTCTACCTTGAGCAACTCTCTCCATTAAGGTAGTCAAAGCCTGTAGTGACTGAGCTATTTCTTGTTGTCCGGTAGTCATGCTTCTATAAAATTCTCTGGTTGCATCAACTCTGGAGAGTCTCGGAGGACTCTGTGACTGTCTTTCACTCATATTTCTGCCCTTAAGTGTTGTTCTCCTGAGAAAATAATATCTGGAATATTTTCTACCCAACAGGATGGCAGGAACACAGCTCTGATACCACTGAAATAACCTCGATAGGGTATTGTTTCTCAAAACTTAAAACTTTTGTGAGTTGACATTTCGTCAAATACTTTGCAAGCAGGCTCTGACAAAGCTATTAATTCACACCCAAAACTGAACCGCATCAATTCTTAAATGCAACCGTTAAATGGTTAGGATGAATGTCTTAAGCAGATTCACCAAACACGATGGAAGTAATATTTGCAACGAATAATTGTAGCTTCAATAATTATCAGTAAATCTTATTGTAATTTGTAATCAAAGACAGTTCTGTTATGATTTCTAATGATAATAGCATGTCCTTTAATAGTAATCCAATTAAGAATAACAGCGTCAGAACTGTACAATTAAAGCAATATCAAAAACCTGGAAATTGTCGTTCCCCATGGGTGGTCATGTGCATGCACACCAAGACCGCACCTCCCTGAGCCCGACTGCTGATCCTGTGAATGTTGAAGTTCAGTTGAAGATTCAAAACGGTTTATATCCTGCCCTCTACAGTAATTGCATACGCATTAATCAGTATGGAGATCACAGGTACATGAAGCAGGATGTCTAGCCAAATTTGCATACAAACAGGAAATGCTCCCCCTGATTATAATTCGGCAGTCTGGGTCAATACTTCATCCGCAATCTGGGTCGACACTTTATCCAACTGCCAAGCATGAGACGGAATGATTCCCCGTGCCTTATTTGTTGCCTTATTAATTCCGGATCGGAAAGCCAAACTACTGATATCGTGGATGCTAACAATGGATCCGGATTTAGTTTCGCTTCATCAATTCAACAATGTTCAAATTGTCTCCAGAAGGAATCTCGACCTCTGTGCTTTATTCATTCTGCTGGTAACAAGTCCCGACTTAAACTCAGAACTATACACTGTACATTACTCACTCCGGGTATTGTTGATTTGTTTAGACGGTGCCTTCGCTGCCCTAGATGCTCCTTCCAAAACGGCGCCTATTGAATTTAATTAATCCAGCTGTAGGGAATAGCGCATTCGATTATGGTGGTAGAATTCGGTGTTGCAGCCGCAAACTATATAATGTCCGCTGCCCCACAAATCCCTCTGTGGAATTATCTGACTTTGGGATGGACGCTGATGGTTGGAATTGGGTCCTACAAATTTCCGCTAGTATTGTGCATATTAATCCAAACGGCTTCTAACTCAATTCAAATCAGTTCCGCCCCCAACTCATCTTAAATGGTGTCGCCTTATAATATGATGTTTGTGATAGCCTTCGGCTCCAGACTTCGGCTACGGAAATGCTGGCTGATAAGATATTTTGGAAATTCATTCTTTAACCCCTGATCTTCTCACACTGAAACTTCTATATAGGACACCGAAAATGTCCCTTACTTTTCTTAATCAGCAATCAAACTCCTTCTGAAACCCGCCCCGATACCAAACTCCTCAATTCTGCTCTTGACCTGATAATCTGAATCAAATCCTTCAAAGGATAGTGATGCAAGAACCACAAATTGGCCTTAAGCCACAAATAATCGCCCTGATGAAATGACTGAATGTCACCTCCAATCTGCAATAATTTCAAATGATATTTCACACCCTCAAAATTGCGTACCTATTGAGAGTTATCGTTCTCAATGGCCAACTGTGACAATTGCGAAAACCCTAGGTTCCACAATGCACCTAGGATTGAATCACAATCTGAAATCAAAAGAGAGATAAACAACTCCTTCCCTTGAATGGAGCCCCGAGGTGCTTATTTATTCTTTTCTCTCCATCTTCTCCAGAGACTTCTAGAACCTTTTTGATTTTATCTCGTAAGTGACTTTATAAAATATTTAATAATTCAAGTCACTTTATTAAATTAATTAAATATAAAGTCATCTTTTAATATTTATTTATTTGATAACTTTATAAATAATTAACTTAATATTACTTATTTATTTAATTAAAATGATTAATTAGTCGTCCTCATAAAATATTCATTATTTTGGACAACCAAGTTAATCAAATTAATTAATCAGACTGCCTCCGAAAATTGGGGACATGACAGCAGGTATAGTGGGCGACAGAGGTGACACAGAACAGACATAAAGCATGGCATGACAAACTCAACAGGTTTTAGTCGGGGCAGTTGGTACTCAAGTACGACGATCGGAATGAAATCAAACACGAAAGGTTTAAGGCAAGATGGGTTGGACCATATCAGATCCAAGAGGTCGGCGACAATCGAGTGATAAAGTTGGGGACGTTGGACGGGCAAGAGGTACCTCATGCAATGAACGTATCCAATTTGAAAATAGACCGTGCCAGGAAGTCTTTGTCGTCGTTGCAGAAGGATCAGATGACTTCCTCCTCATCATCGTTGCAGAATGGCGACGCCTGGAGGCAAAATTGAGGTGCTGTATGTTTCAAATAAAAAATAAAATAAAATAAAATTTTAAAAAAGAAAAAAAATTTAAAAATAAAAAAAAATTAAAAATTAAAAAAATAAAAATAAAAAAAATTGAAAAAAGAAAAAGAAAAAAAAAAGAAATAAAGAAGAGGGAAGAGACAGAGTTTGCCCGTAGATAGAGTCCCATGGACAATCTGCCCGCGGACGTTTGTCCCGCCGATAGGGTTCCGTGGACAGTCTGCCCTCAGACACCTGTCCCGTGAACACATGTCCTGCGGACAGTTTGCTTGCGAACGTTTGTCCTACAAACAGGGTTCTGCGGACAGTCTGCCCGTGGACTGTTCCACGGACACTTGTCCCGCGGACTCTTGTTCCACCTGTTCCGCGAGAAGTCCCGTGGGTGTTTTTCCCGCAAATGTTTTTTTTCTTCCAGCAGATGTTTTTCGTCTTCCCGTGGAGAAGGGAAGGGTCGCCTAGAGTGGTGACGGTGATGCCTTGGGTTGCTATTCGCTTGCAGGGGTTCGACGTGGTTGGTATGAATGCAATACATATATAGTCATCAACGGCTTGATCTTCTTGGAAGGAAAAGCTATGCGGGCATGCGGTCATCATCTTGGAAGCAGTTAGAAGTGACGGAGCTATAAAAAGAAAAAAGAAAAAAAACGACGACAAATTCGAGTTGTTCAGAATGAGTAGCAGATGATGCCAAAGGGAAAGGGAAGCATCAGTGGTTGCCAGAAAGAATGTAGAATTGGCAGAAAATGACAGAAATGATGTGTTCCGTGCAGTTTTGTGTGGGTTTCGGAGTGCTAATTTGGTCTTGGCGGCAAGGGGCGCTGCCCCTCGACCCTGCGTTGCCCCAAGACCCCGCGGGGGTGCTGCCCCTCGACCCCGCCGAGGGCGTTGCCCCCTGCACCCCTAGTCGTTGCGGATATCAGTCGTGGGAGTTTGACCAGTTGAGAAGACTTAAAGCTGCTACAGACATGGAGTGTTTGTATACCAGAGGCACTGGGAGTAGGTGTTGGCCGAGAGGCTGTCTTGGTGGATGCATAGAGAGTTCGGGAGGAGTGGGTCATCCAGAAGGCAGTACAGCGACACTTAGCTCAGTGGACCCAGTGTTGGAAGCAGAGAAAGCAGCACGGGTGGCTATCAAGGTCAGTTTCATTAAGGAGGTAGTATTGTGTTAGCAGAGGCTACTGGCACGGGACGAAGGTGATAGTGATGTGTCAGAAGCAGATTTATCTTGTTGTAATTAGTCCGTTAATGTATTTTGGTTGTTAATTTGTCTCAGATATTTTGTTAGTCGTCAGGAGACGACTTTTCTTTTTGGGGGAGATGATGTCATCAGTAGAAATTGTGTCAGCCGACGGAGTGATGGTCGTCGGTGTTTCTGTAGCCAACGGGGTGATTGTTGTCAGTGTTTCTGTATTCTGTAGCCGACAGGTAAATACTTTGTAGCGGACATAATGTTTGTGGTTGACGGACTCCTTCGAGAAGGTTCGACGGATAGTATTTATATCCCATCTGGGATCATTGTAAATCATCATTAATCATAGATCTTATCAAGCATAATGTACTATTTGGCATATGCGAATAATAATAAGAAGTTCTACTATTCATATCTATTGTCTGTGCGTTGATTTCTTTATCCAGTACGGAAAACACCTGAGGGGTCCGTTGGCTACATGACAATTACCGAAGGGTCCGTTGGCTACATAAAAAGAACCTTCCCGAAGGGACCCATCGGCTACACAATAGTTACCTACGACAGCAGGGGCACCAAGTAAGTACTTAATTTTCTCTTATCATTGTCTTGGATTGGTTATTGGATAAAATTTGTATAAAATAACCATGAAGTGGTAAAATGGTGATAAAGGAAATTATTATTCCATTCTAATATGTTTGGAATGTTCTTATAAAGGTTTAAAATCATTTGAGTCAAATATTGTAGAAGTTGTGAAATGCAACTTTTCAAAAGTTGTGAAAACACAAAATGGGAAGTTGGATGGTCATAAGTGGAAGTTGAGTAGTTATAACTTCCAAATGGAGTTGTAAACACTATTAAAACCTTGTAATGGTCATTCATAGGCATGATGTAAAGGGGAGAAGGATTGGAAAGCATTGGAAGCATAGTGATATCATATTTTCATTGTTTAAATCTATTGTTTTGTTGTCTTGAAAGTTTTTCCTCTTATTTTCAGGTCCTATACGGACATGTACAGCCTGGAAACAAGTGTATTTCTATAATGCTAGTTTAATACATTGAATAAGCTTTCCATTGCTTTTGGTTTGAGATGATTTCATGCACTATTGAGGAAGTTATCAAAGTTTTGGTGAAAACCTTTTGTAACTGCCCAAAACTCTGATTCACGGTGACCAGTTTTGAGAAAACATTTATAACTTTTTATTGCGCCATTGGATCTTGCTATAAATTGGAGAAATAATATATAATTACCTATTCTACAATATGAACAGTGGGATTGGTGTGATTTTCAATATTTGAAGAGTTATTGATGACTGTTTATGACTGTATTTTCATGACCAGAATAGAGTTTATTTCACATGTGTTAATGCCTCTATCATGATGAAGAGATTGTGTTGATCATTGAACTCTATGGTGGATTTGGGAGTTCTTGAAAAGGTTTAACATGCTTCCTTGCATCAGTATACCTTAACACCATCAACTCCAAACACATGTCCAAAATAAAGAATCTTAGTTATTCCAAACTCACATTTGGAAGCCTTTGCAAATAGCAATTGTGTCTCAATGATGCTTAAAGACTAGATCCAAATGTTGCAAATGTTCATCCCATGTCTTGGTTATAACAAGAATGATTGACGAAAACCAAA
The DNA here is from genome assembly GCA_028749045.1 of Cupressus sempervirens. Lineage (NCBI taxonomy): Eukaryota > Viridiplantae > Streptophyta > Pinopsida > Cupressales > Cupressaceae > Cupressus > Cupressus sempervirens. The sequence continues at coordinate 360,430,050 of CM053792.1, read as the reverse complement.
ACAAACTTTTGCAATTGCTCACAATATGTGTGATTCATGCACGATTAAAATGTTTTTAGTGCATTTATGAGACTAAATGGCATGACAAGGAACTTGAAGTGATCATAGTGACGACCAAAAGTCATCTTAAGTACATCGGACACTAATCTAATGGTAGTGTTAACAAAGATCGATTCTAGAAAAGTACATGGCCTCATATAACTCATCTAGAAGCTCATCGATCTTGGGAATGGGGTATATACTTTATGTTTTTCTTGGTTAGGGCTTTGTAGTGTATGCACATGTGTAGTGTTCAATCCTTCTTGACCAATACAACCAAGGAAGCAAAAGGGCTAAAACTAAGACGCGTGTGACACATTTTTAGTAGTTCCTTGGTTGTTTTTTCAATCTCCTTAAAATGGTACAGGTGTCTGTAGGGTGTAGTAAAACTTGGCTTTGCATCCCCAAGTTCAATGGCATGGTCAAACCCATGATGAGATGGATGACTAGGAAGAATATCCTCAAATGCTGGACTATGCTTATCCAAGATAATCTGGATATCAATGTGATATTGCAATTCATTGCTATGGGAAGTTTTGCTAGATACAAAACATTAGGTTACCCATTGCACATCATCATGCCTAAATAGAGCCTACATTCTCCTTGCTTAAGCCACTCATGGACTACCATCTTCCATAGTCTTTAGCATAGTTTTCTTACCATCAACCATGAATTCCAACTGCATTTGCTTGAAGTCAAACATATCATTCAATTGACTCTAACCATTGTATTCTTGATATAGCATCCACATTGCTCAACCCAAGAACATAAAAGTCACCCATCAATGTGTACCCTCTAATATGTATATTTAGTTTTGGCACAACTTGGTTACAACTTAGTGGGAAACCATTGGCAACAATAATGCTGAATCCATGAAACTCCTGAGCTTGAAGTCCATGTTTACTCACCAATCCCTTATCAATAAAATAATTTGTTGCTTCACTGTCTACTAAACATACCATCTATTGTCCCTTAAGGAGGCCTTTCAGTCGGAAAGGACAGCTGCATGGTACTTCAAATAAAGTGGCAATCCAAGGGCTCTCTTAGATTGTAGTATTCTCCAATTCTATCAGTTGGGGATGAATCTTCTATGTAACAGCCTCATCACTACGGTCTTTTTGCTCATCTTGGTCCTCACCTTCAGAATGGACTTCAATCAATTGTACCTCGCCTTTTCCAAGGCAGCAATGGCCTAGTTCCCACGGTTCCTTGCAGGAGAATCATAATTTTCTCCTGAGTTCATTTCTCGATTCCTATTCATCTTTGGAAGACATGTTCTTTTGCTGATTGAAATTCATATTCTTGTGTTGATTAAAAATTTTCTTATCGGATTTACATGAGCTGAAATCTTTCTTCTATGGCTGACAAGAGTGTGTGAATAAATCAAGGGATAATCCAATAGCATCGTCTAGTGAACTAGGCCTATGAGCCTTAACCAAACCCTGCAACTTGTCACTTGAGCCTTTACAAAGAGCATTGTTACTCTATTCTGTACCATATAAGGAACCATTACATGTCTTCTGAAATTTATTGACGTAAGTTTCCAATTGGCCTACTCGTTTCTGTTTGACCAATTCTCTATAATAGACTTCTATATCTTTTATGTCAAAGTAAGTAACCAGCCTTTTAACAAATTCTTTGTATGAGTGTATCATGGTATGATCTTGGGAAACTAATCAATGGTGCCACCAATCATATGCTACTTCCTCCAGGCGCATGCTAGAAAAATGTATTGCCTTTTCCTCTTCCATGGGCTCGAGTGCCAAAAAAATGTCTAATTTATGAACCCATGACCTTGTTGATACTCCTTTAGTCACACTGAAGGTCAGAAAATAAATTTAATTTGAAAGCATCCTTATATTCTGCAGGTTGAGTGCCCTACCTATCTTGTCCTTGAGGTCTAATGTCTAGTCTTTCCAAACAACTTCTAGCCTTGTCCTTATGCTGGTTCATGAATTGATTTAAGATCATTAGCTGCCTTACATCAGCTGAAATTTGTGCATATTCATCTCAAGCGACCATAATATCATTTGTGATGTGTCTCTTCTTTTCTACCTCTAAAACTAGTTCTCTTTTGATCTAACGAGGTAAAAAGGTGGAATGTAATGGTCAAACAGACCTTGTATCCGATGTTCTCACAACATTAGAAGATGATTTGTCTTGGTTCCCATGTCCAGCTTCACTTCTGTTGTGTTCACTACCAAAACTTCTTGATCGTGTACGATGAACTCTTAGTTGTCCCATAGCTATGATCTTTCCATCCTGAAATTGTTGTAACATTTTGTAATGTCCCCGTCATAAAATAAATGTATTTAATTAAACCTTGTTAATGGGCCGATTGATTTAATATATCTCGGACCTATTTTTATTTTGTTTCCGTAGTTTGTGTCACTGTCGGCTATCTTTGTACACCCTCGAGAATTTTCCCGACGGGCATTTAAGCATGGCTTGTAGGTAGTCTTTAGGTATGCTTTTGGATCATTTTCTATGTATTGCGAATTCCTATTGGAGCTCTAGATTGTTCGCCATTTCGAAAGTGAAAGATCTTCCCTATTTGGCTTGTGTGGTTTTAGTGGGCTTTAACTGTCACCCTATTCTGTTGTTGCATGTAACACTTTGCTCGAATCTGGCAAATCGAAGAAACATCTTTCAGCAATTATTATTCGCATTCAAGTCTCTGTTATTGTCTGGATTTCATCAAAATCTATTGTGTTAGTGTATGAACAAGATTGTATTCCGTATTGGGCTCAGATACCTAATCGTGTGGCCTCCTGTCATTTTTCGTACCGCTCATCCCTTGACCGTACCACCTTCACCCATCCGTCCACCCATATCATTCAATATTTCTTTGTATGGCTTGTGTTTTCGCTATTGTACGGCCTCATTCATATCCTCCATCATCCCCCGTACCTTGCTCCCTTATACACTCACCGTACGGCCTACTTGGTCATTACCACCGTACGGCTATTCCTTCCACTGTACGACTCTCCCTTTCAGCATACCGTATGGACTGAAGATATTCTTGCCGTACAGCCCACACCTTCCACCATACAAAACAACACACACACCCACCATATGGCTTTTTTTGTCACCGTATGACCCTCTGGTGACATCGTACAACCTTTTTGGGCATTGTCTTGGCACCATACGGACATCTTGGACGCCATATACCAACTTTCCCCTCCTTTCTGAACTGTATGGATACCTTCATCTGCATTGCACAGTTGTCCTTTCCACATTGTACGAGTTTCTGAGCTCATCTTCGTCAATCATCCAGCCCTTTCATACTAGGGAACATTACACATTTGATGCTACTGTTGGGTGAAAATTGTCAAGAAGTCATTAAGTTGATTATTCATATCCCTAGGAGAGTTTTTTACTCTTCTTTCTCCAATCCTTGTTTCAAGGGTTGCTTCCAATCCCGTCCACTTGTACACGTCGAATTCTTGTAATGTACTTGTGTGGTTCAAAGTTCAAAACCTCTGTAGTGCATAGAACCACCTTATATGGACACGCATTAGATTAGGAGTAAAAAGAAATCATAATTTTTGACATGCAACTGATATAAATAACATGCAATTGAAAATTTTGACAAGCACCTTCACAAGCTGGTAGGATTGCTGACTTTGATACCACTGAAATATCCTTTCTCTACACTTTTGAGACTTATACAGGAATATGCCTATTTATCTAAATAAAATTGATATCCAACGATACTTATCTGATTTACAACTTTCAAATGCATGAACAAAATAAAGCAATGATGATCTCTTAATCATAAGTTTTCCATCGAATTTCAAGAACTATTTTATATTATCGGATTTTGCAATAATTCATTTCCAAATGAAAAATACCAGAATATCAATCTGATTTATGTTAACAAAGAATGTTCAGAATCATGGCAGACCGCAAATCATTGCTTTTTGGTGTATAGTCTATTTATCAAACTGTGAACTCCAGTTACAGGCATAAATACATTAAATACCAGTTGGCACAGCTGTGACGCCATTTATTATTTATCCCTTACTGAATTAAACCAAGAGGTAATTTGTATTATCATAGTTCAAACCCTCTTTAGTTGCAGATTCAATTGCCTCCCATGTTTGTTGTTTATCAATGAGTTCATAGGCTGCCTGGGTTTGTGTCCAAGTTGATGATTTTCGGAGTTTTTGTCCAGAAAAGCTGAAGTTCTCTCGCAGAGAAAAACCAAACATGAAGATGAATGAATGAGCTCCTCCAAACCCAAGTTGATGCCTTACAAGGTGAAAAGGCACTGAGCTGGAAAGGCCTTTGAACCCAGCCTTAATCTTGATTTTTTTGCCAGTTGGCAAACAATTGTTTTTATTTAACTATTAAATACCACCAATGTGGAATTCACCCAAGATAAGAGCATTCCCTTAACTCGACCCCTTTAGGACTTTAAGAAAATTATCAAATTCACCTCACTACTTTAGCTTTTTACCAATTATTTAAAAAAGTTACCTTGTCCCTTTATTATTAAATGTCAAGCCTATAAGGGATAGAAAAGAATAGGCTAGCAACTTTATTTAATTTTTATGGCTATGCCAAAGGGGACATTATAGAGCTTGTGTGCATAGTTGAGTTGTAGGACACTTTGACACTATATGGATCTATCCACTATAGATTTTGACCTCTGGGTATTCTTTTGCCTATGCATACCCACGTTTCTAGAAAGTTGATGATTTTGAAAATCACTTTTAGAGGCCTAGTATAAACAAAGGAAAGATTGCCGGCATCCTTGATTATAGTCAATCCCCACAGTTGATGTACAAAGTTTGTGAATATGTCAAATAGGATGAAGAACTCTTTCCCTTTGATTTTCCTCTTGATTTCTCTCGATTTCCAGAATTGTTTCCTCTTTCATTCATTCAGCCTCTGCTTTGTGCATTCAAAACACTTCGTGATGTAAATCCACCTGAGCTTTTCCTACAAGCTTTCTCACTCAGAATAATACCAATCACCATCAAATTTAGGGTATTAGATCCAGAAATAGAATTACTCACAACCATTACCAAAACATTCCACCTTTCAGGCAAAGAACAAAATCAAGAGATCCCTAATTTCTTCATCAAAATTAACACTTACAAAAGATAATTGACTGGTAACTGTATTGAACTCATTTAAATGATGTGCAACAGGTCCCCCTTCTACCATCTTCATATTAAATAAACACTTCATGAGAAGTATCTTGTTTGAAGCAGAGGGCTTTTCATACAATTTTGCTAGGGTTTGCATCAACTCTTCTATCTTCTTAGCTTTCATTATATTAAATGCCACCGATTGCACCAAACATAAATGATTACTTCCAAATGCCTTTCGATCCGGAATTTCCCAATCCTCATCTTTCATAGCGGTTGGTTTTTTGGTTTTTCCTTGTAATGGCCACCATAAATTCTTCTGATAAAAATAGTCCTCTATTTGCATCTTCCATAATTGAAATTTCTGCTTATTAAACTTTTCAACTTTAAACTTACCCTCATCTGCCATCACTCCCACTCAATTGTGAGACCTACCTGCAAAGGATAGCGTAAAAAAAATGTCAACTGGCTCTAATACCACTTGATAGGATTAACCACGGACAAAACTAACAATTAAATGCAAATATAACCAATATCAGAAAATAATAAATCGTACAGAAGAGAAGACAAGACACAAAGATTTAACATGGTTCACTCAATCCCTGGGCTATGCCCACCAACAGTAAGTCCAATATTATTATTATCCAGTGATTACAATTTGCAATCTCTTACAGCTCAATACCACTGCAAGATGCTAAAATATCATCATACATTATGAAATCCCTAACCCTAAGCCATTTTATACAGGCTTTCTGCCGCTTACAAAATTAGGGCTAGAGTAAGCTCCCAAAAACCCCCACGGTAATAATCTGAGGGGAAACTATGCCAAATAAAGTGAGAAATTAATCTCTAAGCCTGCTTAGGCTCCACATCACAATAAGTTTGAATTATAAGAATGGAATTTTGTGTTTTGTATGACAATATTTGTTAGTTGCAAATCAATTGGTTTGGTGTGCTTGCTTTCTTACCTATATATTTTTTTAGTTGGATTGAATTTTGGAAGAATTCAAGGTAAGACCTTTTAATGGAAAGATAAGAAAGTCCCTAGTTCTAAAGAACTATAGTTTGACTTTCTATAAGAATAGAAATTAGGATCCCTTCACACCAAGGATTCAACTCAATCAGTTCCTCAATTAGATTCACTCTTGCATAGCAACCCCTTTAAAAACCAAAACATTATATGGTGATTTTGTTGCTACGAAGAAATCATTAATATAAATAATAAGTAGGAGATATTTTCCATAGCAAGTCAAATTGTGATATTGCTATCAGGACTCAACTGTGTTTTTTTTTAGGCAATTTCATTGACCCATGTGTCAAGAGTAGTGGTTCACAAGAATCCATCTCTCATGAGAATGAATGGAGCACTTAGAACTCATTGCATCTAGGCAATGTTCAAAGAAATGTTCCTCTCATAACTTTACTGTGAACATACTAGTTTCCCTTTATCATAAGAATTTTAAAATTGAACCACTGATTGTATTTTCTGTACACTATGGTATAAATTAAAACTACTTAAAAACATATTATCAATGGGTATCCTTTCGACTTATAAATTCAGTGGAAAATGCTTTTTCAAAATTTTCAAAGGACAAGCCTGAGCAACATAGTTACAAGTTGCAAGATATTCTTATCATCTTAGCATAAAACAGATACAATTGAATTTTAAAAACTTACATTTAGAATGTTTATTTACCTATGAAGTAGATTATGCTATGAAGTGGATTATGTAATGTAGAGTTCAAAAATTTAACTCTCAAACTTCCAAATATTGTGTTTTTCATGTGGCTCCAATAATTCATTTTCTAGGGTAAATTGGCTCATTTTTGCAGTTGAATTTACAGGATGAGGCATGCAGTGATGAGGACCGTTGTCGTCTGAAATGAATTACTCTTATCTTGTTCTTAGAAAAAAGTAAATAACAAATATAAAAGAAGTATGATTCACTGTGCTGTATATAGAGTCTAGACCATGTTTTACATGAGAACAAGAGAAGGTAGAAATTATTTGATAATAATTTGGCTCTAATATAAATGGGATTCGGGACTGTATTTACAAAAAAAAAAAAGTGTTTAAACAGTATCCTTATGTACGATTTAAGCATCATGGAGAGAGTATATATATATAATTGTATTTATAAAATTTCTAGTCCGATGTTTTCCTCTGAGATCTTGAAAGTGATAATTTCGAACCATTTCTAGCATAAAATGTAAATAAGTATTTGGAAGCAAGCATCATCCAATTATCAAGCCAATAAAATTATGCCAATTGAGTTCTAAAATTATTTATTCATCTATCAAGGCTAAAATATTCAGTAAAAATGAAGAGTCCAAATTATAGCCATCTGATTCTGGATTTGCTGCATTTGGGCAAGTTGTCAATTTCCCTGAAGAGTGTGATGCCATCTGAAAGTCCTATATAATGGCTGTTTATTATGAGCATATACTATGCATTTCAATGATTCTTATCACATCTGGTTGTACATTTGGTACTTAAAAAAAGTACTTCTAACTTGCAACAGCGTAAGTGTAGTGATATTATATTTTGTTAAAAAATTGTACAGATTCTCTGCATAAAAAAAATCACTTTTTAAAATCAGATGATATTAAAAAGTAGTAAAATCAAGGTGCTGTCTCTTCAAAACAAATAGTCTAAAGGTATAAAAACCAGTATCAACAGTATATCAGCAGCACACTAACAACAATTTAACATTAAAAACTTTAGAGAGCCCAACAGCAAACTATATGCTACATATGCTACTTCTAACTAAGTGCTGTAAGTAATTAAGCCACTAAATCTGGAAACATTGTTTATATATAGCAAATAGATTATTAGCTACTTCTAACATATTATTCTTAACAGCTAAAATACCAACCCTGTAGTTTAACTCCAGTATTCTAACAAAATTATAGCAAATTTTAGTGGAAGGCCCCCAAGGGCAAATAACAGTGAAATGACAAAAAGCTAATAAGCACTAAGCATCATCAGCAGATTCAGTGAAACGGCTAATTTAATTGAGCACATTAATCTTGTCCTATGTCAGAAACTTCTTTAGTTCCTTATAATTATCCTCATTCTCTGCATCCTTCCCCAAAACTTTCTTCTGCATTAGACGGAATTAAGTTGCACAGTTATACATCGTACGGAGACGGAGTCTACATCTTCCTTTCAAGATCACGTATATAAGTACATTTGTTATCTCCTATTAAGCAATAATATAGTTAATATACCATAATTTGTTTTGATTAATGAATTGACATGATATGCTATTGCTTCACGAGATTTTTTATTTTTCTGTTACAGTCATTTGTGCAACTACCAATTATTTAATCAAGCCGATAGGCTTCACTCCTTGGGAATCCTTGATCGGTTTGTCCGGATTTCCTGGTAGTCTTACGCCGATAAAAATAATTGCGGTGCCGGAAAAGAACTCTGTTGTTGTCCAATTTCAGGTGTTTACATGGTGAATGGTCATCGGAGCTGTGTAATGAAGCAAGACGAGATTGTGATAAGGCCAACAGTATAGTCCAACAAGCAGGCAAAGACGTTATTTGAAATGGGTTGGAAAACTTTGAAGTAGGTGTAGATGAACTGCCATGGAGCATGTAGATAAACTATTTAGAAAAGAAAGAAGAAAACTGTGCAAAGAGGCCGATAGGAAATCATTGAAGCTTTTAGAATTATTAATTCAAATCTCTGTCAAATTTTATGGTTTACAAATCTTTTATTGTTTAATAATAGTTCACCTTAAAACAAGCCGTCCGTTAAAACATTGAATCGAATTTCTACTCAAATCTGGTCAAGGAAACAAATAACATTTAAATTTATTCACAGATAGCCATACTGCAAAACCTACATTAGAACATCTGAAGAACAAAATTAAGAACTCAGCCAAATTTTATGACTTAAAACATTGCATCATAATTCTCATCAAATCTGTGCAGAGAAAGAGATAAAATGTTTAAATCTTTTAATTTATTGACAGGATACAAAAACTATCTAATAAACTAGAGATAAACATATTATAAAATGTACTCTGAACATTACAATAAAAAAAACGCTGGCTAATTTTAAGGTTTACAAAATCTGTAAAGTTTAATAAACTCATCTTAAAACACTGAATCAAAATTCTACTCAAATCTATGCAGAAAAAGATAGAAAATCTGGGAGAATCTCTAAAACTATAGTTTTCCGTATGTTGAAATTTAGCTTTATATTTGTTTGCTTTTGTATATTATGTTCTCAGATCAAGACTCGTGCACCATCACCTTTAAGCATTAGAGTGTAAAACAAAAGCCCTAAACCTAAAATCGCATGATCCGGAGGCACCAAGTCAAGGGCATGCAAATATGTGAATTCACAAGTGCAAATGATTTAACTTCCCAGAAAATATTGCCATCTTGGATAAAATGAAAATTTAGAAACATGTCTAATTGCCATCAATCTTTTCCAACGAATCGTCCATCTCATACTTTCATGCTACTTATGAACCTTTTTTTGTGGGGTTAAGAAGTAAAAAATTATATGATTTTTTTTTCATTATTAGTCGGTATTTAGTAGTAATAGTGAATTTTTTAGAATTGAATCTATTATCATTCTCTCTCATTCTACCCTAATACTCCATTTTAAAACTCAACACATCGATAGATTCAAATAGAAGGAGATTATAATATGAAGATTATTAAAACAAAACACCATCCACTACTAATGTTGCTTAAGAGACCATCTATTAAGTATGTTCTTCAAATAAATGTAAACCCCTCATAATGATAATTTATGTTTTAAACCATCGATGTACTTCATAATTAAAATTTACATTATAAACCATCGATGTACTCTTAACAAAAGTAGTTTCAATCCAAAAAAATATGGTTGCTTATCTATAAAATACTTCCATTATTCGTTTGTCATATCTTCTCTAACTTATTCAATTCAAATTAGAATATGCGGCTGCATGTAAAGACGATACTATTTCATCTTTAGAGATACAATTCTGGGCATTATAATTTATGTAGCATTTGTCATTTTCCATTACAATGAAAATTCCACTCATCAGAAGCCATTGCAATGGTTCACTGCAGTTTTTCTTACATTGTACACACTTTATTAGTAGGTTAACTTCTTGTTGATGTAGTGGGTATCTACACATTTGGGAAGAAAGCTAGATCTTTCACATTGCTTGCATAGATACAATTGTTTAAGGGCACAAACAATGCAACTTTGATGGTAAATTTGGTCTTGCTGATTATAAGTTGTCGATCCAATTCCTGCCAAGCATGCACTACAATTGGTAGAAGACAGATCTCTTGAGCACTCTACAAAAGCATCCACCTTTTCCAAGGAAGGATTCAAATAATTAGTCGATCCAACAACAAATCCTTTACTACCATTTTGTCACACCTCTACAGATACGTGTTGGACTAGCCCTAAATCAACAGCTAAATTTTTGTACAATGCATGCTTAAAGCATCAAAATGGACATATTATTGTTTGACTCCAATATTTAATGCCTCTTAATATTTTGATTTTCAATTAATAAATACAATGACAGGTTCTATATCTGGATAACCCTTATAAATTTTGGAAAGGTTGGCAATCTCATACTGAAGCTTTAAAATAGTATTCAATTCACCCTATGGCTGCTTCAACACCATTATGGATTGATAACGTAAAATTTTATTATTCTGAAGCAAAAATTTTCAATCAATGGTTTATTGAAATTCGAAAGATCACTTCAACCACCGATACACTTACATTGTATTCTCCAACTATTAACTTAGTGATTCTAGCCATTTTTTTATTATTAAAATTTTAGAGAAAACAATATGGAATTAGATGAACATTTTAAATTTGATCTTCAACAACATCAGAAGTTTTATGTCATCGTAGAAAAGGAGAGGGAGGGAGAAAGTTTTCTCGATGGAAAAGGTGAGGATGTCAACACAAAGCAATTTGTTGCTTTTAACTTGTGACAAATTGATTGTTTGATAGATATTTTGTTTTTTTTATCATGGAGGCTTCACTCCTTGGAAAACAATGGCCGGTTTGTTTGGATTTTCTAATGGTCTTATGCCGGCAAAGATGGACTGGAAAATTTGCTATTGTGGTTAGCAAGGTGAGGTCTTTCAATCACTTAATATTTGGATATAGGTGATTCATCCAATGCAATCTACAACTCTTCCCCCTCTGCATCAAACTTGAATAAAACATATGATTCTTGCAAGCTTAAAGCCTACTTCACATAACAAAAAAAAGAAGTTCTTATAATAGCACAAGTACCAAAGAATGTCAATATAAGATCAATGCTACTAGAGCCAATTCAGATTCATCCAAGAGTAAAGGGTTCTATCGATGATTAAATTCGAACTACTGTAAAAGAAGGATAAACGATTTCTTTATTCAATTGGTCAGGCTTTCCTTTGCATAAATGTAGAAGTTTCTATTTTTATAGAGGAAACTTGCAACTCTCAGAAATATCACTTCAAAAATTATTGTGATAGAGATTGGTATATTTAATTTTCATATTAAAAAATGTTAATTTGTTCTCCTCTTTTCAATAACAGATCTTAAAATTTAAAATTTAATATGTAGTAAACAATTAAATTTTGAAAAAATTAGTTTTGCATTTCCATCTTTATTTCTGAAATTTCTAAAAAGATAAGAAAATCTACTACTTGTATCAAATTAACATACCCTTCTCTAAATATATATACCAAAATGCTTCTATCTCCAATATCAATTTTTCTTGCTGAAAAATAGTCTAAATTCTTATAAATGCTCTAATATCTATAAAATCTTAGTTCACCTACTCATATATAAATGAAACATCATGTTTGACCATGTCTATGCACTGGAATTTTGGAACACGCAGAAAAATATGAGGAAGGAAGAAATTATGCCTGACACATTGCAAAAATGAAATGATGGGCTTAATGCATAATTGGGATTTATTAATCAGCATCATAATTAAACACAACAACAAAAATGTCATATCAATAATATTGTACAAGCTAAGCTTGAAGCTCAAGAATATTCTTAATGCTCACATTGAAACAACCTCTAGATAATTAACGCTATGAGATATACAAAGATGTCTTATGACATTGACCAGTTGAAGAGACTCAATTTGATTAAGGGTGCGTCAAACTATTCACTCAATCGATTCTATTTAAGTGTGTTTCTTCCAATTCTTACTATTTAATTTCATGAAAATACATCTGAACTATATATGATAACACTATCAACAAATTATGCATCCATAAGTACATCTTTTGGTTTTGTTAAGGCAAGTATATTTTGGAATACAAATGCATCAATATTATATATCATTTTTAAAACATATTATATAGCAAAAATTATATTTCTTAGTTCATATTTTAAATTAGTTAACTATTTTTTTTTAATGATTTTGAGACTCCACATCCAATGCATTTAAACTTTAAAATTTTGGATTTTTAGCACATGATCTATTCTAATAGAATTCATTATTTCCTAAAAACCTCACAATAAGATTGATGTTTATGATTTGATTCATAGTTGCCCACTTGTATTTGTTGTCTTTCTATCACATTCAATTTATCTAAATGCATATCCAATTTCTCTTTCTCTCTCTCTCTCTCTCTCTCTCTCTCTCTCTCTCTCTCTCTCTCTCTCTCTCTCTCTCTCTCCATTCTTCTCATTATATGTTCATCCTAAAATGTCCCATCTAAATTTTATCTTATTTCTACTTCAATCTTTTCTAGCATCAATTATTCATCTTTCTTATTTGGTACATTTTTCACTATCATTTTATTTTCACCAATTCCATTATCCATGTCTTTATGTATCAACCATTTGTTCACATCACTATTTCATACATTTTTAAGCATATACTCTTTGATTTTATCTAGCATATACTCTTTGTTCCTCTCTTCTTCTTCTTCTTCTTCTTTTTTTTAGACTGCAGGAATCAGTGCAACATGGCCCCCCTATAAACTGCAGTGCGCCTGGTAAACTTTTTAACGTGACCAGTAGCGCTGGCGCGACACGCCCACCGGTACCACGAGGACGGGAGAGACTAGAACCCGTGACCAACCCCCTGCAACAGGGAAGATTTAGCCAACCGAGCTAGGGCCCCCGCCCTTCTTTGTTCCTCTCTTCATTATTCTTTATTCTCAAGAATTATTACTTCCTTGTTTTCTAATTTTTTAATTTGTTCATTTAGTGCCTCAAATAATTGAAGTCTATTCTTTTCAATATTCCATTTGTCTCTCAAAAAATTTCCTTTCTCAAGTCATCCTGCAAATTAATCATAGAATTCAATTATTTAGTTTGATCGAACTATGAATAAATTTTTTAATATATCTCATAGAGACACATTTTTATTTGGTTTGATTATGTATTAATTTTTCATTATGTTTTAATTTGGTTGTGTAACAATTTTTAGTATAGAAATTTCAGATTATTGTTTTTGATCTATTATCAAATGACAATATTTTTTATGAAAATTAATTTTATCAATATATATAAAATAAATTTACATTTACATTTTAAATCATAATAGATACAATCCATTTTAATAAATAAATCAAATATTACAAAATTTCACCATTTTGAACTCTAACAATGGATGTCATTCTAATCATTTTTAAGAATAGTGAGTCAATTTATAGTAAATAAACATTATTGGAAATTCTATTTAGCATTCCAAAAGGTATTGACTATGCCTACAAATTGATACAAACTCGACATTCCTCATTTTGATCATTGGTCACCATAAAGGATATCATATATGATAAGTGAGCATGGAAAAGTGAGGAAAAGAGTGGTAGAAAGGGATGTGAAGTAGACAACTATAGTTATTGGTGAAGAACAAAACATGAGAGAGAGAGAGAGAGAGAGAGAGAGAGAGAGAGAGAGAGAGAGAGGTAGTGAAAGAGTCATGTTAATACTAAGGGTTTAGGAGATGTAGAAAGGTGAGGAAAAGAGTGGTAGAAAGGGATGCAAAGTAGATAGCTATAGTTATTGGTGAAGAACAAAAGATGAGATAGAGAGAGGTAGTGAAAGAGTGATGTTAGTAGTAAGGGTTTAGGAGATGTAGAAAGGGAGGAGAAGTAGATAGTTCTAAATATTGGGAGAGAACAAAGCATGTGATAGAGAGGTAGTCAGAGAATGATGCTAGGAGAAAGTATTTAATGTTGATTCTCTTCACAAAAGTAATAAAAATGACCCCACTATTTATTTTTCACTATTTTTTTTGATATTGAACCTTAATTCTATGCTCTTCAAATCATTACTAAACATTGATGAATAGAGAGGGGTGGAGGGGGTAGGGAAGAAAAATGTTATGACCAAACCTTCCACATCAACAAAATAATAACATCACTGAATATATATAAATCTATCGGTGTACCCCTTGCACCCTTCAAAGGTGCAAGTACTAGTAAAATAAATACTTAAAAAATAAATTAATTGTGGGAATTTAAATAAACTAAACACAATATTTTGTTTATAATAATAGTATTATCGATGCATGTTAATGAAAAGTGAACACACTTAATGGATATATCCCAACATATAGAGCTTACCTCCAAACAAAGATAATTAACTAGTAATTGTTTGTTCCTTTAAACGTTGTAAATGCCTGTCACTCATTATCCTATAATTGGTTTCTTGTTTTCTTGTCTTGGACAATGTCTTATAAATATTATTATTCAGCCATAACTCACTAAGATCAATGGAATGTGCCTTTTGTGTATTGTTGTTCCCTATAGCGATGCAATTTATTAGTTTATATATTATATTTTAAACATTTATGGATAGACACATGGTATTGTGCCTTTTTACTAGCTTAGTGGAAAGTAAACTCGCCACTTTTTGTGAATTTTGGAAAGTTGACTTGGCGCCATTATTTTTTCATTGGAGTTGATTATTTAGTCTTCAACACTAGTCATGTTGGCAATTTCTTCCCTCTTTGCTATATGTACATGACATTCATGACTTAATTGATTCATCCAATCGTGTGCTTTCTTTTGCCTTACATTTTTCATTTTTCATCTTATTAGTAGGAACATGTACTTGGCATTCTTGCAATGATCTTGGTAAAACTTATATGGTTTCAGAGAGGATCTATATTCTATGCTAGTTCGATTTTGTTTCTGAGTGAGAATAGTTAATATTTTGTCATTTATATTTTGATGTATTGGCAAAGGCTATGTATTTATTTAAGTACTTCGGGATTTTTGCAAGTTTCATTCCATTTTTACTTGCATTTTTTGTTTTGTCAAACTTCTCATAGTTTCTTCTTTAACAAAAATGGATTTATAAGTTCAAACCTTTTAGTTGAACCTCATACAGGAGTTCAAGGCATCGCCAATTCAAAGTTCAAAATTCACAAAAAAAAATAGAGCATATTCATTTGTCCTTTTGATTGGCATTTCCTTTACTAAGTCATTGTTCTATTATTGAAAATGATTTCTATTTTAGTCTTTATGTTTGGCAAAGTATTTTTGAACCTTGATCGAAGTTCAAAAGTTCAAAGGTTAAACAATTCAAGGTTCATTTAGTTTGAGTACCTAGCCTTTGGTAAATGTAAGTTTGAAAGGTGTGAAACAAGTTGGCAAATATTAAACTTAACCTTTTATTCTTATTGTTTGGTTCAATGCGCACGAGAATATAAAAGCAAAGTGATTAATGAAGGAGAATGAATGAAAAGAAGAATATTTTGGGTAGAGTTCAAAAGTTTTAACGGTTCAACGTTCATTCTCTAACAATCAAATCTTACATATATATATATATATATATTAATCTGAAAATGCATCCAAAAAAATGTTGTGGGTTACTTAAATCTGAGGACAACTAGTGTTAAATATTCTAAGAATAATCTTAGACCATAAAAGATCATAATATAATATGTTATTCTAATATTTTCTTTACGAAGCAATATGGTTGGCAAGGGTAATTTATAGAGGAAGTGCCATGATTCTGTAAGTTGTTAAAAAATGGTTAAAAACTCATCCTTTATTTTAATTATCATATTTGCTTGCAAATTTTCTTGGCCACAAGATGCACAGTTAACCCATCGTAAATTTAATCAAAAGTAGTTGAAGGAAATTTTTAAAAAAATCTTGTTCATCTATGCATACTAATTTAAAATATTTTAAAGATCTTTTAACTCAGTTTGTGAACAGCAACTTTTCATAGGAATATGAAAGGGATATTTCATTCCTCTTTATCAAAAAGCAGTTACGAAAAAATTGACTCTCAACACAAAAAAGAGAGGAGGATATACTATATATATATATATATATATATATATATATATATATATGAGGAAAATAAAAGAATAAGGGGTTAATAATTCTTTTTTTGTAAAGGGAAAGAGTAATGCTTTTCTCAATCACTATTTGTTGTACATAGGGATGAGTTTGTGAGCTCAGTTTTGTATTGAGATTTATAACAAAAGTTTTAATAAATTTGTGCGTTTAGTTGTGTCTTCTTTAGATTGCAAATTATGTTACATCAAACAATATGGAATATTGTTTATGAAGCTGTGAGGTCAAAATAATTAATTTATTGTAAAGATTTATCACATCCTTTTTGGTTTCTCATCCATGGGTAAGAAAAGGTCATTGTTGTATCACCTTCTCTCACTCATTTAATTTTGGATATAACCTTCCACATCAATTTCATGGCTATGGGTAGATGGGAGTCTGCCTTCTCTAGCTTCTAGTTGAAGGCATAGTTGTTTCTCTATTCATTGCATAACTTTCAAAGGTAGGTGCACTTTGTAAAATAAGTAGAGAGCACATGTAAATACTATTGTAGTTGACTTAACTATGGGTAGATGGCAGTCTTTATGTCAGCCAAAGTATGTAGTTTTGAACCTCTTGATGGGAGTTCAAAAGTTCAATGGTTGAACAGTTTGAGGTTTATTGATTTTGAGTCCCAAGACTTTGCTAAATGTAAGTTTGAAAGGTGTGAAGAAGGTTGGCAAATATGAGCTTGAACATTTTGTACTTCCTGTTTGGTTTAAGATGTGTGGTGCAATACGGTGGTTGTCTTTATGTGTGGTTCTTTGTCATATGCAGTATTGATTTCTTCAATCATTAGTGCTGGTCATTTTCTAAATTGTTTTGTTATTTGGACCTCCTCACTTAAGATTGAAAAATTGTGAGAATAAAAAGTATTGAAGATAATTGGACCATCATTATCATCAACTTGTAATTCCTCTTTAAGATGAGATATTCTCTTCTCATTTATTTTTAATGAACGTGTTCTATCTTCAAGCTCTATCAACTTGTATAATCTAGTACAAAGGCTCTTTGATATAAGTATAGATTTGTAATCTTCTTCCACTTTGATATTTATTTTTACAGCCTAAGTAATACTTTGTTTGAAGGCATCCAAGAATGAATGGAGTATCTCATCATCTTCAACCAGTATTTCTTGGATGGTTGGTGGATGCCTTCTTTTCTTATTTTGATTTCTTTGCCTTGAAATATCTTTATGAGATCTTTTAAATTTACACAGTCACCTTCAATCTTGGGAAGGTTCCATTAGATAGATGAAATGAGAAAAGCTATGTTTTCTTTGTCCTCACCAACACAGTCACCAAAAATCTATTGTTTAATAGATCTATCTCTCTTAAAAGAATCTTTAAAACCTACTCGCAATGCCCAAATTGTGAGTGCTCTCTTCTTATTTTAAATGGTGCAATTACCTTCTATAAGTTATGCAATGAATAGTAATATAGTGTGTGTTTAACTAGAAGGCAGAGAGGGCAGACTACCATCTACCTATAGCCATGAAATCGATGTGAAACACTAACTCTAGAATTAAATGAATGCAAGAAAGTGACACAAAGATAACCTCACATACCCATGAATGAGAAACAAGAAAAGGATGAGAATCAAATCTTAATAATAGATTAATTATTTTGAATTCACACTTTCAAAAATAACAATCCTCACTATTTGGTATAACAAATATTTCATTGAAAATAATTTCAGAGATAGGGATGTTGGAATCTAAAGAAGACGCAAATAAACACAAAAAATTATTGACACTTCTTTATTTCTCAATAGGAAACTCAACTCACAAACTCATCTCCATGTATACAAAATAGTGACTAACAATAAAACTATTGCCCTCTTAGTTTAAAGCAATAAAATTATTAACCCTTTTTAAAATCTTTTCCTTGCATATCTAGTCACTTTCCTTTTTGTTTGTGGATGGAAAAACCCTCACATTTTCATGGAAAATTGTTGCTTTCTTACTGACTTAAAACATATTTAAAATGTTTTATATTAGTGTAAATAAATAAATGATTTAAAAAAAAAAATTCTCTTATAACCACTTTTGATTAAATTCACTATGGGTTAACTGAGCACATGGGGCCATGAAAATTTGTGAGTAGTTATGATAAGTAAAACAAAAGATGACTTTCAATAATTCTTGAATAGTTCACTATTTGAGGTACTTCCTTTGTAAATTAGTAGTGTTACAAGACTTTGTGAGTCTTGAGCCGACCATGAAAATTTGTGAGTAGTTAAGATAATCAAAAGATGATTTTCAACAATTTTTGAATAGCTCACAATTTGGGTACTTCCTTCATAAAACAACAATGTTACAAGACTTTGTGAGTTATGAGCCATGTTAGGGCTCCAAAGTTTTTTGGCCTTGCGTGAATCCATTGACTCATTGGGAAAGATAGGCCCCGCTATAGAAAATAGATGTATGCTCATATAGTGACTGCAAACTCAAAAATATCATATAGGTCCAATGATGATTCACTATATATAAGAAGTCCCTATGTGTAAGCTTGAAAAGTTATTTTTCATCATATGTCTATATGGCTTTTTGAAAACAACCAAACATGCCTCACAATGTGCTTCAGATAAATAAGACCAATCAAATTTTGTGCCTTGGTTTATTTTGGTAAAAAAAAATTCATCATTATTGCAATTACCTTTGTCAATCATAAATCCATCACTCAATGAAGAAATCGATTATTTTTCTTCAATAATAAATTCAGCCTTCATGTCTTCTTTGAGCACCAATTCACCACCTTCATCTTTATTAGTTGTGATGCAGGAGCATCTTAGGGTAGTTAACAATCTTGCATGTTGGAGTGGTTTTGATCTTGGAGTTGGAGAACTCAATCGAAGAAGAGGTGATGCTAAGTTGTTATTGGGTAGTTCCTAGATGCATTATTGGCCAAGGAGTTTGGTCATTGAAGGAGCTTGGCATACATTATGTAGCTTGACTGATTTTGCATTGCTCAACTTATATTACATTGCTTGGCATGTATTGTTGCTCGACAATGCTTGGAGTTTTGCTGATGCTCGGTAGTGTAGTTTGTCGAATGGTGTTTTGCGGATTGGATCGGTCAGCTTAGTTCATTTAATGCATGTGATCATAACGTGGATCGACCTGGAGATGTGTGTGGTCTTTTCTGGGGCCTTGGATCTTTATCCTAACTGCATTTAATAGGTGTTCTAAGCCGACAAAAGCATTTTGTATTTAATTTATGTTGTAGGCTAACTTGTGGCTCAAATATGTATTTAATGTAAGGGTTTATTTAATTTGTAACTTGCTAGGCCGACTTGTGGCTTAGTTGGGTATAAATAGAGGGTCTTGTGGAGTCTTGAATCATTATTCAATCCAGTCTAGAGTAGCAGAGAGGAGTGAATTGTAGCAGAGCTAGTAGTTGTAGCTTGGGAAACAAGGAGATTGGTTGTTGGCCTACGAGCCCAAGTTTAGATCTCACTAGATGTTTCTACCAAACTACTATTGTGCTACATATCTGGACTAGCTAGGGTTTGGATTGGATCCTGAGGGATCTCGTAGAAATATTACTTGCTTTGTATTTGGTCATAACCAGGAAGGCCTTATAGCTCGACACTTTGCATGTAATCAATTGATTTATGAATAAAGAGTTGAGTTTGGTATATCATATCTTGTATCTTGTGTTGTGTTTCTGTTGTATGGTTAACTATTGGGGGTTAAGACATCTCCTTTGGGGATTCTCTTGCCTTGTGATAGGCCAACATTGGGGCAAATAATAATAAACAATTAATGATTTATAATGAAGTTCAACTGGTCTATACGTGTCAATCCAAGAGTGTAATCTTATGAAAGGTGTTTGAGCAATATGCTATCAAGGGATGATAGTTGTGAGATGAGGGTTTATGAGTGCATCTACAACACACAAAATTGAATTTATGAAAAGCCAAGTAAATCCCAGCAACAGGAATTGTCACTTCCTAGCGACAAGAACATCAGAAATGTAAATAAAAAAACTAATCTGCAATAAAGATGACTATGATTCACAATAGATCATTAATTAATTCAAATTCATTTGAAACATTATTATGCAATAAAACATAGGTATTGAATGTATAAACTAATATAATATAATTAAAACACATACCATGTAGTTCTAAACTAATCAAAATACAAATGAAAACAAACTTAAACACACTCCATAAAATAAAGAATCACTAGGTGACTTCAGAGTGGGCTTGCCTCCTTAGCTTCCTGGTCATGAAGAGACAAATTGCTTTTACGACTTCTTAACCATGCACATGAAAATGGGACTTATGATTTAAAATAATAACATATCTTTGTACACTACTGTGTGATTTTCAAAACTATACGTGTGTATATATATCCTGACTACTATTGTTGCTTATATAGAAGCATTTTTAGAAATGTTATAACTACTTTGTTATGAACTCTATAAAAAGAGTGGCTATTACATAACAGAGTTATAACAAAATCTATGGCTTGCAAAGAATAGCCAATTTTTTGTCATCGTTCAAACAAAATACTATTTCCTTCATTCGCATTTGTTGAACCACGGTTTTGAGATGGTTTTATTATAGGCAATAATAGTGGTTTGTTATGGGCCAAGCTTACTTCCATATGCTGCCACGTGATTTGCTGCAGGTACAGGTAGAATATGTGGCTTAGAATAGACATATATCCCATGCCAAGAATAGGTAATGCTTTGCAGCAACAATGTCGTCTTCAGCTAAAATGATTTGCAACAATATAGATTTGAAACAGTTTGTTATGGATGAGTGATTTTGATTTCCACATCAGACTTGCACTGTTAGCAACAATATGGAACAATATTTGATCAGATTTGTTTCACTAATCACTCATACGCTATCCTCCTTGATGTCTTCTTGTTGTTGAAAACCTTTTAGCACAAATATGTGGTGGAGAGAATCATGGTTTGTTTCCAGTTGATAAATATAGATCACAGGTTTTCTAACATGCATCCATGTAAGTGCCCTTGCTATCATATCCACATATTATGATATTTGTAGCAGATGTGTCTATATTGAATTCGATCGAGCTTTGTATTGGTGAAAGAGCTTTAGGAAGATGCATAGCAGGCAATAAGAGGAACCATAGGCGACAGGAAGATTTGTGCCCCAAATCAATATGCTACGATAATAAAGATTAGTAAAACATAATCAATAATGATTTTTTTCATATTTTAATCCCAAAACAGTATTAGATATTATGTATTTATATTAAATCATATGCAACGTAACATAGGAAAATGGGATGAAATATAATGGAAATGGAATAAGGAAGTGAATAGGTAAGTGCATAAAATGGATTAAGTTAGGGCATTAAATAGGCTATAATTAGCTCTCATCACCTTGCACTATGTCAAGTTGAAAAGTCACTAATGATTTCTTTCATAAGCACACAATCAGTAGCTGAAGCCTTTGAGTATCATTTTGAAATGCACAATGTCATAAATATAATCACTAGACACTTGCTCACAGTAGTATGAATAGTCAAATTTATCTTTTGTATGGTTTTCTTCTCTTTGAAAAATAATTTTAAAATAATTATGCCAAAACTAATTTTGTAAATATATTTTCTTAGCTCAACTTTGTTAAGAAAAGAATACAAGTTTTCATTAACAGATTAAAAATCATATAATTAAAAACAAGGATTGTCTCTAACCATTGTTTTTCTAGAGAATTTTGTTGGCATGTTCAGTGCATTGTGTTCACCACATCTAATTTTATTTCCAAGTGCTTATGATTCTTCCTCTATTTCTATTGTTGCTATGACATTTTATTTACATGTGGTATTAATTGTGTTTTCATCTCTAAACACAAAGGAAGTATTACAAATAAAAATCTCTTCCTGAGCTTGGTCAATTTTGTTTTGCTAGTTGTGACATATAGGCATTTCATTCTAAAAGAATGGGGTCAAATCTAAACAAAAAAACCCTTTCCTTTGCACAAAGAATATCTTCAGCTATGGTGTATGAATGCTAAAAATACAAATTTTATACACTTTCACCAAGCTTATTGTGACCATTATCTTGGGAATGCATGTCCTCTTCTTGTAAAATCTTATCATTTTGTTCTTGGATTGTATATCCTTCCCCTAAGGGAAACTTTGTAATTATTGTCTCCCTGAGCATCCCCATCCTCTAAACCTTCATCTTGGATTAGATCTCATTCTCGTAAAGGAAGCTTTGTAATTATTGTCTCCTTGATCATTTTCCTAATTTGTTTCACCATAAAGTTTTTTTAAAAATCCCTCTTCCATTTGACATTCATCTGCCCCTATTGTGTCCTCTTCTTATACTTCCGCGTTCCTACTTTCTCTTCAATCTTTCTTCTTATTTTAATGCCAATTGGTAGCATTTTTGGATTGTATTAGTAGTATAGAGACTTATCTCACCTTGGATGTTTATTCTTAGGACTTGGATATATCTGGACAACTTCACACTCTCTTGTTCCACAATCTTCCACTTCATGGAAAGTTTCTAAAGTTCTTCTATATAACATGAGGCATCCCATCTCATTGCATCTCAAACTTTATCTCCTCCTATGAAATTGTACTTCATAACCTTCTAGTATATTAGCCTCCTTGATGAAGGCTACCATTCACTTCCATGTAGAAATTAGATTCTTCTTTTGCTTCACTCCTTCATCTTGAGTGAAATTCACCAAGTCAAGGTTAGCCCTTTCAGTCTAGACTTTTCTATCTCCACCCTTTGATTTTTCACATGAAGAGGCATCTAGTAACATGTCAAAACCAAAGGCTTTCCCTTTGATTCAACCCATCAATTAGAAATGCAATTTCTCCAATTTGTTGTATGTAGCGACATCTAGATGTCTACCTAGGACATTAGATTTCCATTTGATTCCTACAACTCCACCACAAAAGATTTTGGAATCCTATAATACATTGGCCAAACTTGCATTCCCCTCAATATTAACAAATTCCCATAGTGGAAGCACAAGTTATGGACATTTGTTTTCCAAACCCTGATTTCAAGGGTTTGCTAGACCAGTGAATGAAAAGTTCAATATCTTTTGATTCATGTCACTTTAGATGCTCAAAATAACAGGATAATACTTAAAGAGTGTCTGATCTAACTCAATCATTCAGAATATTATTATTTAAACAATTTTTATTTGATTTCAAACCTCTAATGTTTGTAAAATCAATTCTACTCCCAATAGGAGGTTATTTTACACATATATATTAATCTTCACTGTTCCCTAACTACTTTTCAAAAGTTGGAAACCCTTAGAGAAGTCTGTAAAACTTGACAAGAAAAGTTGTCAAAATGCGATTTCTACATTTTTTACAACATTGACAACTTTATGCTCAAAGTTGTGTTCTCTAAGAAACTTTTTAGACATGATACATATAGAAATCATTATAAACTCTTAGAAAACATCTAAAAAGACTTAGAACTCCTAACAAACATGTTTACTATCCCTTGGCCTATATGCCCATGGTGGTTTATAATGACACCATTTCATGACATTGGGTTACAAATTAGGGGAATTTTTTATTACAAACATGAAATGAACATCCTAACTCTCCCTTACTCTTACTAGTCTATCCTTCATGAATTCTTGGTTCATTTTGTGACTAGAAGTGCCCTTGCACCAAAATTCCATTATGAATTTGAGGTGTGTATATGATGTATGTGAAGATGCAAGATTATGGATTTGAAATCAGAGATGTGTAAGTGAATCTAATGTTTTGCTTCAAAGAAATTGTATTGGCATAGTTGATGCATTGTTGTCTATGATGAATTTTTTTTCACCATGAGTTATTACCCTTATTGTAATTAGATTTTTGTCCAAGCTAAGGTTGGTTCCCTTGTTTTATTAAAGTAGTAAGCTCTAGGTGTGTGCCTAAATGCATGCACATTCCCCATTGTACCTATAACAAGGTTTTATCTAGTATAATATATTGTCACTTTGATCCCCACTAGGGTTTTTCTCATAACTGGGTTTTCATTGAGAAAAAAATATTGGTGTTATGTGTTATGTTGTTATTTTTTGTACATTGTATTTAAGGTTTCATATATAACTAGTTGTGAATGATTAAATGTTTTGGTTTCTCACAACTTATTCACTCCCCCACTGCCTCCTCTCTCTTAGTTGTATATGGTGCATTGTTATTCCTAACACAACTTCCCCACCTTATCAAAATGACATCGTCATACACAATCAAGAAATCAAAAGAGGGATGAATTACAAAGTAACTCAAAATCAACTCTACAAGCTCAAAGATCATGCCCTACGTGACAATCCTTTTTTTGCACATTGAAGAGGAAGTTGAAAATCAAGTTGCTCCCCAATCAATTGATTAAAAAGGTTCAAATAAAGAAGGAACTCTAGAAAATATTGAAGGATTCAACACCAACACTTTTCGATTTCAAGGGAGTATAGGAGGATGGATGCAATTGTAGAGAGTGTGACTTCGCACAATCTTATCAGCAATACCTGAATCCTATAACATAATTTACCTATGTTCTCATGTGATACTATAAGGATAAAGTTGGCTAATGGAAAAAGTGCATATTGTAACACCCAAACTCTTCCCCTCAAATTAAAACTTGGAGAATACTTCTGCACTTCTCAATCCCATATTTTGGAACTTGGCAACATCAATCTTGTATCAGGTCTTCCTTGGATGAAGCACATTGGACCATTCAAGAAAGACATGGACCATTAAGTCATCACATTCAAAAAAGGGAAACATAAATACACCTTATATGGACTCCAAGTAACCATAGCTCCTATGAAGGCATAGTGATAGAAAACTAGAACTAGACTAAGAATAGAAGTAAAGCCAAAAGGTGATGGGACATATAGAATTTGCATTACATTTAGGAAGAAATCCATATGATTCAAAACATCAAATGCTTATCTGAAAGCATTTTTTGAGCAGATATTGTAAATAAGGCAAGGAAATAAAAAACATACCTTGTCATATTACACATAATAGTTAGGATCTTCTTTACAAACATCATCCATTGCATTACTCACCTTGTTGTACCTACACATGCATAAACATCCTTATATGTATTAGTACTCATGTATCTACATACATATATTCATATCAACACACATGGACATGCCTACATACATACATCACTACATATACATAGGTTCATGCACATGCACATATGCATATATCTACATACATGTATTACACTCACATACATATATCCATGCACATACATATGATTGCATCTTAATGTATATATTTGATACACATGATGGTATCCATATGGTACCCTTTTTATATGTATATATTGATACAAGTTATAATGATCGATGCTTTGATCATTATAACTAGTATGGATACATCCATACTACAACAATGCATGATGCTCAAGTATCATATTTTGATGTACTATGAAATCCATAATTAGGGGTCATTGTCAATATATGAATTGAGTAAATGATGATAAGTGTGATTATTCATTGTAATCACTAATGATTATTAGAAAAATATACATTATTCAACCTTGATGACTATCAACAATTGATCATTTGTTATCACTTGTGATTATGTGATGATCATGCCTCGATAATGGTCAATACTTATTACATTATGTTTACTATATCATTTGTGGTGTTAACTAATAACATCAATCGATTTGAATCTACAACATGTCTCTCTAGACATGTAGATATATTCCATGCCATGAGGTCAAGGAAGTGTAATTGGTTGATTATATATTTCATTTCTCCTTTTGTAGATTTATCACTTAGACTGAGTGGGCACAGTTGTTGACAAGTCCATTGAATACAACTTGGACAAAAAAAAAAAAAATTTTTTATTAGTAAGAGAAGAAATTAACAAAAGTAGTCATTGATATAGGAGTTCCAATGTTGTTGGTGCTTAATACATTTCAATCAAGACTCACAACATAAACATGAAACTCTTACTGCTCTAGTAAATGGACCATACATCCATAAAAAAATTTATTCCCCACAATCTAAATATGTTGAGGCCTAAGCCATGGAACTCTTATTGCTCTAGTAAATGATTTGGATACATTCGTAAAAAGGCTATACCCCATAACCTAAATATATATAGAGACTTAAGCCACTAAAGGTTTTACTGCTCTACCTTAGAATCTCATTTGTGGGATTATTTTTCCAAAAGAGTTGAAACTAATATAACAAAGCATAATTTATACTATTGAAGTTGATAATTTGTAGTTGTTATTTTACATATGGAATTCAAATCTTTACATCCGTTGTGATCTCTATTTTTTGTAAATTGTATTTAGAACTTCTCTTATCATCATGACAAAGTTTCATGTTTCTCTTGTGAGTACTTAAATGTACAAATGCTCCAACAAAATTATAATTTCTAGATCAATAACTACTTTTCTAAACTTCCTCCTTTATTAGTAATATCAAATATAATATATGTTGTATAAATTGTATTCAATGTATTTGCATGAATATATCAATTTTTTTTGTTTTTCGATAAATTATATTTATTATTGTACACCTACTATAAAACTAGATTGAAAAATAGAAAATATGTTATTTCCACTCTTAGATTCACACAAAATGTTCTATAAATATAAACACTATTTCACTAAAAACTACAACTTTAAATGAATTCCAACGCTTCCTATATATAGTAAAAAATTGTTGATTTTTTTTGTCTTCCTAATGGATCCTCTTAAACAAAGCAAGCGAATACTAAAAGTTTCCTGTTTTTCTCAATTCTTAACTAAAATGTAAATTTCCTCCTTACTAATATCAAAATATATTGCTTATTTTTTAATCAAGCAAAAACAAGTTTTGAAGGGAACCAAAACCCTTTATATAATCATATTACATGACATTAATAGCCCCTAACATGAAATAGAACAAAACACAAAATGATTGACAAGGTCTGACTCAACCTACCACCATAAAACAAAGAAACGTTGGACAAAGGCCAACACAACAACTTACAAATAACCAACAAATAAATAAAAATCAAAGAACTCGACAACTAGCCCAAAGACTTTAATATCCCAATGATCTCTTCTTCCAACTTTCTCATCCTCTAAGTTGCATCTTTGAGATCCAAAATTTCCTTCGAAATGATATTTGTGTTCTTCTTTACACTAGCTCTTGTTCTCAGTCCCCTTATGTTCCTAGTCTACATTCATAATGGCCCTGGTCTATAGAGATTCCTCCAATTTAGTCACCATTGTCATGTTATCTGCATAATTTTTAAGAACCTTATGAGAGTCATTCAAAATCCTTTGACAATGGAACTTTCCCTCATAATTATTTGGTTTTCCATCTACTTCGAAAAAATCTAACAACTTCTCCAAAGTCCACAAAGCCACAACATAATAATCTAAAGTGAAAATAGAGTTGATTTATTTCTTCTACAACACTTCCACTTTGGAGAGCACGATATTTTAAATTTGGACTCTTGATTTTATGGAAAATTCATTTCATCAGGCATAAAAAATACACAAACACAAGTTTAGTGGTCCATAAAACCCCAAGAGTCAATTCCTCCTTTTTATCCTCAAAGTCTTAAACAAAAGGAAAACAAAAGATAATTTGACATTATCTTCAAGCACATGATATGAGTCCTCCAAAAAGGATAGAGAGATAGACACATCATGATCAATAGCTCTTTCATAATCCTCCAACTTTGAGGCTTTACCTTTTTCATCATCTACTATATTAGCATTGGACTTAGAGATAAGGGTGCCCAAAATCTCATCAACCTTTTTCCAAGTTTTAGTTTTAGTCATGAGGAGCAACACCTTGGGGTTTAACCTTCAAGTCCATATCTTTGGCGCTTTTCTTCTTAGTAATTATCAACAAACTCTCCTCCTCATCTTCCTTTGTATCCATCCACTACTACTCCCACTCAATCCTAGCTCTAGAAAATCCAACCTTCTTCAAAGAAATATTATGCTTATTTTGAGAAAGGAAAGGGTTATCCTCCTCAGAGTCATCATCCTTAGTCACTTTCCCATGGTCTTCCAAACCAAACTTTGCCTCAAAGAACCAACTATCCTTGTGGAAGGGGAGAAGCTAATTGTTTTAGATGGAGGATTTCATAGCCCATCCTCTTACTCCTTTGTGTTAGTGCCCTCAACTCCTTCAACAAACTTTCCTTCCACCAATTAACCAATTTATTACTAGAAATGGAGAGTGGTCATATGAATGTGCTCACAAATTGATAAGATGAGACTACGATATAAAATCCACTTCTTAGGGTTTTACTTATGAAGCTCAATAGTAAAATTCATAACCTAAACAATATAAAAAGGAAAAGATTTGAAAGCCTTATAGTAAAAATGTGGCAACATAACAAAGAAACACTCATGAATCCTAGTATATCTTCCACATAATGTAAAATATTCCATAATGGGTTTAGGTAATCCCTCCATTTTTATCTTAATTTTTTCAAGTTCATGGAAAAAATTGTTACCTTGCACATATATTCCTTCTCTTCAATTGGTTCAGGAAACGTGATTATCATGTTGTTCACAATATTTCTATCCTTATAGAATTTCACACCCTTCATTTTAAGTCTAGTAACCACAACACTAAACTCTTCAATAAACAATTTATGTACCAACCAAAGCTAAAGTGTGGTTATCTCAACCCTCAACATAATTTTTTTGGCAAAAACATACTCTAAATAAGTAAAAAACATTAGTGTCGTGCAACAACTCTAAGTAACATATGACCCCTATGCCAACCCCACTTCAAGTTTTGCTAGCATGAGGCAAGTTCAATTATCCTCATATCACTACTTGCATAATACCCACAAAGCATCAGATGCATTAGAGTCCCAGATCGAACAAATGACATCATTATCAAAAAAATTGAAGGAGCTAGTAAGGTAATATTTCTCCATTTGCCACTAATATTAGTTTCCCCATAATTTCCCCACAAAAATGAGATATGTAATTTCCAATAAGAATGAACTATGTAACATTTTTCCACAAGTCTAAATAATATCCTTTACTTATGATATGGCTTATAGTCCTAGATGTTCTACATTCTTCCTTCAAACATTTGATAATATTATTGGAGTCCCCCTCTATCCATTCATTTCTACATTCTATATGATTCAAGGTTTCAATTATTTTTTGTAAAATGCCTATGGCTAGCTGAACACTTGGCCAAAGTTTTAAAATATATTATTTTTTGTCCAAGTTGTATTTAATGGATTTTCATGAATATGAGCTATTTTTTATCTGTTTTAACAAATTTTATTTAGAGGTCTCTACTACTATGAGATAATTGCAAAATAGAAAATTTGAGCCATTTTTTCTTTTATTTAAGAGTCTCTACCTATTGCGAGAGAATCACAAAATAGAAAATTTGTCTGGGTTTCACACAAATTTGTCTAGAAATCCCAAAAATACTATTTCAATACAAGAATACAATTTTAAAGTAATTCCAACTCTTCTAACATATTAGTTAGCATTTGGAGAATGTAGGGTCTTCATGATATTGTTGGAAATATTTAAGATATTATAGGTTACTGAGAGGGGAGGGGTGAATCAGTAACTCAAAAACTTCAAACAATTCAACACTTTAACCATATATACTATTCACCATTCATTCATCTAATGTATTGCATATATGAGAAATCAAACATCCATAACACATGTACACAGTGATTTGGTAACCCAGAAACCTTCCAAATAGAAAGTAAAACTAGGGTGGGGATGATACCCACAAAACTTCATTACTGCAGTATGAGGTTGCCCTATTAAGGTTTACATTGACCAATTCTGGTGATCTGCCCTATTAGGAGCACAAAGGACTGCTAGGTCCACCTTGTTAGAGGATTTTACAAACATACACTGAAGTATGCACTCTTTTAGGAGATGTATACAAAGATTGTTAAGTCTACCCTATTAAAGGATTTACAAAACTAATTCACCTGTTAGAATGAAACAATGGATCTACTTACAAAATTGATTGCTGATTAGATCCTTGAAAGATAGATCACCTCTTGTGATTGATGAATCTTTACTGCTCCTTGTAGACCTTGCTGAATATTCTTCTCTTTTGTTGATTTGCATTTACACTTCTCAAAACATTACATGTCTCTCTTGATACTCTCATGCATCTATTGTAAATGATATAATACATTACATATATCTCATTCCAATAATTACAATTTCAAGGTCGGCCAAAACACAAGTGAACAAAATATTACTGAGTCGGCCAAATAGTAGAAAACTCAGGTTCTTCAAGCTGACTTGGTAACCTTCTGATACTCGACGTTCACTGCATTACTCGGCATCATCATGCACTTGGTAGAAGTGAAGGCTTGGTCCATACTAATCACACAACGTAGCTTGGAACTTGGTAACCATTGGAGACTCGGTACATATAGTATCACTTGGTAAAAATTGAATCCTTCATTTACCTTGCTTTCACTTGAGAAGCACTGCATTTTCATTACTCGGTAAACAGTGAGCTTCCATCACTCGGTAAACACTATTTAGTTCAATGAACACAGTATGCTTGGTAGATACTGTAGGGTTGCACACCCACTCGGTAGCTTCATAAATGCTCAGTATGAATTGCTTGACTGCGCACTCACTCGGTAGCTTTAGGAACGCTCGGTATGAACTACTTAAGTGATGAACCTACAAGATAACCACTGAATGCTCGGTATACACTGTAGACTGAGTGATGAATTCGGTAATCATTCAGGATCGAGTAAGTGTTGTCACTAATGAAAAATGCAATATAATGCCAACAATCTCCCCCTTTGGCATTAGTGACAAAACACTTATAAGCCAAAACATATGTACATTACCTGACTCAATGAATTTTGGTTTTTCAAAATTAATCTTTGTAGAACTGCTACATATACATTTCTATATATATCTTCTTGATGATGTATATACAAAGATACTTATGTACACATGCTAACTATATTGAGTGCTAACTCCCCCTATCACTTATAGTGATAACTCTCCTCACTTATTATGCTGAATCTCTCCCCCTTTTTGACAATAATGCCAAAGGATTACATATATATAGTTTATATGACTACACCAAAGTGAGATAGAAATTTTTGATGTACCTTAAGGATGGTGGCAAAAATATTATCCCAAGTCTACTACAAATTTTGACAGGTGGAGAGAGCAATTTGAACTTTTGCTGATAATTGGATCAAGTGATCAGCCACTAAGAAGTTCTGATCTTGGACCAATTTTTTGCAATGAGTAATATGTTTTTGCATTGTGTCCATGATAGGAAGGATCATGTGTTGGATTTCTATGAGTGTAGACCGGATCCTTGCTTCCTCTCTCAATAGTTCTGCCTGTACATCTGCCAAATATCTAATTTTGGTGTGATGGAAGGTTGTGGAGGAGGAGTCTGTCTTTAACTTGGATGCACTTTATTGCATATCAATGTCAATCTTATTTAGCTTATCCTTTATTTCTTTAGTAAAACCAGAAACATCACAAAGTTTGGCAAAAAGTGATGTTGCATTATTAAAAGAATTTTCAAAATTTCCCAAAAATGTTGACAATTCAACTTGCTTGATTGCTATCTTTTGAGCAATATGCTCTAGCACCTTATTATCAAATTTTCTTTCAGCTTTCTCAATAAGTTTCTCTCGTCCAAAAGAATCTTCATTAAATTTTTGTATTGCCTCTTCTAACTAAATCAAAATGTGTTGAATAGAATCTACTTCAACACCTATAACATCTGTAATTATATCCTTGGCATTCTCAATTATTCTATATTCCTTATCCCTTTATAATCTTAACTGTTTCTACATAGCTTTCATCTCTATGAGTTGACTAGCTAATCTCATCTCTTCACTGGTAGCAATCTCATAGTCAATCTTAGGAATCACTATTTCTGTGTCTAAGTCAATGTCTTCTCCAATTTCCTTTCTACTGATCAGAAGTTTTAATGGATGCTTTTGTTTGACTTTTGTGATTACTAGTTTGACCTTAGGAATAGACACAATAGTGGAGATAGAAGGGCTAGTAGTGAAAACTGGGATAGGACTCGAGGATTGAATGCCAATAGAAGTGCTAACCAGATCAAAAACTGAAACACTTCCAAAAAATGGTATCACACTTGGTAGAGTACCCATAGTAGTATATGAACTGATTGAAGTTGAAGTGGATACAGATGATGCTGATGGAAACAAAACTGTAGAACTTATTGGAATTGATGAAAACAAAATTGTGGAACTTATTGGTACACTCATTGTTGATGAAGGGGCTAAGGAGGCTGACTCGGTGGCTGAAGAGGTGACAAACAACTCTGTAGATAAAGTGCTTGGCACTTCAATTTCAGATACATGGAGCTCAGAGGTGGTTGGTGAAGATTGAGCAATAGATGTGACTATTGTGCTCACAATCTCACTTGCAGAAGCTATCTCCAAAGTAGATATAACAGTCTTTGGTGGAGAGTGAGGAAGGGATGCAATAACTTCTGTTGTAATTTTTACTGGATCTTCTTCATCTTTTTCTTCCTCATGTGCTTCTTCCTCCTTGTCTTCTTCCTCTTTCTCTTCCATTAGTGCATGCAACTCTCCTGGAGTAACTGTGATGGATGGAGTGCTATCAAAATCATCGTTGTCACTGTTGTCATCATCCTTGATTTCAACAGGATCATCACTGGGCTTTTGCAGATGAGAGATATTCTTCCACATGTTTGTTGCATCTCTTACAACAAGTTCAATGTCCTTAATTAAAATCAAACATGTGTGAAATCTAATCATCATTTTACCTTCATTGTT
Source organism: Cupressus sempervirens (assembly GCA_028749045.1). Classification (NCBI taxonomy): domain Eukaryota; kingdom Viridiplantae; phylum Streptophyta; class Pinopsida; order Cupressales; family Cupressaceae; genus Cupressus; species Cupressus sempervirens. The sequence continues at coordinate 360,396,859 of CM053792.1, read as the reverse complement.
CTTCATTGTTGCCTTTATTTTTGCTTCAGCGAGGCTCGGTAGAAGATTCTTCAGGGATTTCTCATATATGTCTTTGACCATTTGGGTGGCTGACTCCCATCTTGGTTGCAATCTCTCCAACAATTCTTTGGAGATTTGAGGGGCAAGCTGGTCTGCGGAGTATTTCCATTTTTCTATCTTATTGAGTACCAGTTCCTCAATCTACATTTTCTCTACATAAGTCCTTGTTTCAAATTTCAATGCTTTGAAATTTGTGATGCCAGCTCCCTCTTCCAATTGTTTTAGCCTTTCCTCAAATGTGAGTGGAGGCCTGACAAGTACAATTTCCTGCTTGCCTTGTTTGGCTCTTCTAAAGAATACTGCAGTAGGCTTCTTCTTAGGTTTGGTGATAATTTCCTTCCCTTTCTTCTTTGGAGGTTCCTCTTCTTTTTTAGATTCAAGTTTTTCACCTTCTTCTTCTTCTTCTTCTTCTTCATCCTCACCTTTTCCTTCAGTAAGCATAAGAGGGTCGGTTGCAGTTTTCAACTTTGCTATCTTTCTCTTGCCTTTGCTTATAGCCAGGGGTAGCTTGATTTCAAGCTCAATTCTAGTCTTGGCTTCATCATAAGTGCCAAAGGCAGTAAGCTTAGGATCTACAGGTTCATTTACCAATGCTTCAATAATGTCCCTGGCCTCATCAATATTCACCTCATAAGGAAGAGGTTTCACCCATGCAACTCGGGGTCTGACTGCCTGAATGTATACCTTATCACAGTCAACCATGAAGCATATATCATCTTTGTAATCTTCAACCAATTTGGGTGGAATTAAAAACCTGTTGTTCATTCTTTCCTTGAAATCTTCAAAATAATTATCCATAACTTTTTCAAAGTTTACACCCATGTCAGCAATAAACTCATTAATCTGATATAAAATTGGAATATCTTTTCTCCATACAACTGAGCCCTTTGATGGAAAGAATTTTTGAATATAGAAGAATAAACAAATTAAAAGAACACCAAATTTGCAAGGATTATTTTTTGAAGTCCTTATGCTATCCATGTTTTTGTTCAATTGTTTCAACAACAATTCTAACAAGTCAAATTCAAGATTTTTCTTCACAATTTTGAATGCCAAATCAATAGCCTCACAGGGCATACTATTCAAATGACTGGAGCTACAAATTTTGTGGGCAATGATGTGAATGCCAAACCTTAATTCAATGTCAGATACAATGTTGACCTTCAAACCTCTACCATCCCATTCAGCTAGGGTTTTCTTCTGTAACTCCTCCTGACCTAGGGTTTTGGTAGTTTTTGCTTTATTTAGCATGGGGAGACTGGTAATCTTATGAATCATCTTCTTGGTGATTAACATTGGTTTCTCTAACCATAGTTGCCTGTTGTGAATATGACTGAGTATATATCTGATCCACTTAATTTGAAAACTTCTTGGCATATGTGAGATATGGGTTAACCCTTTGGTCTCTAGATGCTTATGTTCGAGTTTCAAAGAGCCATCAACACTCATTTCTTCTAGGGCATTGTCCATTTCTAGGTTTCCAATCTCTTGAACAGAACATTTGAAATGTGTACGAATGTCGTTTATGAGAAGTACCTTTGATGAAGTTTGTGATTGAGCTCCATTAGGGTCGAGTGATTCTACAATTATTGGAACTAGCTTGAAATTTGATGCCTTCCACTCCACACCTTTAACTAGCATTTCTGAACCTCTTTTTGCCTTGGTGCTACTGCTACTCTCGGATGCCATTGATGCTTGGTAGGTGTAAGAAAATTCTGAACAAATTCTCCGCTTGAAAATTTCTTGAAATCACCTAGAATTTGCTTTGGAATTGCTGGAGATTTCTTAGCTCTGTAATCACGATGAAGAATGAAATCAAATTCTGCCCTTTTGACGAATTTTTTTCCATAAATGCTTGGTACGAAGGTAGCTAAGATGACATGTAATGCCCCACCCGGAGATCCTTGGAAACAAGGATTCAAATCAAGCCAAGATATTTTTTTTTTAACAAGTATGAATGCACATGACAACATCATACAGGGATCACAACAATCGCAACGAAAGACTTCAACACAATCCTGACAACCAACGAATCTCCGAACGCCACTACCAAACTGACACACACAAACAAAGCCAACAACGACAACAACAAGATGAGGGCACAAGAAATGACCACTCATCAACAAAACACCAAGCTGGGGTAAAATGCAAAATCCCGAAATTTGGCTAAGCCTGAAATCTTGAAGCCCTGAAAATTGGCTAAGTCTGGATTTCAGAAGCCCTGAAATTTCCTAGAATCCATAACTTATCTCTGAGAGGTCTGAAACCTATCTCAAACGATTTGTCGCATATATTAAAATATATCTTAAGTAAAAGGAATTAAATATACGTCAACTTAAACGATATATTTTAAACCCCAAAGGACTACAACAGAAACCCAAAAACTTAATTTCAAAAGAAACCTCCTAAATTCAAAATGCAACAACATAGGCTCGAAGAATGCCCAAAAGGGTATCCAAAATCACTCTCAAAAAGATCGGATCACGAAGAAAAGTGCCTGCTGATGGCACGCGCAGGTTTTTCACAAAAACTGTGCGACACTTTTTACTAAGGGAGGGCGATACTTCTCCTTAAGGCATGCGACACTCTTCCAGTGTCGTACGACATTTCTCAAGAAGGCATGCGACACTTTTCAGCATCGTACGACATTTCTCAAGAAGGCGTGCGACACTCTTCCAGTGTCGTACGAAATTTCTCAAGAAGCCGTGCGATACTTTACAGTGTCGTACGACATAGTTTGCATGGGCGTGTGATACTTTTTTAAAGTGTCACACCATGCTGAACAAATGTCGCCCATAGAAACACGAAAACACTCCCAGAAGAAAAAAGGACCAAAATAGAACAAAGAACCTCCACACCAGGGAGTACCGGATCCATAGAGGCTCGAGGAATGAACACTCGAGTGCAAGAACAACACAAAATGGAGAACATCAACCATGTAAACTACAGTAGCATAGAACACACTGAATATAAACATCGCAGAGAACAAAAGCAACATCGCAATGTACATAAATACATCTCAGGAACAAAACAACCAAACTAAGTACGCGGTTCCTCCCAACCATCAATAGCATCATAAGACCATCATGGGTCCTAGCCATCCCCCACGCGTAACATCCCAAGCCACTAACCAAATCGTCGGTACTGTCGTAATAGAGATGTCACTACTAAAAACATGCAACAATATAAGCATAAGGAAATCTAACATGCTAGTAGTAAAGCATAAGATAATCCTACAGTAGATAACATCACCTATCACATGCTAAACAACAATAAGCAACAGATATTCTTAATACAATAATTCACAGCATCTAATCATATGCTAAACATCATAATAAGCAACAGATATGCTTAATACAATAATTTGCAGCTTCTAATCATATGCTAAACATCATATAAGGGAATGCGTCAAATAAACTAACATCATCTAAACATGATATCCAAGCATTCCAATGAAAGCATAAATCACAAGAAAGCATACTCCGGAACCCAAAGTACCAAGTGAAAACATCCAGCAACGGTCGCACTAGGACAAAGATCGTCTCCCTAGTAGTGGTGAAGGTAGCTACGCCTCCCAACCACGTGGCACCCATAGGTCCATGCCCGCTGTGCTGATGGAGATAATGATCCAACCACAAACACACATAAAGCACAACATCCAAGGCTAACACTCATGCCAGACAGTATGATGGCTAAACCAAGAACCTAAGACAATGCAAGGAGTACAGGTCCTGGTCAGACACTCAAAAGGCTGCTATGTAGGGATTGACATCATGGAGAGTTGCTTCGCATCGACAAGCCCAAGCTAGTATAGGCAGCTACTCTTCTCAATAGAAGGCGCACAACCTAGGGCAGCTACTCTTCATGACGGAAGGCGCACAACCCGCACATTTTAATTATCTTGTATTTATTACCACCCAAAGTTTTAATTTAATTATCACTTATATAAAACTTCCTCTGCCAACCGGGAAGTAGTCACCAGGTTACAGGATAAAAGCCCCCTCCATATGCTACCCTACCCTACCCATGCTCATCCTACGACAAGTGCCCGTGGGCATGCATACTCCCATCCCAACCCCAATGATCATAACTTCTGGCAAATCCACGAAAGATCAGGCCTTGCAAGTCACCCAACAAATGTACGTGTACGTACTCATGTGTGGCGCACCACCATCATGAAGATCATAACACAAGGACAGGAATGAGAACACAATGCAAAGAAAACACCCAACCGAAAGCAACACGGGAAGGACGGATTCTACACGAATCCCAAAGCCAACAAAACCATACATCATAAAATCACTCAACCGGCCTCAATTCGAGAGTATGGATTCTACACGAATCCCAATGATGTAACAAGACCAAACATCATGAACTCACTCAATCGGCCTCAATCCGAGAGTATGGATTCTACACGAATCCCAATGATGTAACAAGACCAAACATCATGAACTCACTCAATCGGCCTCAATCTGAGAGTATGGATTCTACATGAATCCTAGGGTTCACGAAACAAAAGCAAAGGTCTAAAGGAAACCATAACACCAGGTATAAAATCACTCAACCGAACACAATGTCAGGAGTACAGATGCAACACGCATCCCAATGCAACATAACAGTGCAAAAGTGGTCTGACTGATATCCAAACGGATCATCAAGGTCCACGACTCACATTGTGCCAAGAAAACCTGAGAAAACAGGGCAGCACGCAAAACGAGGTAAAAACCCCAAAAATTTGAAAAACTTCAAAATTAAAACCCATTTGGCCTTTGAGTTCAAAAACCCCAAAAATCCAAAAATAACTAAAATTGGACACCGTATGCAAAAACGGCCAGCATAACGGTGCAAAATCCCAAACCCTCATCCCAAAAAATAGGGAAATGTTCATACCCGCCCAACCGGGTAGAACTAACATACAGAAACGGAGGGGAACACTAGTTCTCAGCCTCCAAACAAATGGCTACCAAAAACAGAAGCTGAAACGGAGCAGAAACAATAAAACGGGAAAGCCCTACCTTAGAGCCAAAAGGGCAAAACGGGAATCTGAACCATAAAATAAATATCCCGCAGAAGTAGCTGAAAATCGCAGCAATCCAAGGTTTCCCCGAGCTGGATCCAATGAGCTCAACCTCGCAACGATGCCACGCCCGTAGCTCCCACAATGAACAAAACAATAAATCCTCATGAAGAGGATTTTGGGTTTTACTCTCCAACTTTCCAATTCAAAAGTGAGAAGTCCGGAATTAAATTCCTTTTTGGACACTTATTCACTTTTCGGGTGAATAATCAATTAGGGCATTTAACCAACCAATCTAGTTAAACCCCAAATCGACCCAAACGAAAATAGGCTATTCCTATAAATAGGAATTCATCTATGGCAAAGCTGCCAAAAATTAAAATAAATCAATTAAAAAGCCCGAAAATCCAAAAACACATAAATCTCCTTAACAACTTCGCGACAATGCGAACCTCTAAATGCATAGACACACTTACTGGTCTAATCACATAATGCAAATGAGTTCGGATTTAATAATCACCGAAAGGTTTAAATTAAACATTTTAATAAAGGATACGTCGACCATATAAGGACGACATTGGTAAAATATGAACGACTGAATCACTAACTCCATGTGCCACTGCGAGGGATATAAATCATGCACACTAAACAACACGATCAAGTGCAATTGCATATAATAATATAGAAGAAGAAATAAACGCATTAAATCACCTAATTTAACCATTTATTTAATTATATTAAAATAATTTATTTACATCACTCATGTTCGCATAAAGCATAACAACGTAGGAATGAAGTAAATAACCATAGCATTAAATTCATCACACAACATAATAAGAGATATGTCCAAATACCAGATAACATCACAAAACACACTGTCATCTCAAAATGACATCATCATGCAATATGATTAACTGAACAACATAGTAGTCTAAAATCCATGATACTAGAATCAAAGTGTAGCATCTGACCCTCGGGTCCTCTCAAATGTAAACATAACATGAGTAACAAATATCTCTCTAATTAGAAATATAACAAGGTAAATGTCTCAGCACATAACCCAATAAATCAACATGGAAAATCAATTCTAATTACTTACACATTTAATAATGATTGATTACTCTGCATTAAAAGGCATTTAAAACACATAAGCAAACACAGTAAAAAACATGACTAACCACTGCTACAGGAACCTAGTCCAGTGTAGCATGGTAAAAGAACATAGTGCAATCTCTACACATATCTCAAGGTAATCACGGAACAACCTCATGATACCACATCGATCTTGGTAACCACTGGCACAAACCTCAGTGAACCAAGAATCACATCATAATCTCAAAGATCAGACAAAAGCATAAACAAAGAAACTGATAAAGAAACATAAATCCAAACACCTCAACGGTGTAGACCACTTAGGGTCACAATCATGATCCCATCACAACAAAAGATCAGCAAGGTTGCATCCATCAGGACGACTTACAAAAGTCAAATGGGAGAGGCACTACATGACATAGTGCTTGATAGGATGTCATTCACTTGCTCAGTAGAATCTTACAATTCGATGATCAAACAAAACTTTTGTTTACTCCCGACCTAGCTCGGTAAGGTCTTCAACTGACTTTCCTTGATAGATGCAACTCAGCGAAAGATACACTTTCTTTGATCCTTGTGTATCTAGAATACTGATTTGATCATTTTGCTTTCTTTTATTTTGGAACTGCTTGAGATATTACTAGAAGATGCAGTTTCATATCCTTGTTTATGGATCTAAGTAGAGATAGTGGAGTCACCCACTTTTTGAGTGACATTGCCATCATTTGTACTATCTTGCTCGGTAGATTTAGGAATCCACTGTTGCCTCATCTACTTCCAAATGTTTTCAGCTTTAGTTTTCTTTTCATCTTCAACTTTTCCTATGTTCATGCAGTTTTTAGCTATATGACCGAGTTATGTACATGTATAGCACCTTACAATAGTGTCCTTCTTCCTTAGGTGATGTCTTGCACAGTTTATACCAATATGTCCTGTAGTGCCTGCCCTCGTTTACATTTTTTTGAACACATTGTTGCTATCATGGTCGAACTCTTTTAGATTGGTTTTATGATGATGGTTAGTAGTATTGATTTGAGACTATCAGATATTATGCTATGGATTCAGTTGATGTATGATGAGATTACTTAGACTCTACATTTCATGTATGCATGATGATTATTATGTTATTTATAGTTATTGATGATGATTAGTTAGATGGTTTATTATCACATGTGTTTTCTTATGGATACTTACCCCATACTTGCATGTGTATGGTGTGCGTGTTTGTTTCTTTTGTATGGTGTTTCTGATGTGGTTAAAGAAGGGAGTGATAGTCACCTGTTAGTCGGGATCTACATGATGCACCACTTCCTGTCATTGCCTATTTAGCTTAGCATATATATATTGTATGTACATGCATGGATTTTATGTAGGTTGCAAGTACTGGGTATCGACTTCCCTGAATTTCCAAGATGAGCATATCCTATTGCACTATCTCAATGGTAAGAGAGGGGAGATGAATTCTCAAGTCCAAATCCTAAATCCTTAAACCATTTGTCCTAGAAAGGTAGGACAAGTATCCGAGATATTTTACCTTCCAAATGTGTCAGATGACATAATTCATGATTTTAACCCTTTAGACTGATTTTGCATGGATTGTTCTGTGATGGGTTTTCATATTTTATATTGGAGGTCTATGGTGAATTTTCTATTAATTAAGTCTTAAATTAAAAGATTTAATTAATAATTTAATTATTTTAGAAAAATTAATATTATATCATGATCTTTTGATATTTTGATTTTAATTAATTAAATGGGAATTAAATAAAATAAATTAAAATTTATAATAATAATAAAAATAATAATAAATAAATAAATAAATAATAATAATAAAAATAATAAAAGAATTAAAATAAAAGTTATAAGTCTACCTAGGAGTAAATGCACCTTTTGATTTCATGTATGTCAACAACATAGGAGTTAACGCACGAATTAAGCACATGGTGTCTACAACCTTGTGATTCATCTAGAAGGTTGAAAAAGACTCATGCTTAGTTGTCAACACCTTCTGGTTGTTTCTAGAGACATTTTAGGTGCTTCCTGAGAGTTCTGTATATTTAGGCACTCCTAGAAGCTTAGGGAGCATGTTTGGAGGACCCAGGAACGTTGGAGAAGGAAGGAGCTTGCTCTACGGATTCTGAGGAGAAGTGAATTAGCATCAGTGTCTAGGTAGACACTTGTGAATTTTGCATATGAAATTTCACTTCTTGCACTTCCTGTCTTCTTCGTGTCTTCTGAATGCTTTCTGAGGATTTTCATATTTTGGTTCTATGCATTTTGTTATGGGTAGTTAAATTCTATATAAGAAATTTTCATATGCATAGATCTGAAGAAATTATGGGGGCTAGGGTTTTCAGATGCCTATGGACAAACCTATTAGAAGGATCAATTAGGCAAATCTAGAGATCAATCATTATAAGAAGAGGTTTTAAATTATAAAATTAGAAAGCCTGTTTGTTTTAAAAAACTATGTATTTGTTCTTTTTTTAAATGATGCAAATCTGCATACATACATATATATACATACATATATATACATATATATATATACATATACATATACATATACATATACATATATACATGTATATATATATATACATGTATATATATATGTATATATATACATATACATATGTATATATATGTACATATATGTATATATGTATATATATATATATATATATATATATATATATATATTTGTTAGCATTGCTCATTAAATCATAATCGAAAAACTTTATTATAAAAATTGAATCGCATTTATCAAAAAATACTTTTAAGCGCATTTGAAAATGTTATTTAAAAACATTAATATAAAAAAAAATTAGCAAATTTTAAAAGGGGCAGGGAGGGACGAACCCGTATTGCCAGCCCCCTTTTCTTAAGGCGACGTCGGCGACTCTGCTGCCGCAGGCATTGCGACAGCAATGCTGTCATAGGCCTACATCAGCACGCAGCCATAGCTCTGTCATTTTAAGACAGTGATAGCATCGCAGGAAGGTACGACCCCGCTTCACAGAGAATGGTACTGCGTACCGCAGGGGGAAACACATTTATTATTATGTGTTTATAAAATTTGTTGTTAATATTAATTATTTTATATATTGAGTATTATATATTAATAATGTATAATAATAATTACTATATAATTTGATAATAATAATTATTATATATTATTATATAATTTGTTGTTAATATTAATTATTTTATATTTTTAGTATTATTATATAGTATTATATAACTTGTTGATGAAAATTTTATTTAGTTATTAAATTTGTAGAAATCAATTATTGATGTAGTTTGTATTTAAAAAGATTTAAATGAATTAGAATTTATATGGAGATGTTTAATAAATTATGATGATGTTCTATAAATTATTGAGATTATAAAGTGATAACAATTGAAAATAGATAATTCTTCCTAGAGTAATTTAGAGGAAATTGATCTTTTAGTAGAGGGATCGTTTATCAATATAGTGATTTAGTAAAACATTCTTAAAATGGTTTATAAAATTGTTTCTAAAAGAGCTTGGGAGGAAAAATTTTATCTGTCACGAAAACTAAGACTTCCACACTTTATTCAACTATGTAATCTTAGCAAACCAAAACATGTGCTTGCATTATGTGTTTTCTCTATACTTCTTGTTTTAGGTTTTTGGGTCGACTAGATTGTTGACCAGTTATAGGACGTCTACCAGAGGCTTGAGGAATTATGATTTTGATGTCATCTTTTGATCTCGATCTTTTTAACTCAACCATGGTTATGTGATGGCATGCTGATTGATATTGTCTTTAGTCTTCTTGTGTAAACTGTGACCTTTTTATGAGTTATTGATTAGTTGTATTTGGATTACTTTCCAATTATCTTGATGGGATTGAATTGTTTATCTGATCTTGATGATGTCATGTTGTGACATGTTTTTTACTCAACCATTTTTGGAGTCTTCGATTAGTATTACTTTGAGAATACTTTTTTGGTTGCTTGTTAAGAACCAATGATTATTGTGATTATGAGTGATACCTTCGGTTGCCAATAGAGAACTGTTGTGGTCATGATTATCTATGGATGCTTTTCTTTTGCTCATGGAGACTTGATGCTCTTATCAAGGATTATTCTTTGGTATTTTTCTAGTCGCTTGGTATAGGAATGTGCTGATTTGTGATTTATGATTCTATGAGCTTAGGGTAGGTTATCTACTTGTTGTGTCGAGAAGTGGCTTGCAATGGGGGCCGGGGCCCTAAGAGGTTGCTAGGGTAACTCATTGTAAGTTTTTTTAATAAGTGAAAACAATACACCTAATACTGACTTAATGAACCTAATAAGATAATTATTTTTTCTCGCCGATGTCTCGAGTGCTAGTACAGACTAAGATGGGAGTAGAGAGAATGCTTGGTTATGACTTTGCATTCCGTAGTATGCCTCATCTGTATGAGAGGGTACTAGTGGCCACATAGGGATCACTAGGGGGGTGGGGTCTATTGGGAGACTACTAGGGTAACTCTACCATGATCCATGTGATGACACTTTCCCGCTTGCATAGTAGGTTTCCTACATATCTTTGTTGTACCTTTGGGATTAGATATCGGTTTGTGTTGGAACCTTTGAGTTAGTATACTTTTAGGATTCCTGAACTTAGAGAGTATTTGTGTTATGAGATTTGATAACCTGAATGTGACTTGAGATTATCTCCTCAATGTGGTGGGAGTGGACCATTTAGGTTCCACACGGTCGAGTGGGAGTGATTTTTCACTCTTATCATTTGAGATCCATTTGATACACCATGGTAGATACATTCTTTGTTGGCATTTATTTTCATTATGTTCATGGATTATGATGGTGGACATGTATCCTTGCATTGATGATTTGCATTGTTAGATGATGTTATCTTATGCTTTACTTTGCATGTTAGATTCCTTTCTGCATATGATGTAGCAGGATTTAGGAGTGACATTCCTACTATGATAATATAGATGATCTCTTTGGTAATTTGGGATGTTATGCACGGAGGGATGACTAGGGCCCATGATGGTCTAATGATGCTATTTACAGTTGGGAGGAACCATGCACTTATTTAGTTATGTTTGTGATATATGGATATCTTTTATGATGGATGTTTATATCTTCTATGATGATGTATCATGTATGACATGTGGTTTCATTTACTTATTGCACTTGAATTATGGATTAGAATAGGATGATGTACTTTATTTCACATATGTATATTCTTTTAAGCCTTTCATACCCTATGGCATGTACAGTGGATGATTGAGCATTCAAAAATGTAATGTCTGAACATTGGACTTTTCATTATTATTTTATGTGGATGTAGTATTAGATGGATTCATTAATATTAGTTGATTTAGATATAATTCAACATTAAGGGATCCTTAAAGAATGTAACTTATTGTGTATGTTTATGTTTACTTTTAGTTAAATGATGTTGTTTCTTTTGCTACTATGTATGAATGGTTACTTTCATGTTTCAAAAAAAAAAATGCTACTAAACTTAGTGAAACTTTAGGTTAATTCTTTGGATCCCTTGGCGGGATGTTACATGTCCATATTCTCCACAATAATGACATTTGCACTAGGTATTGTATTCCCATCCAAATATTGCTTTAACAAGTTGTTCAGCTGGATTAAATGATTTTGATTTGCATTGGAATGCCTTGTGACCATGCTTCGTGCATTTGTGACAATTTCTTTCAAATTTTGGTTTCTTCTTGCATTCATTAGCTTTATGACCATGTTGACTGCAACTGTAGCATTTACCATTGAATTTATCTTTTCTATTATTCCAACACTTGTTTGATGTGTGACCTAACTTACTATAGTGATTGCAAGTAGGTCTTTGATTCCTTTGGGAACCTTGTTTGGAGGTTTCACCTTCTTCCTTATAACCAAGTCCAACTTTACCTTTTTGTCTATGAAGATTCTGTTCACTTTGTTGATTTAATTGAGTCATGTCTGCTTGAGATTTCATGATTCTCTCATTGATTTTTTTTTAACATTTAGGTCATTTTTCAAACTTTCATTGATTTGTCTTTCAGTTCTTAAGTCACTTTGTAAGCTTTCATTGATTTGTCTTTCAGTGATTAAATCATTCCTCAGGCTTCCATTTTCAGATCTCAGATTCATAATTTCTTCATTTGCATTAGACAGTTGATCCATAAGATCTTCATGCTGATTGGATTGATTATTTATTGTCTCTAAGTCTTCAGTTGCCTTGTTTCTTTGTTCCAAAACTTCACATAGCCTGATTGATTGGATTTCTTGTTCTCTTTTAAGCTTTCTTACTTCTTCCTGCAAAGAGCCATTCTTTGCTAGGAGTTCCTTCATTGCCTCATTAGCTTCATCTGAACTACTTGATGGTAAAAGGTCTTCAATCTTTTCTTCAACATACTGATGGTCATTCATTTGCCTTGCAAGTTCTTTCCTTTTCGTTAGGGATTGAGAAAGATGCTCCTTTGCTTCTTTGAGTTGAGCCATGGCCATTTCCAGATCTAGCTTTTCATTTTCAATAGATTTGTCAAGCCTAAATATCTCCATTGTCCTTGATCTTTGCTCAAGCTGTCAAACTTTTATCCTGAGAACCACAAGAGCTCTGATACCAATTGTTGGAAATATTTAAGATATGATAGGTTACTGAGAGGGGAGGGGTGAATCAGTAACTCAAAAACTTCAAACAATTCAACACTTTAACCATATATACTATTCACCATTCATTCATCTAATCTACTTCATATATGAGAAATCAAACATCCATAACACATGTACATAGTGATTTGGTAACCCAGAAACCTTCCAAATAGAAAGTAAAACTGGGGTGGGGATGATACCCACAAAACTTCGTTACTGCAGTATGAGTTTGGCCTGTTAAGGCTTACATTGACTACTTTTGGTGATCTGCCCTATTTGGAGCACAAAGGACTGCTAGGTCCACCTTGTTAGAGGATTTTACAAACATACACTGAAGTATGCACTCTTTTAGGAGATTTATACAAAGACTATTAAGTCTACCCTGTTAAAGGATTTACAAAATTGATTCACCTATTAGAATGAAATAGTGGATCTATTTACAAACTTGATTGCTGATTAGATCCTTGAAAGATAGATCACCTCTTGTGACTGATGAATCTTTACTGCTCCTTGTAGACCTTGCTGAATATTCTGCTCTTCTGCTGATTCACATTTACACTTCTCAAAACATTACATGTCTCTCTTGATACTCTCATGCATTGATTGTAAATGATATAATACATTATATATATACCATTCCAATAATTACAATTGCAAGGTCAGCCAAAACACAAGTGAGCAAAATATTACTGAGTCGGCCTAACAGTAGAAAACTTGAGTTCTTCAAGCTGACTTGGTAACCTTCTGATACTTGGCATCCATTGCATTACTCGACATCGTCATGCACTTGGTAGAAGTGAAGGCTCGGTCCATACTAATCACACAATGTAGCTTGGAACTCAGTAACCATTGGAGACTCGGTAGATATAGTATCACTCGATAAAAACTAAATCCTTCGTTTACCTTGCTTTCACTCGGTAAGCACTACACTTTCATTACTCGGTAAATACTAGGCTTCCATCACTTAGTAAACACTATGAAGCTCGGTGAACATAGTATGCTCGATAGATACTATAGGGCTGCACACCCACTTGGTAGCTTCATGAATGCTCGGTATGAACTGCTTAACTGCGCACTCACTCGGTAGCTTCAAGAATGCTCAGTATGAACTACTTAAGTGATGAACCTACAAGGTAACCACTCAATGCTCGATATACATTGTAGACTGAGTGATGAATTTGGTAATCATTCAAAATTGAGTAAGTGTTGTCACTAATGACAAATACAATATAATGCCAATAGATATATCCATGACTACTTTTGTACATTTCTTCCTTTCTCACTTTCTTCCTTCCTCACTAGATTACAAAAGCAATCTATCTAGAAGTGTACATTTTAGTTGCTTATTTAGGTAGTATATTTCAATTGCTATTTTAGGAAAAAAGAAACTTTTAGCAACCTTATACTAAAAACCAAATGTACAAATGTTAAAAATAAACAAAAACAAATAAGCTTCAAAGATCTCTCAATAATATTTATGGATTTAATATCTTTTCATTATATCCTCAAGTTCATTGATACTCTATTTATATTATGTCTCTTAATATTAAAACTTGTACTTTAGACAACCATTAAAATTTATTAGTCATGATTATTTCATTTATGTAACATTTTGTTTTATTGATAAAAGGAAAATGCCCAATTTTATTAATTTCACAATATTTACATTGTTATCCCCCTTCAAAGTGTGGGCACCAGAGGAAAAAGTTTGGGGAAGAAAACCCTTGGTGAAGCCCTAGACCAAAGTCATGTTCTAGAAGTAAAAGTACAGACTCAATTTGGGACTATAAAAAGACATACCTTCTCTTTTTGAAATCTGCTAAAATGATTTCTCCTACTCCTCCTTTGTCCCAACTCTAATAGTATCCCATCAAATCTCTCAATTTCTCCCAAATTTGCACTTCAGTAGCCATATCAAATTCATTTGCATCTTTATAGACACCTAAGAGTGGGTACAAAGAAATGGGGGTTTAAATATGAATGGAACCCAAAAATTTTGTCTGTCTCTTCCTAGCAGTACATACCATGGATCTCGTTTACTTGCCATAATAATTTTTTGAGGAGAATGTGGCTCTCTAACTTGAAAATCATGGGGAATTATTATTCACCTTCAGATAATTGATCTTTCTACCTCCTGTATCTCTCCTCCCCATAATCCTTCAAACTCTATATAAGAAATATTTCTAAGAGGCTTAATATGTTTCTTCGCTACTTTATTGACTGCTACCTCCAACCAATCATAATAGTAAGTTCTTGTATCCTTTTCTTCAGGCTTAAGATACAATGGTGTTGTCATTTTCTCTTCCCTATATGGCCTAGGTTGATTTTTCCTAGTAATTTAATTTTGAACCCAAGATATAAATGCCCTTAGTTGAATGTCTCCTACATATATCAAGGGATTCCAATCCTTGTCATCTGAAACTTCTAGGTCATGCATGTATAACTCACACAACAAATGTTTAATTACCACAGGAGATTGTTGGAATGCACAATAGAATTCATGTAGCCTATTCAAAGAAGGATTGAGACCTTGTATAGTTCTTGTCATTTTATAATTTAACATCTATTCCTTAAAAAATAAAGTGTATACCTACACTGAAGGCCTAAATTGAAGTAATTTAGATACCAATTTGGTGATTTGAGTGACCTTATCTTAAAAAACTATGATGTTTTCTTCTTCATCTAATAATTTCCTCTATTGATTATTAATAATTTGTTGTAGTTTCTTCTTCTCATCCAACCACAGTCTTTTCCATCAAAAAATTGTTGGTATAAGATCAGTCCTATAGCGGATAGTGTAGAGAGATTTGGAGGAGGCATTGGATCTTAATTATTGATATCAATCCATCTAGGTCCCATAGCATCTTGTGGCTTATCATTTTTAGGCTCATCAACAAGATTTCTATTCCATAAAACCAATGCTCTCTCAGGGTTGTCATGGAGGATTTTCTACCTCCATTTGCTAAGTTACTTTTACCAAAGTATCTAACACTTCATTAGCCATCTCATCCATAATTTGATAAAAAATATTCACATCAAATGTAGGATAATCCTCATCAAGATCTTAGGATTATCATTTGTGGTTGTAGGACATTCTTTTTGCACATTACCGGAAAGATAAATGCTATAATTATTCACAACTCTTTGTTCATCATCAGATTCATGCACAATACGGGGAGCCTTCTCTTTCCTACAAAATATAAAATTATGTGGGCCACATTAATCATCACTACTATCATCTTCAATGTGAAAAATACTTTCATCTCCTTGAAACTAACCTGCATCATGTTGATCATTAAGTTAAAACATTTTCTTAATCCCTTCTGGACATTTCTATTTTATCAAATTTAGGAGTTTTTTTTTCAACCACGGGAACATTAGTATGAACATATCTATCAATAGGGGTATCAATTACACTAAAGTTTCTAGAAATCCATTCACTTCTCCTCACATGTTTCAAATAAGGTTTTTGACATCTTTTTCTTGTTCTTTGAAGATTTTCCTTTAGTTGATGTTGTAGGAGTTTCTTTTTTGGGATTTCTTTCTCTTAACAGGAAGTGAGGAGGTGATATTAATATATTCTGCATCCCTTGATTCCCTTGGTTTCTCTATATTTTTTTCTAATGGTTCCTGGACTACTTCTTTCCCAACTCTTTTTGTAGAAGACTTTGTTGTAACACTAATTTGGGGTTGAAGAGTAGTAGGATTTTCTTCAAAAATAATTTGTTCCTTACCTTTCCTTAGGGTGGGAATAGATGGTGAATTTTCTACCTTTTTCTTCTTTCTAGATGACCTAATATTTTTAGAAGAACTAGAGGCCGAAGGTTCAAATCTTTCTACTATTTTCACAGTACTTGTTGTTGTGGTAACGATTCTCTCTACTCCTTGTCCTCTAGGCCCCACTACTATGGGTGCATATTCACTCATAAACAAGAAATCTTCCCATGAAACAATAGAATTTTGTCTCAAATCCATTTAAACTAATAATTTAATGAAGCAATGATTAGAAACAACATTGGGCTTACCTTCATGAACAAAATTTGTCATCTTGTTCAACAAACTGAATAGAAAATGCGAGAGACTCACTGGCATATTCTCCTGACAAAGGCAATTGAGAAGTTTAAAATGAATGTTGTGCAACCATTGATACCTACCTTCACAATTGATGTACTATATGATGTAAAGAGCACATTGACCATAGGGTTATTGCAAATATATTCTTCTTGTGACTTATTTTGTATCGATCTCTAGTTTCCTATCTATGTGTAGGGTGAATTGGGCCTTGGCCGATCTTGGGTCCAAATCTTCTTAAAACATATCCCCTTCCCACAAAAAACTAGAAACTTCAACAATTATGTCTTCACTGCATTCCACTCTAAGACCTTTAACTATGACAATACCATTTGTAGAGAATTGATAAATTGGAATGTCACTTCATCGTCCCATGTTGTGAGCTTTAGGAGATACTGCAACCACCCTTGATTCTCAAACAAAGGATGAAAGACATTAGCTAGTAGAATAATGTCATGAATTATTTGTTCATGATGTATAAAATCTCCTCCTATGAATTCTATCCCTAAACTCTACCAAATTGAGCTAATAAACTCAAAAAAAAACAAAACACAAACCTGGCAATGAAGCTAGTTTCAAAAATTTACATAGCCAACAAATTTGAATTTTTGGTTAAAAGTGGTGAAAAAAGAAGAAAAAAGAATGGTTTACAAAAAATGCACCCATCTTAGATCATGTCATTCCATCATTAATTTTTAACTTACTTGTGTCCTTAACATTTATTGAATGCATTCATTTGTACCTTTTGCTCATAAGAGTAAGTTGTCACATCAACCTAATTTAAATCCCTTTTAAAAATATAACATATCCTTAATTATAATACCAAGATCGACTTATCATGTGAAACAAAATAATATATGTATAATTATATATAAATGTCACATAATCCCCCCCCCCCCCCCCCCCCCCCCTCCAACTTAATGTAGAGCATGGGTCCCACCATGCACACATGAGAAAAGATCACTATATACATAATAACACTAAACTATGGAATTAAAGAAAATAATTATATGTACAAATGCATGATACTGACCTGGAAATTTAGTTGACGAATTTTTTTTTGCTCGATACTTTAATGATGAAGTGAGGATGAGGTGGAAATGTGGAACAAAGAGAAGGTGAGATGAATTTATTGTGGAGAAAGTGAGGTGATTTATTATGTGTTGGTAAGCAAAGTCAAAGAGATGAGGAAAAATGGTTAGAAGACCCAACTATTGTGGCTACAAGAGGTGTATGTGGTTATTCAAATTTAAGTTGCTACAACAACTCCTTTATTTGTGGCTTATGATAGAGCTTAAGCCCATGATCATTCACCAATAGTTTGAAACATATAGGATCAACTATAGAAAGTTGTATTGCACCATTGTTAGAAATTGATATTATTTCATATGGCCCCAATTGTCATGTTTGAAATTTACCCAAAGTGTGTTGATAGCATGAATCATACAGAAGTGCCCAATCAACAACAAAAAAATGTTTATCCTTAATAAAATTTTCATTTCATTTCTTCCTTTGTTGTTGGATAACTTTAGTGTTACACGCAAGGAATATTTCCTATACTCGTCTAGGCCATTTAGTTGTAGGATTCTTTCTTGTTGTGCCTCAGTGAGATCAATGTTGATTTCTAGGCCCATTCTTAATGTTTTATGCTCAAATTCTATAGGCATGACAACTTGTTTACCATAGACCAACTCAAAGGGAGTAAAACTAGATGCAGTCTTCCATGTTGTCCTATAAGCCCAAATTGCTTCTGGTAGATGGTGGGTCCAATATTTTTTTATGGATAGCTACTATTTTGGTCAAAATGGCTTCGATTTCCCTATTGGTTATTTCTTCTTGGACATTGGCTTGAGGATGATAAGGGGAAGATGTGCCAAGTATGATGGTATATTCATTCATGAGGGCAGTAATCAAGTTAGAAGTGAATTGTGCTCCCTAATTAGTTACTATTTCCCTAGGGACACCAAATCTAGTGAATATTTCTTTATATAAAAATTGTGCAACATTGTTATCCCTAGCATGTTTCATAGGTTTAACCTCTACCCATTTAGTAACATAACCAATACAAACTAAAATGTATGATTTCCCATTTGATAATATTTTTATGGGTCCAAAAAAATTAATGCTTCATTTATCAAAAGGTTTAATAATTATCTGTGGCTATAGAGGCATTTCATTAGACTTAGTAGGCCTTCCCATTCATTGGCATTTGTCATACTTTTTAGTATACCTTACCACATCATTGTGTAGAGTGGGCTAAAGATAACATGTTGTCAAAATTTTGAATGATGTTCTTTTGGCTGCAAAGTTTCCTCCACATGGCTCATCATGAAATGCTCTCAAGATGTCATGTGTTTCATCTTCCATAATACATCTTCACATCACTTGATCAGGTCCAATGTAAAACATACAACCAAAAATCCAAGAAAACTAAAAACTTTTCTATTCTACCAATTTACACTCCTTAGGAGAGAAATAAGTTAGTGTCCTTCTTGCAGTAAGGTAATTTACAATATCAACATACCATGGGTTATGTGTTGATAGAGAAAATAGATGTTCATTTGGAAAGCTATCATCAATTGTTGTAGGATCTTTTCGAACATACAAGTGTGAAAGAAACTTAGCCACCACATTAGCTTTCCTTGACTTATCTACTATGGTCAAATCAAATTCTCACATGAGTAACAGAAATATTAGGCTTATTCATCAAATATTTGACAACAGAGTGATTTGTATGCACAATTATTTCATAACCAGTTATGTAGTGTTTGAACTTGTTAAGTGAATATATCATTGCAAGTAGCTCTTTCTCAATTATAGTATAATTGAACTCTACTCCTTACAAATTCTTACTAATATAATAGATTGCATGTTCAACAAATCCTTCTTTTTGCCCCAAATCAACTCCTATGGCATAATCAGAAGCATTAGTATGAATATGTAATGGTAGACTCTAATTAGGACCATGTAACACAAGTATTGTAGTCAACACTTCCTTTAACTGGTTGAATGATTTTTCACACTTTGAATTCCATGAGAGATGAACATCCTTTTTCAAAAGCTTGTATAATGGAGTTGCAAGTTGGTTGAAGGCTTTTATGAATCTCCCATAGTAACTAGCATGCCCAAGGAATCTTCTAACATATTTTTTCTTTTCAAGGGTTGGCAACATGTTGATTACCTCAATCTTAGCTGGATCAACTTGAATAACCATGGAAGAAATATAATACCCCAAAAAAACTCCTTCCTCCATCATCATGTATCACTTTTTGTTGTTTAGAGAGAGACTATAATCTTGACATATTTTGAGAACATTTTCTAAGTTATCTTGTACTTCCTCAAAGGTGGAACCATCTATAGTGAAATAATCCATATATATTTCCATGCAATCGACAAATATATATAAAAAAATACTAATCACAACTCTCTGAAAAGTGGCAGCTACATTGTATAGACCAAAAAGTAGAACTGTAGGCAAAGGTTCCCTAAGAGTAGGTGAAAGTAGTATTATCTTGGTCCTCAGGTTCTATTTTTATTTTACTATAACCACTAAAGCCATCTAAGAAGCAAAAATATTTTTTACTAGCCAAGGTATCAAGGACTTGATTAATGAAAGGTAAGGGAAACTGTTCCCTCTTAGTTACTGAGTTCACTCCCTATAGTCCACACAAATCCTCCATTTTCCTCCCTTACTAGGCACTATAACCAAAGGAGAAACCCATTTACTATCAAAGTTTGGGTAAATAAACCTTGTATTTAACAACTTTTGTAGTTCACTTTTCATTGTATCTCTTAAGATTGGGTTAATTCTTCTCTAACGGTTGCTTGAGTGGTTTGCAGTCTGGACTGATATAAATTATATGAGTGCAAAGTTTAGGATAAAGCCCTTTCATGTTAGTATGTTCCTATGCAAATGTTTTCTGGTTTTCCTATAGCAACTTGAGAAGACTTTGTTGGTGGATTGAAGAAAGAATTTTTCTAATACTCAATTCTTTCCGTAGACTAATTTCAACTTTGGATATCTTGTCTAACATGGCCACTTTATAGAAACTAGGAGAGTGAATTTTGTGAGGTAGAAATGTATGAAGGTACTAAGATGTCTCAGAATAGTGAGGTGCATTTGGGGGTGTAAGGATTGTTTCTAAAGAATAATATTTGTCTTGACATTGAGAAGAGTCGACACCATGCTCATTAGCCAAGATTGTTGTTATGATATCCTCCTCCTCCTTTGATATCATAAATTAATTCTTGTCAATTACCATGAGCTAACTAACTAAGTTAATTCCTAGTTCATTGTCTCCTAAGTCAAGCCATACAATTTTGTCATCTTGTAAGAGTGGTTGATCAGAGGAATACAAAGTCAATTTCTTTGTGTTTATTCCATTGGAGATTGTCATTTTACTAGACTAGAAAGTTGTAAAGGCATCAACAATGGAAATCCATGGTCTTCCTAGGATAATAGGATAGCCGCCTAATGTATCTTTAGGGGATAAAATGAAAAAGTCCACCAGATATTCCTAGGAATCTAATATTGTAACCATTACATCTTTAACCATTCCATCAAGTTCTATAGTAGAGCAATCGAAAAGCTAAAGGATTGTGGGGTTTCTCTAAGGCCAATGATATGAAGGTGAGATAGAACTTCCCTTTTATGACATTTATGGATTCTCCTAAGTCAACTAAGGCATTTTGAACCTAAACCCCATTAATAAAAATAGTAATGATGGGGCTTCTAGGATATGAGTATTTAGGAACTGATAACTTATCCAACATCAAGTATGATAATTGACCCATAACACGTACTATTTGAGGATCCATTTTATTCTTACTAGGTTTTTTAATGAAACCTTCTCTAATAGCTTTTGTATATGTTGAAAAATATTTAATGACATCCAATAACAAAATAGTAATAGTCATGTGCTTCAATTTTTTAATTAGTTCTACTACAACTAGATTGTCAACAAGAATATCAAGATCAACATGCCTTTGAGGAAAGGGCAGAGTCTTTATTGAAG
Source organism: Cupressus sempervirens (assembly GCA_028749045.1). Lineage (NCBI taxonomy): Eukaryota > Viridiplantae > Streptophyta > Pinopsida > Cupressales > Cupressaceae > Cupressus > Cupressus sempervirens. The sequence goes on along the minus strand of CM053792.1, from coordinate 360,374,962 downwards.
TTAAAATTTCTATAGGAGTAGATGATGGAGTAGGTACATCCTCATTTTTAGTAGGAGGATCATCAATAATAACCTTAGTAATGACATGACCCCTTGGTACAGGAAAAGAAGTTCCTAACTATAAGTTAATATCATTAAGAGTAATAGAATATGTATGTTCCTTATTAGGCTGCTTACTATCAGGATTGGGATTAGTTTTGCAATAAGTTGGGTTTGCTTTAGCTAAGTTGTATTGGTTGTAGGAAGATGTAGTATATCATATTGCTAAGGTGGTGGAAGTATGGCTTGCTAGTTAGGTTGGTTAGTCCCCCACTAAGGTGATTGCTACCAATTTCCTTGTCGAGGTTGCCATTGATTAGATTGTTGCCAAGATTACCGAGGCTACTTCCATTGGTTATTTTACCAATTTTTATAAGATTGATGCCATTGCTGATTAGGTTACTACCATTTATTAGATGAGGGTTATTGACATTAGTTAGGCAATTGAGGTTGGGTTTGACTTGACCAACTATTATTCCTATCAAGACCTTGAGGTCCAAAATTTGGGAAATATCAATTTTTCCATTGACTACTATTATAATCAAAATTATAAAAAGGGTCTTAATGTATACCTTGTCTTTAGGCTCAAGGGATGCATTGAGAAACATAGAGTATATCCCCCTTCTCATTTGTGGCTTTGAATTTAGTTGGCATCGGATGAGCCTCCATATTGACCATTTTCTTACACTTGTAATTCCTCTTCTTTTCTCTACTATGTGAGCAAAATTTAGCGAGCATTTCTTCAGCTCCATCATGCTTCCTTTTTTCTTGCATGGTGTCCAATTGTGTAGAAAAATTATTTATAATGTCCTACTTGAAATCATATTACAAATTAGAAAGTTCCACCTACATACTCCAGAGCCACTAATTTTACAAGGTGTAATCCTAACTCATCTTCCTTTCTTCATGGTTGCCCTTGAGTAGTTAAGGCATATTATCTTGATGTAATGCTGACTTCTTTGAGTAATATCACCCCCTACCATGAGTTCCAATGCTTCAATATTTTCACAAGTAACACCTTTAAGGAAAATATGTTTTTTGGATTCTTCATTCAACTGAAGTTGAGTGTTCCTTTGGAGGTTGAACATGAACCTAGAGACATAGTCTTCTAATGGCTCATCCTCTCTTTGTGACATCGTAAAGATTTCATCCACTTTAATATCATAACCTCTACAATACTCCTTGTATTTTGGAAGAAATAAATTATCCATAGCATCGCAATTAGCTACAACATTTGCATTCAACCCCATAAACCATCTCAAAGCTGTCTCCTTTAGAGTAGATGGACAACTTCAACTTGTGGGCATTAAATGTGTAGTCATAGCTCCAGCATAGAATGACATGGTGTCTAGTTGTGGAGCAACATTATTTATAATGTCTTGCATAGAATCAGATTACAAATTAGAAAAATCCACCTTTATACTCAAAAATCATTGATTTTACTAGGTGTAATCCTAACTCCTCTTCCTTTCTTCATGGTTTCCCTTGAGTAGTTAAGGTATATTTCCTTAATGTAATGCCAACTTCTTTGAGTAATATCACCCCCTACCATGAGGCCCAATGCTTTAATACTTTCATCATTAACACCTTTCAGGAATTTTTTTTTTTTTTTGATTCTTCATTCAACTGATGTAGAGTGTTCCTTTGGAGGCTGAACATGAACCTAGAGACATAATATTATAATGTCTCATCCTCTTTTTGCAACATCTTAAAGATGTCATCCCATTTCATATCATAATCTCTATAAAAATGCTTTTATTTTGTAAGAAAAAAATTATTCATTGCATTACAATTAGACACAACATTTGCACCCAACCCCATAAACCATCTCAAAGTTTTCTCCTTTAGAGTAGATGGACACAACTTCAGCTTGTGGGCATCCATTGTGAAGTCACAACTCTGACATAGAATGATAAACTTAAAAAATAAGGTCGCAAGGTCTTCAATATTAAGGCTATAAAATTTTGGTAATGAAGAAGAAGGAATCTTCTTCAAGTTATTATTATCATGTATATTAGGTTTAGGAAAGAGAAAAGCTAGCTAATCCATCCTTGGTGGTAGAGGTGGTACTATTTGTCCTTTTTGGTCGATTACACAAGCTGGATGATTATCCTTATATTCAAGTTCAACAAAAAGGCCATTCAAGTACAATGATGCTTTGGATGATGGTGGTGAAGGAAATTATTCTTGGGCATCAAAAAATGGGTTTACAACTGGTGGTTCTTCTTCAATAGGTTGGTTCTCTTCTTCTTGATTCTCAACTTGGGTATCTTCTTGCTCAAGATATACAATTTCTTCTATTTCCAAGGGGTCATTCTAAGAAAGAATGTGCTATGAAATATTTGGGGGTAACACATTTTTTTGGGGCTGTTTTATCAATATTTTTTGGGCTAACATGTTGCAACAAATTTTAACCCTAAAGCATAAAATCCTTTATAGAAAACTACCAATCTTCCACTTGGGGACTTGATCTAATTAGGATCTAGGACTATTATAGAAGAATGCCAACATATTAAATTAATTTAATTTAATGAATTAAATTAACGTAATTGAAAGAAAGAACATCACAACATTAAAAAAAAAAGAGCAAAGAGAGAAAGGGACACAACACATTTGATGTTAGAGTTCATCCAATATGGACTACGTCTCTGGGTCCTACTCAGATAGGGGGACTGATCCAATTAACTCCAAAAATTAGGTATAGTGTTACAACATCATTCCCTCATAAGCACAACAACATTATTTTGGTGTGCGGGACTGAAAAATGTCCTAGAAAATTCTCTCCAAGTTTAGCAATTCTGAATTCTCTGACTATTCAATGATCTCCCCCAAAGGCATAAAAAAACCCCTTTTTATACATAAATTTAGCCAAAAATAGGCTAAAACCAATTAATATAAAAGTAGGGCTTTTCAAAAACTACCCCTCGAAAATACCCCTTAGCCATTTTAGAAGATTTGGCTATATGCAAATATGGGGTTAAAATAATAACAACCCATTAACAAATTAACCTTATTTTAAAAGATGGCGGGTTTGTTAAGGGTTAAATATAAACTGGCTATACATATATCTCAAACCCCAAAAATGATGCATTGGCAGTTAAAACTTTTGGGAAGCTATTGGTCAGGGGTTCCAACCTCGCTGGTGGCCACCTTTTAAATGGGCTGCGGTGTTGTTAAAGTTTAAATAAGATGTCACCCAATATGATTTTAAATGCAATTGATGGTGTAGTGGCAATTAGTTGTCACTTGTAAAAATGAAGTTGCGGGTTTGAATCCCACTAAAAAAATTTCCCTCCTATAGCCCAACTATCTTGTCAGAAAGGTGATGTCATGCTAACATCATCCAAATTTAAATTTTTACCTGAATTTCAAACTATTATATCTTTCACATACGAACTCTGATTTTGACAAAACAAATGCTGCTAGAAAGCTTTTGATGAGATCTTCATTTTGAAATCCATTTTTGACCACTTTTGAGATGTTTTTACCTTTTGGTGACCTCTATACCTAGTTTGACCAAACTTTGACTGGCCATAACTTTTGCATACGGGCTCCATTTTTGTCCATTCAAATTGCATTGGATTCAAAATTTTGAGAACTCTAACATGGTGTTGATTATTGGTGTTTTGAAGATACTTCAATTTTTGGTGAAATTATCATCTAGATCAATCCTCCCCACTGAAGAGTTGTCAGACCTCCAAAAGTTTGGATTACTTAGAAAGTAGGTGAGGGTATAGTTCCCTCACTTTACCAATCTCCATCCATCTTGACTTGCTTGGATGCATCCCCTTCAATCCCACTTGGAGGTATTCAACTAGTCCTCTTCGTGAAGTTCTGAAATTCCTATCTAGGATAACATCTTCTGACAATTCTTACATATACTCTGGTGAAAGATCATCAATTGATGGAACCCGAACACTTATGTCTTCATCTAAGATCATTGGAGGCTCATACAACTTTAGATTCTCAACATTGACAACTGAGTAAATTTGCATGTATGGAGGAAGATTAAGGTGAAAAGCATTGGTACTGATCTTTTCTAAGATCTCAAAAGGACCATACCTAATAGGCTTGAGCTTCCTTCCTTCACCTTGCATTATTTCCTTGTTGACATGTAACCAAACTTTGTCACCAACTTGGAATTGGTGATCAATGTGATGCTTATCATGGTGAGCCTTGTATTTTTGTTGGCTTTGCTCCAACTATGCTTCTACTGCCTAATGGATTGCTTGGACCTTCTGGATGAACTTTAAAGCCCTTTCTACATCATGGCGTCCATCTACAACATTGTCCTTCCCAAAAAAAAAATCCATTGGTGTCTTTGGCAAGTAACCAAAGCAAGTCTCAAAAGGAGACCTCTTTGTACAGGAGTGTGCCGCATGGTTATAAGCATGCTTCACAAAGTGAATACTTTCATCCCACAATTTAGGATGCTTGCTACAGTAACCTCTAAGTAGATGCACAACTATCATGTTCACTACCTCTATCTTTCTGTCGGTCTATGGATAGAAGGTTGTACTCTTCTTCAACTTTGTGTCCATGAGTCCCCACAAAGATGACCAAAATTCCCCTAAGAATTGAGAATCTTGGTCCAATACAATAGAAGTAGGTAACCCAAAATGAACCCATACAAATTGAAAGTACAAATGAGTTGTTTGTTTAGCAATGATTTTCTTTTTACAAGGCATTAAAATACACATTTTGTTGAACTGATCAACTACTACATACAAATAATCATGACCCTTCCTAGACATAGGTAAACCTCCCACAAAGTCCATAGACACACTTTCTTGTGGACGAGATGGTATAGGTAATGGTGTGTACAAACCCAATTTCCTATTACTTGTTTTGCTAGTTGCACACATTACCGATCCTTTTATATACTTAGTGACAATTTCTTGCATACGAGGCTAGTAATGATATTTCTGTAATTGAGCCAATGTTTTACTTACCCTGAAATGTCTTGCAATCAAAGAGGTTTGTGCTTCTCGGATTACATGTTCTTGTTCATCCTTAGGAATGCATAGTTTTCCCAAGTGGTACAACAAATTATCCTGCACATAGTAATCTTTCTCTTCTACATGTTTATCCTAGATTAAAGTTGCATAGATATCCTTATAGTTCTCATCATTAGCATATTGTTTCTGAAAACTTTCATGAACCATAGAACTATTCTAAAGGATTATTAAAACATTTTGAAAAGGAGGTCTAGAGAGCATATCTACTACTTTGTTATGGGAACCCTTCTTATACTTAATTACCAAATGAAACTATTGTAGAAAACCCATCCACCTAAAGTGCCTACTTTGTTGCAACTTAGATTGTGAGTGAAAATATTGTAGTGGCTTATGATCAGTGTGGATTACAGTTTCCTTTCCCATTAAGTAGTGCTTCCATTTTTTACCACTCTGAACTAAAGCATAAAGTTCCTTATCATAAGTGGGATAGTTACTTACTGCTCTTGAAAAAGTTTCAGAGTGGTAGCAGATTAGTTTAGCTCCTTGCATGAGTACAACTCCCATGTCAAACCCACTCGCATCTGTCTCAATCTCAAATGGTTTATGTAAATCTAAAGCCAAAACTAGTGCAGTGCTCAACTTTTCCTTCAAAGTGTCGAAAGCCTTCTGTTGTGGACGTCCCCATTGAAAAGTTGTCTTAGTATTGGTTAATGCATGCAATGACAATGCAATGAAAGAGAAGTTTACAATGAACTTCCTCTAATATTGAACTACACCTAAGAAACTCCTAACTTCAGTAAATGTACTTAGCTTAGGCCATTTTACAATACATTCGACCTTCGCAAGGTCTACTTTCAATTGACCATTCCCTACAACATAGCCTAAGTACACTAAGTATGTCTTAGCAAATTTGCATTTAGACATCTTTACAAAAAGTTTTTCTATTCTCAATATTTCAAATACTTTCTTTACATGAATTACATGATCATCCCAAGACTTACTAAATATAAGAATATCATATAAATAGACTATGAAAAAATCATCAATAAAAGGACAAAAGACATCATTCACAACTCTCATGAATGTAGCTGGTGCATTGCAAAGCCTGAATGGCATAACCAATCACTCATATAGTCCCTATTTTATCTTAAAAGTAGTTTTCCAAATAACACTTTCTATAATTATTGTCTGATGATATCTGCTACATAAGTCTAGCTTAGTGAAATAAATTGCATGTTTCAACTGATCAAGTAAATCACCAATTCTAGGAAGAGGGTACCTATTCTTTACCATTATCATGTTCAGAGCCTTGTAGTCAATGCACAGTCTCCAAGTCCCATCTTTCTTTGGAACCAACACAATAGGGGAACCACAAGGAGAAGTACTAGAATGGATAACTCCTTTCTCGATGAGCTCCTGAACTTGCTTCTTGATTTCTTCATTCTGCAAGACTGATAAATGATACATGCCGATATTAGGAAGTGGCACTTTTGGCTGCAACTAAATTTTATGTTGTATCTCTCTTTTAGGAGGCAATCCCTTTGGTTCCTGAAACAAGTCATCATAAGCGAAAACAAATTTGACCATTTTAGCCTTATGTTTCGGATTGCATCCCTTAAATGCCTCAGATGTTTCATCTTCTTTGGCTTTTACAATCATCAACACAAAATTCTTACTAGAGTTGACTAACCTTTTCATTTGACTAGCATTGACTAATGCCAGATTAGTCTTAACCTTATGTGCTCGTACAATGTATTCAATCTTATCTTTAAAAAGATGATACTTATTTTCCCTCCTATAGAATATAGTTTTTCGGTCATGCAAATAGGGACTCCCAAGTACAAGACCACAAATATCTAAAGGGACTACATTAGCTTCTACCTCATCCACAAAGTTTGTAGTGATAGAAAATCTTAACTTGCATTGTTTAGTTACCTGCAACTGTGCATCATCGCAAACCCATCCAAGAATATATGGTTTTGGATGAGATGTTGTAGTCAAATTAAGCTTTTTAACAACTTCCTCAAATATCAAATTAACTTGAGAACCCATATCAAATAATGTATCAATCTTAGTATGCTTGATAACAACTCGGATGTGAAATAATTCATTCCTTTGCTTATCATTCTTAGGAGAAGATTATTTAATTTTACTTGCACTTATGTTAGAAGAATTTGTAGCTGATGAGAGAGATATACCTTTTCCCTTACCTTGAATCCTAGTGTCAACAATCCTTGTTTCATCTCTAGAATCAAATCCAAGATCTTGTTGAATTACAGTAGCAGTCTTTTGTTTTCCTTTATTTCCACCAAATTGCTTTGGCCTCTTTTCAGGATGTAGCTTCCAACACTTAGAATAACCATGCCCTTCTTTCTTGCAATGTGAACATGTGGGTTTCTCACCCTCTTTCTTTACTGTAGCTATCTTTTTACCCTTCCCTTTTCCTTTGGACTTTTCCTCAGACTTGGCCTTTTATAAGACTTATCAATGAAAGTACCCTTACCTCTTGATTCTAAATGTGTTGCCTGTACACAGAATTCATCCAAATTACAAGGATTTAGAACGAGGATGGAATGCCTTAGGTAAGAATGAAGACCACCTATATACTTGAGAAAAGTGTCCTAGGTATACAATGGGACATTTAATGAAATAACCTTTTTACAAAGCTCATGGGTCTACCATTGCCTAAAATGTTGCCAATTCAACTTTAACTGTTGCATATGGCCTAGGGGGTAGAATTGCTTCTTTAAAGCACTAACAAATTCTGACCAAGACAAATTGAACTAACCATGTTGTGAAGTTTCATGCTGAGTCCTACTCTCCCACAAAGTTAGAGCTACACCACCTAACTGAAGAGTGGCTAACTAAATTCTATCAACATCATCTTCAAGGTTTTGAACTCTATAGTAGACTTCTACTTACTAAATCTAGTCATCTAGTTTCTCAGCATTTAACTCCCCGCAATATTTTGGCAATTCAAACTTTACATCCAACTTAATTCGAGGCTTATGTCCACCCTTAAAAATATTAGAAGACTCAAAATGGGTAGAAGAAGGGGAAGAGGGGGAAGAAGGAGAAGATAGAGAAGAGGGAGGTGTGTTTGGAGGATCACAATCACCTCTTTTCTTTCTCCCTTTGTCCTTTCAAGTTGCGTGTCTTTGCATCTTTTCTTCTCTTTCTTGTACTAAAACTTCTACCATTGTCTACAAATTCTGAAGAGTCTTCTGGATACTTTGGTCTTCTAAACCTTGTCCACCACCTTCATTTTTCATTTGTGATGATGGTTTAGTCCTTCATTTTTTAATCTCAGGATTGTATTCCTTGGGCTTTCCTTCGCCTTTCTCAATCCTGGATCTTGTTAGCATTCAAATTTGCAATACTAGTCCAACAAAAACTCTGATACCAAATTTGATCTAATTAGGATCTAGGACTTATATAGAAGAATACCAATGAATTACATAAAGTTAATTTAATGAATTAAATTAACGTAATTGAAAGAAAGAACATTACAACATTAAAAAAATAGAATGAGCAACGAGAGAAAGGGACAAAACACATTTGATTTTAGAGTTCGTCCAATATGGACTACGTCTCCAGGTCCTACTCTGGTAGGGGGACCGATTTGATTAACTCCAAAAATTAGATACAATGTTACAACATCATTCCATCATAAGCACAACAACATTATTCTGGTGTGCGGGACTGAAAAATGTCCTAGAAAATTCTCTCCAAGTTCAGCAATTCTAAATTCTTCGATTGTTCAATGATCTCCCCCAAAGACATAAAAAAACCCCATTTTTATACACAAATCTAGCCAAAATTAGGCTAAAACCAATTAATATAAAAATAAGGCTTTTCAACAACTACCCCTCGAAAATATCCCTTAGCCATTTAGAAGATTTGGCTATATGCAAATATGGGGTTAAAATAATAACAACCCATTAACAAATTAACCTTATTTTAAAGGGTGGTAGATTTGTTAAGGGTTAAATATAAATTGGCTATACATATATCTCAAATCCTGCAAATGAAACGTTGGCAGTTAAAACTTTTGGGAAGCCACTGGTCAAGAGTTCCAACCCCATCGACAGCCACCTTTTAGACAGACTACGGTGTTGTTAAAGTTTAAATAAGATGTTGCCCAATATGATTTTAAATGCAATTGATGGTGTAGTGGTAATTAGTTGTCATTTGTAAAGATGAAGTTGTGGGTTCAAATCCCAATAAATTTTTTCCCTCCTACAGCCCAGTTGTCTTATTAGAAAGGTGATGTCATGCTGACATCATCCAAATTAAAATTTTTACCTAAATTTCAAACTGTTATATCTTTCACATATGGACTCTGATTTTGATGAAACAAACACCACTGGAAAGCTCTCAACAATATCTTCAATTTGAAATCCATTTTTGACCACTTTTAAGATGATTTTTTACCTTTTGATGACCTCTATACCTAGTTTGACCAAACTTTGACTAGCCATAACTTTTGTATATGGGCTCTATTTTTGTCCGTTTGAATTGCATTGGATTCAAAATTTTGAGAACTTTAACATCGTGTTGATTATTGGAGTTTTGAAGATACTTCAATTTTTGGTGAAATTATCCTTTGGATCAGGATTGATTAGGCTCCACACTAGACAAAAATCTCCTACTTGGAGACTGATCCTATAGCAATGTTGCTACTCCATGAGGCTCCCACTGGAACAACAAACCACCCTGAACTCTACTATTCTTTTATTCTATTCAGTCTAGAAGATCAACTAAAGATGAAGAGGAGTTCAACTTCTTCTTTGACACTACCTTTGTAAACATATCTTCTGGATTTTCATCTGTATGTATCTTTTCTATCTTTAACTGTCCATCATCCAAAATTGACTGAATGAAATGGTACCGCAATTGTATGTATTTTGTCTTTTAATGCAGAGTAGAATTCTCTACAAGAAGAATGACACTCTAGATATCTACAAACAAATAATTATCCCTCTGTGCATGTCCCAATTGTTCCAAGAATAATTAAAGCATATCACCTCCTTGGCTTCCTCTGTAGCAGAAACATACTTCTCATCTGTATTGGATAAATCATTCACCTTCTATAACCTAGAAACCATTCTCACTACCATCCCACCAATAGTAAATACATAACCTATAGTACTCTACTTGGTATCAATAGCCCCTGCCAAATCTAAGTCAAGATAGTCTTGTAAGTTACTAGTCGAGCCCCCAAAATTCTCCTTGGTGAATCAAATGTAAAGGGAGGAATGTGGATAAAGCCTAGATTTGTGTGAGAGTATTGTTCCAATGCTAGGACGAATAAGGCACAAAGATTGAAGGGTGGATAGGTAACTGCCATACCAAGTAAAAAATAATAGTTAGAAACCAATGTATTAGTGTATTTTAATTTTTTTAACCTTAGTTGCTTCAACTCCCCTTGTATGTCTAGCATAATGAATATTGTGTGGCTTTCTCCTACCACCTATTGCACCTTGTATTACATATCATTCGCATATCAATCTAGAGTGTTCTATAGATTAAGAAATTTATTTATTTTTATTATATTTAGGTAATTGATAAATAACATGTCAAATCTCAAATAAAAATAAACCTGTGTCTCCTATCCACCAAAGACCATCATCATCAATTCATCTATGAGGGTGACATTCTCAATAATGGATACATAATATATGCTCCCATAATGTATACATGGATGGGATGTCAATCCATCCTCATTCACCTTTGTATCTACCCCATCACATATACCCTATTAGTTGGGAAAATATACTCAATAAGTTGGGATGAATCTAACAATACATGTGATGATGATGCATGTAGTGTAATACCCTTCCTTCTTGCCATCATTTTAGGTTTCATTGTTAGGTCCTATATCACTCTTCTATGGAAATATTATCTCTTGTTAATATTTAAAACTGAAATACTTCGATATGCTGAGTAATTGATAATATTATTTAGTAATGATTGCCTACTTGCAATGATGATGCTTTAATTGTTATCATTTAGTTAATAAAATTACTTTCATGATGAAATCATATGATGTGTCTTCAAATAATGTTATTTTATCGTCATGATGATGAGATATTTATGTTAGAATATGATGTTATTTATACTTGTAATTTATCAATTATACTCACACTATACTGGAATGTGTATAGTGTAAATATTATACTATACTTGAATGTGTATGGTGTAAATATATGTTTGACAGTTTCTATTTGATGTGCTTGATGTGGTCAAGGAAGGGAGTCATAGTCACCTTCTAGTTAGGATCTATACAATGCACCAATTCCTTCCTATTCCTATTTAGCTTAGATATATTTGCACATGTACATGCTCGTCTTTTATGCAAGTTGTAGGTGTCAAGCATCGACTTCACTAAATTACGAGGATGAACATGCCCTATCGCAATAAATCAATGATAAGAATGAGGAGATAACGTTCAAGTCCAATCCCAGACAAAGCCTAATTACTTGTCCTAAGAACGAGGACATTTATCTAACTACCTACCCTTTTTAAACTTGTGAGTTTACCTTTGTGTGTGTTGTTTGATTTTGGTTATTGCTTAGTTTTTCTTATATTGCTTTTATGTAGATTTGACTACATGATTTACTTGGTAAATAATTTAATATGATATTTAGATTATCTTATTTTACATTATATATATTTCTATAAAAAATAATTTTATAATTTTCTATTTATATATGTTTCTATTTTGATTATTAAACATTTAAAATAATTTAGAATCTTGATAAAATATAATAGAATACATTTAAACACTTAGTTTTAGTCATTTTTAGTATGTAATACATTTATTTTTTATATTTGTTGTTATATATTTATATTTAATGTGAAAACTTGAATTTAGAAACTTATTTTATTTGAGATGTTTGATATATTACTAATTTAAAATTACAAGTTTATAAAGACGTTTTATATGTTACTAATTTATATTTATTATTTTATTAAAATATGATAATACTTAATTAATTATAAATTAATTAAATATGTAATTTAATTTAAAAGTCTGAATTTGGGAACTACAAAAAGAGAATTGAAATATTAGATATTAAGTATTGATTTATCATAATTATTTAATTGATTAGTGATAAAATTAGAGTTACACTTAATTAGTAGGCTTTAATTATTATTATTGATTAAACTAATAAGTTATGCTTTTTATAGCACCTTGCTTAAATAAATAAAATAGAGAAAAGAAAAGAAAAGAAAAAATATTTTAATTAAATGTACATTTAAAGTGCATGGAATAATCTAAAAGAATAAGTTATTTAATATTTTTTAAAGTGAGTTGCTTATATATATATATATATATATATATATATATATATAGAGAGAGAGAGAGAGAGAGAGAGAGAGAGAGAGAGAGAGAGAGAGACCCTAGGTAGCATTAGAGCCCTTTATTACAAGTTTTTTGGCCATTTGAGAACATTGGTTTTGGAAGAGCAATTTGGAAATGAAGCAAAATAATTGTTGAAAGCTTATGAGTATTTGGATTTGCAAGCCTTCACATATTGAATTCATGTGTTGTTTGTAAAACTATGATCACTATAAAATCTTTATTTGAATTTTTTCATAGTAGAAAATTAGGGAGTAAACAATGGTAACACTAGCTAGGGTTCACTTAAAAAGTTATATTGATTTAATCTCCAAATTATTTATTTTTCCTTTTGATTAAAATATTAAATCTCCCTTAATTCAACTAATTATTTCAAAGAATAATATTAATAAACATGACAAAAAATTATTTCTCCATTAGTTTTTACAGAAGAAAAAATGATGCAAAAATAGTAAAAATATAATTTAAATTATTATTAAAGAAAACATATAATAAAAATTAATTGAAAAAAAAAAAAATTAAACAATTTTAGGGTTTATTACATTATGGTTTTCAAATTATGAATATTTACAATTAGGGTTTATTAGATTATGGTTTTTAAATTATGAAAAATTACAATTAGGGTTTATTAGATTATGATTTTTAAATTATGAATATTTAGAATTAGGGTTTATTACATTATGGTTTTAAAATTATGAATATATATTTAGAATTTGGGTACATTTTAATTATGGTGTTTTAAATTATGAATATTTAGTCCTATTAGGGTTTATTAGATTATGGTTTTTAAATTATGAATATTTACAATTTTAGGGTTTATTACATTATGGCTTTTAAATTATGAATATTTACAATTAGGGTTTATTAGATTATGATTTTAAAATTATGAATATTTACAATTAGGGTTTATTAGATTAAATGGTTTTTAAATTATGAATATATATTTAGAATTTGGGTACATTTTAATTATGGGATTTTAAATTATGAATTTATTTAGGACATAGTGAAATAGGACAACATACTGAGATTGGAGAAGGTTCATACCAAGTTCAAACATATATGTATGCACACATCTCTCGCAAACTTATAATCTTTAGAAATTCTAGATTTATACTCATGTGTAGAGGCAAACTTTATATCTTTGATTTTTAGTTTTAGAGACAAATCCCCAAGTTAAAGTTTGCTTGATTTTATTTGTTATATCATGCACGTGCAGTAGTAGATGATGAAAATGTTGGACATGAGGAAATTGAAGATGAAGCAATGGATATTGAAGAAGGACCATTTGAAGGTTAGATAAAATTGTATTTAATAGTTCATTTGTGATGTTATATATATACATATGTGGACACTAAAGAAAAGTTGTATCTTAAGTCTTTATTTTAATTTTTCTTACAGCTTGAGATCAAACAAAAAATGAGAATGTTAATCTAGCTGAAAGTTTGAAGAGAAAAATTAATCATAGAAACATAGATCATTCAATTGCAATGGATGTGGAAAAATTGAGAGAATATGCTAGTCAACCTACACATATGATGAAGAGGAAATTGAATAAAAAGTCTAAAGAAATAATTGCAAAATTTGAGAATCTTGATACAGTGGAGAAAACTCAACTATTATCAATTTCACTTCTTAAAGACAAATTAAAAGACCCACTGAAACTATTGGGTATAGATACAAGTGTAAAAAAGAGGAAGACTTCTAAACTACAAAAATATATTGTTGAAAGTGTTAAGGAAGGGTTACACTCCATTTGGAAAA